>OU342744.1:242521124-243104903 GCA_910589775.1 Avena eriantha
TGCATTAACCACACCTATCCCTACAGCTGCAGAACTCACTGCTAAAGAGCTGGACGAAAGGGCACAGACCCTAGAAGCACGTCATCAACAACTCCTGGATGAAGCCAAAAACATCGAGGAGGAAAAGAAACACATGGCAACTAAGGATTACATGTCTCGGTTGCATCAGAAGACCAGGAAACATTACACAGGTGACGGTAAATTTCCAGAAGTGAACAGGGTCCTCTTTGACGGAGATCGAGGGATGCCTCGGCTCGACAGCAAAGGAGATTCGGTGTAGCCAACACCGGTACAGAACACTGTCGCATCTCGAGATATTCTATCAAATAACCCAGGCCCAGAACAGGTTCGATTGGGCATCAAGCTACTCACCAAGGGTCTGGAGCAACAGATGGCTACGAAATCTGGGAGTGGAAAACTGGTCTCCAAATCCGACCAAGGTCACACGGACTCGGCCTGGAATGACATAAGGCCCCAGCGTGTTCCGGAACAGCATCACCGTTCCGACCGACGGGAAGATAAATACTCTAGAACCAGATCATCAGGACAGCATCACAGAACCGCACGTGACTGGAGCAACGTCGTTCCAGTGGCCGAGCAAGATGCCATTGCTGCACTGTATCCGAGGAACCCTCCCCGACGAGAGTCGAACGATCGAATGGGAGAAGATAAAGAGAAACGTCGGGAGGAGGATCGTCAAAGAATGCCACCTCCTAGACATACAAGTCATCCGGCTGAGCCTCACCGTGGTGGGAATGACGTACGAAGGAACGACGGAAACCATGTTGGGACAAGTAGGCAGGGGGCCCGTCATAGTGAGGACCCTCCCCGAAACCAGAATAATGACGCTCCGGACGGAGGCCGGCGATCAGCCAGAAACAATCTAGCTGCCCCACCCTCTCCACCAAGTAGTCATCACAACGACTCTCAAGGGGGACAAGGAGGACGACGTGGTGGAGGAGGTGGTAGCAGAAGCCGAAGTCCGGCTCCAAGGCACCGCAGCCACAGCCGACATTCGGGACGATCTCTATCCTCGAACGACGCTAGGCACAGGATCAATTCCAACATAGAGGCGCGACGCTACGAAAATGATGATATCTATGTGGGCCCAAAGTGCTTCGGACCACGCATCAGAGCTACAATATTCCTGGATGGATTTGCTATCTCAAGACATATCCAAGCCTACGACGGCATTGCTCAGCCAGATACCTGGCTACAGGATTTTCTCCAAGCTTGCTGCATCGCCAAAGGCGGAAACAGCCTGGTCGCAACCCGATATCTCCCACTTATGTTGCGGAAGACGGCATGATCATGGCTTAATGAACTTCCGGAGAACACCATCCACAACTGGTATGACATGTAACGTGCGTTCTTTCAGATTTTTCGAAGGCACATATCGGAGGCCCTGTACGGTTGGAGACCTACAGCATTGCACCCAGAAGGCCGGAGAAACTTGCCGGGATTACCTCGGACGATGGATCGACACCAAGAACTCTTGTGAAGGAGTAAATGATCAAACTGCGATTGAAGCTTTCATCGCAGGTCTCCTAATTGGTCTACTACGCCATCGCTTGAAGTGTGACAAGGTCACTGATTTGGGAGAGATGCTGGAAACAGTGAGCAAGTATGCAGATGCTGACGACGATGCAGAGGGATTACTCAATGCCCTAGCTGTACCACAGTCGGCAAAACAACCAAAGCAATAAGCTCAGAAGCGCAAAAATACCTCGGAAGAGAAACCCAACGCGGGAATGGCAGTGGTCACTGCTACTTTCGAGTATGGAGGACGAGGAGGACGCAGCGGAGGCCACGGGAGCGGGCGTGGAACTTCAAGAGTCCAAGGTAGAGGAGACCAACAACCAGGCAAAACCTACTCTTGGGCCGACATTGCCAATTACCCATGTGTGCATCACCTAGACGCCAATGGGGGCTCGTCCCACACCAACGCCGAATGTCGTTTCAATGACGACATCAAAAGAGATGACACCGCTGGCTACAAAGCTAAGCGGAAGAAGGGAAAGAAGAATCCCGAAAAAGAAAAAGAGACCAGGAAGATTCCGACATGGAGGAAGCTGATGCTTCAAATCCCAAGCCGGAAGGGAAGAAAAGTTTTCTGACCAAGAAAGACACGTATGTCACCTTCCTCGGATCTCAACCAGCAAAGGTCAAGAAAGCAGTTCTACATGAGCTTAACACAATAGTTCCGGCTGTCCCCCAATTCTTGGACTGGTTGGAAGTGGCAATCACATTTGACCGCGCTGATCATCCGCCTAAGTTGCACAGGCGAGGAAAATACGCCTTAATCGTCAATCCACTTATTGGCGGTTATGGTTTTTCCAAGACCCTCATGGACGGCGGTAGTAGTATCAATATTCTCTATGTCGAAATGCTACGCCGGATGAAGATCTCAGAGACCCAGCTGAACCATAGCTCTGTGATCTTTCACGGAGTTGTCCCAGGAAGACAGGCCAATTCCCTGGGAGAGATCACTTTGGATGTTACCTTTGGAACTCCAAAGAATTATCGGACGGAAGCACTTTCCTTCGAAGTGGTCCCGTTCAAGAGCGCATACCACGCTATATTCGGGCGTCCGGCTTACTGGGCTTTTATGGCTCGTCCGTGTTACATTTACAATATGATGAAAATTCCAGGTCCCAACGGTATGATCACCATCAGGGGAGACCCGAAGAAAGCGCGAGAGTGCGAGGATGGAAATGTCGCCTTTGCCGAAGCCGTGCTGCACGCCCAGGAGTACCAGGAAATCAAGAAGAGCATAGATCCGTCCGAGATGCCCGCAACAAAGAAGGAGGTGACAAAGCCAAATCCGGAGTTCAAGGCATCAGAAGAGACGAAGAAGACGCCATTGAAGGATGATGACCCCTCCAAGGTGACACAGATAGGCATAGGCCTAGGTAGCACATAGGAAAGCGCGCTCGTCAAGTTCCTCCAAGCAAATCAAGATATCTTCGCATGGCAGCCATCTGACATGACCGGAGTACCTAGGGAACTTGCCGAGCACTCTTTAAATGTAAACTCGAACGCTAAACCCGTCAAACAGTCCTTATGACGTTTCCGCGATGAAAAGCGTAAGGCAATAGCTAAGGAACTAGCATGGCTCGAGTTAGCCGGATTCATAGAAGAGGTCATCCACACTGAGTGGTCGGCCAATCCTGTAATGGTCCCTAAAAAGGACACCACTGATTTAAGGATGTGTGTTGATTATACTGCCTTGAACAAGGCTTGTCCAAAAGATCCATTCGGTCTACCTAGAATTGATCAAGTTATCTATTATATGGCAGGCTTGGAACTCCTTTGTTTTCTCGACGCATATTCCGGTTATCACCAAATCCGGATGAAGAAATCTGACAAAGTCAAAACTTCATTCATAACCCCCTTCAGAACCTTCTGTTTTGTTACAATGCCCTTTGGGCTGAAGAACGCAGGAGCTACATACCAGCGCACGATGCAGCGTTGCCTCCATGACCAACTCGGACGCAATGTACATGCATACATGGATGATATTGCGGTGATGTCCAAAAAGAAGGAAACGCTGATTTCCGACTTGGAGGAAACATTCGCCAATGTACGAAAATACAACATCATGCTAAACCCGAAGAAATGTTTCTTTGGAATACCAGCCGGAAAATTGTTAGGTTTCATCGTGTCTCAACGAGGCATAGAAGTGAACCAGGACAAAATCAAGGCTATACTCAATATTTCCAGGCCAACCCGCCTGAAGGACGTACAAAGACTAACTGGTTGCATTGCTGCAGTTAGTCGGTTTGTAAGCCGGCTTGGAGAAAGAGCCGCACCATTATATAAACTCCTAAAAAAGACCAAGGATTTTGTTTGGACTGACGAAGCTGAAGCTGCACTACAAGACCTGAAGGAAGTACTCTCATCTGCTCCTATCCTTGCTACGTCGGAACCACAGGAACCAATGTTGCTCTATCTTGCTGTGACAAATAAAGTCGTTAGTATCGTCATGGTGGTGGAGAGACCGGAGGAAAATCAGGAACACATGGTGCAGCGTCCGACTTACTTTGTTAGCGAGGTCCTGACAGAATCAAAACAACGATATCCACACTATCAAAAGTTGGCTTACGGTGTTTTTCTAGCATCTCGTAAGTTACGACATTATTTTCAGGAGCAACCAATTACCATGGTGAGCACAGCTCCCATGAGAGATATAATCAATAACAGTGATGCCACAGGACGCGTCGCCAAATGGGGCATAGAGCTTTCATCTTTTGAATTGAGTATAAACCTCGGACAACAATCAAATCCCAGATCCTTGTTGACTTCGTCGCTGATTGGACAAAGACGAAGGAGAACATGATCCTCCCTGAGTCGGAATACTGGACCCTTTATTTTGATGGGTCTAAGGCTCGAGGGGGCTCGGGGGCTAGTGTGGTGCTCAAATCACCCCAAGGAGATAAAATTCTATACGTGTTGTAGATCCACTTCACAGCGACAAATAATATCGCTGAATATGAAGCACTGCTACATGGAATCCGGATTGCTAAGGATATTGGCATCCGACGTTTGATTTGTTACAGAGATTTGGATCTTTTTGCTCAACAAGTGTCAGGTATTTGTAATGCAAATAAACACATGGCATCTTATAAAGCTGTTGTGGATGATCTATCTAAATCGTTCGAAGGGTTTGAGGTTCAACACATCCCTCGAGCAGAAAACGAGGAAGCAGATGCACTATCTCGGATAGGCTCTGCGCGGAAAGAGGTCCCAGATGGCGCTTTTCTAGAGCACCTCAAAGTTCCCTCAATAAAGGGAGTAGATGAGGAATATCCGGCCAAATCCGACTCACCTCTAATAGCAGTCTTGGCTGTAATTCCCAGTTGGACCCAACCCTACCTTGATTATCTCGTAGATGGCAAATTACCCGAAGACGAGGTTCTGAGCCGGCAGATTATCCGACGAGCGAAAGCCTACACTATAGTTAAAGGTGAGCTCTATAAGCGGAGTGTTTCTGGGGGTTTTCAGCGTTGTGTATCTCCGGAAGAAGGAGTGGAAATCTTAAGGGAAATCCACAAAGGCGAGTGTGGTCACCACGCTACAGCCAAATCTTTAGTGGAAAAAGCTTTTAGACACGGATTTTTCTGCCTTACAGCTCAGACAGATGCCGAACGATTAGTCAATACATGCAAGGGCTGCCAAAAGTACGCCAAACAAGCTCATGTTCCGGCTGATCAGCTGTGAACAATACCTATAACATGGCCTTTTGCGGTCTGGGGGCTTGATATGGTAGGACCATTTAAACGAGCTCCAAGTGGATTTACTCATCTTTTAGTGATGGTGGATAAATTCACCAAATGGATTGAAGCTAAACCTGTCACTAGTTGTGATGGAGCAACAACCAAAAGATTTGTCGAGGATGTTATAATCCGGTATGGTTATCCCCATAGCATTATCACGGACAACGGGAGTAACTTCTCTATGGGAGAATTGGCCGAATTCTGCAACGAGCAAAATATCCGGCTTGACATTGCGTCAGTCGCACATCCACAGGCTAATGGACAAGTCGAAAGAGCAAATGGTTTAATCCTACAAGGCCTAAAACCGAGACTCGAAGCACCACTATGACGTGCTGCGGGGGCTTGGGCAGAGGAATTACCCTCTGTAATATGGAGTTTAGGAACGACACCGAACAGGTCAACCGGATACACACCTTTCTTCTTGGTCTATGGTATAGAAGCAGTTCTTCCTAGTGATTTGATTCACACTTCTCCTAGAGTGGCCGCGTATATTGAAGAGGATGCCGAGATTTTGTCGACAAAATGATCTCGACTTAGTCGAAGAAGTTCGCATCGTTGCTGAAATGAGATTAACAACCTATCAGCAGAAGTTACGCAAGTATCATAGCCAGAGAGTCAGAAACAGATCTTTCAATAAAGGCGATTTGGTTCTCCGGCTTGTGCAGCAAAGAAAGCATAAACTTTCCCCAGTATGGGAAGGGCCCTTTTTAGTTAGTCGAGTATTACACAATGGTTCGTACTACTTAACTGACATGAGGCCAGTCAAAGAAAGACCTGCTACTAAGAAGAGAAAGAGAGCTGGAGGCAGTACAAATCTGGATGAGTTAGACAGGCCATGGAATATTGCTCAGCTACGTCCCTTTTATTCTTAGTTTATCCTTCTTTGTAATCATATATATGTACATGTTCTGTGAGAAATAAAAGTTTTTGGTTGCCTCAAGTTTTTCTGAGAAGTTCTTACCATCTTATTTCCGAATGATCATGTCATAGTCGAAAGTTCTTACCACTTTATGCTCATGTTCGTTCTGGTTTTAGATTTCCGATTCTAAAATTGCTACCCTCGGGTATAACTCTAAAGTTTCTAGTCTTTACTTTGGTTATTTGTCTAATTGCCAGATGCGGGTATTTTCCGAGTAGTGAATTGTTGGTACTGGAAGCCGGCTTTGTTTCCGAGTTAAAACTGGTTTAGCAATTGAGCTCCGTTGCTCGGCAAAGTTTTCGGGCAGAAGGTTTAGCCGGCTCACGAAAGGGACGAGGCGGAAAGCCAGATAAACGATAAGTATATGCGAAAAAAGTTCAAGTGCCTATGTAAACATTTCAGGCACACAAAAATTTAAAGCAAAAAGTGTTGAATAGATCAAAAGCTTAGCACTAGCAAAATTATAGTACTTCATATTTACAGACGCATCATGTTTTTTCAGGATAATACAAATGTTTCTGGCAATCTATGATGCAGGAGGAGATGAAGGAGTTGCCGGCTCGCTGGATACATCACCTTGATATTGTTCCGAGATGTCCACATCCGAGGTGGTGCGTTCATCGTCGGAAACTTTTGTTGCTTCCTCCGGAGGCGGAGGCGGAGTGTCCATGCAGGTGAAGAAAGGAGTGTCATAGCTGGTCAAGTCAGCCACGTGGCACCCATATCCGGCACAAGAATCCATAATAGCCTTGATGTCCTGCTCCTGACCATCTTCATCTGCTATAGAATACCCTCTGGTCACTTGCCATATCTCCATGCTTCCATGGTGGCTCATGACCATGGTGAGAGCGTTCTACGCTGCAGATCACTTGTAGGACATATTCCAATCCTGGACAAGCTGCGGCATTTCCTTCGCTTTGTCCCGCACCTGAAAATCCGACATGCTATGCATGTCCGGAATCTTGAGAGCTTCGCCAATATCCTCAAGGGATTGGCGGAAGTCATGAAGCAGGTCACCGACTTGGGTAAGCCGGTGGGTGCGGGGTTTGGCAGAGGTGGAGTCCGTCAGGTTCAGAGGACCTATACACAAAACAAGTTAGGAAAATCCGACATTTAAAGAAGTTGAAGAAAATAGAAAAGTCAGACAGATGGAACATACCGAAGATGACATCGTCAATCTTGGTTTTCTCTTCCCGAAGACTCTGGAGTTCAGCCCGGAGCACCTCGGAAAGTTCCCTCTCTCTGCACAGCTCGTTATTGAGGTCCGAGATTTTCTGATCTTGAGCAGCGATCCTGCGATCACGCTCATCGGTAGCCATGGTGGAGAACTCGAAAACTTGAGCTATGCTCTTCTCATGATCCGCTTTGAGCTTATCCAGCTCTTGGCGAAGTTCCTTGTTCTCCACCACTAAAGTTTTGAGGTTCTCGACCTCTTCAATCATGGCGCAGGATTGCTTTACCAGCGCTGTAAGTCAAAAAGAACAATAGTTCAGGAAAAAATTCGATTACGAAAACATGAAAGACAAGGTTTGAGTCTCAGAATGTTTACCATCGGCCTCATCCTTAGAGACCTTAAGTTCAGCATTTTTAAGTTGGAGAGCCTTGATATCTCTCCGCTTGTCACAGACATTTTTCAACAAATCCTGGTTATAGGAACATACTTTCTGTAAGTCAGAATACCCAAAGTCAGAAGTCTACTAAAGACTCGGGCTAATATTTTTACTAATATCAGCACGAGCCTTGGGGGCTACACTAGTTCATTCTTTGGCATCCTAAGGAAGCATAAAATTGGATTATATATCCTACTTCATGCTTGGGGGCTAGAGGATATGATATGAAATGAGGGAAAAAACAAGAGTTAGAATTCCGACTTACATATTGCTCACGAGTGAGTTTATCCAAACTCGCATTTACTTCAACAGCAACCTTCTCGGCGAGAGTCAGAGGGATCACTGGTGCTGTTGGAAGCTCACCGGTCCTTATCCTCTCGTCGCGAAGACGCACTTGTGCAAGAAGGTCAGAGAACTTGATATCCTCTGCCTCTTGTGCTTCTTCTTTGGCAGATAAGTTTCTTTTCTCCAGGCATTGCTTGGCCAGCCGCTGGATCTCTTCCGCAGATTTCCGGGACAAGCCAAACTTGGCAAGACCCGGATTGTTGAGAAGGTTTTTGGTGAAGATCTCTGCCGAGGGATCATTACCCGAAGAGGGTTCACCCTTATCTATACCTGACTCACTGGTGGCGTCAGTTTGTGATTCAAGGATCATAGTCCGTTGAAGGAGCCGGATCTTCTGCGACAGCCGGAGAAGGAATGATCACCGGCGTTGCGGAAGGTTGGGGGGCAGGAGTCGGAGGAGCCACGGCAAGAGAAGCTATGTTAAGCTTCGTCTATCGCAGGGGCTTCGAAGAAGTTCCCTTCCCCTTGCCCTTGATGAGCTGCTTAGCTCTGAGAATGTAATAAAGTCGAAAACATTACATCTTGGAAAGAAATTCGAGTAAGGTACAAAGGAGGAAATTGTGTTGAAAGTTGCCTCTTCACGATGGGCACCTCCTTTGTGCCGACAGCCACTGTCGGAGCCTTGCGTTTCTTGAGCGCAATGTCCGGCAATGGGACCAGTTCTGCCTCCTGAGAAAACTCTGGAGGATATCCCTCGAATGGAGCAAGTTCCAACTCGGGGAGGTCAGCAAGCTGAGAATAAGAAAACATATCAGTGTTGCAATATAACTTAAAGATTGAAACACATAAAAAGGTTTACTGTTAGAAGCTTACCAGCACTACGGGGTTTTCCGCCATATGCATATCCAGAGAAACCTCTGGGATCCTCCTCTCGACCCGCTCCCTTATCAGCCATTTAATCTGGCTTATGTAGCCTTGCGTTGTGTAGGATCTGGGGCTGATGCGGAGGGAGTCTTTCTTGGACGACGTGATGGAGTGCATCAGTTGGTCTCCCTGGTACTGAAGGGGCTGGATCCGGCGTGACACCCAGCATTGGACCAAGTCAGATCCCTCCAGTCCTTTGTGTTTGATCAGATATTCGACCCGCCTCTTAGCGAGGATCAGATCGTCACTGAGAGCCGGAGCGGCCTCGTCCCAAGACGGTTGGGCCGTGGCAGCTCCGTCGACAAAAGCCGGCAAAGCAGTAGCTTTGTTGGGAGCCGGAATATCCTTGTGATAAAAGAATGTGGCTGGCCACTGTTTGACCGAGTCACTAGCTAAGATTTTGGGATATGCGTGCTCGCGTCTAAGCGAAAAACTAATGGTACCGGTGATATAAGGAACACCGGCAGTGACAGGATTTCTCCAGACATGAAAGTAATACCGGAATAAGGTCAAACTCGGCCTAATGCCGAGAAATACCTCACACAAAGAGGCATAAGCGCTCATCTCTAGGAGAGAGTTGGGAGGAAGATGGTGGAGTTGAACACTATAATGGTCAATCACCTCGGAAAAGAATTCCGAGGGAGGAAATGACAAACCTCTGTCGAGGTGGGTGCCAAAGTGGACCCGCCCACCGGCGCGCGGGTTGGGGACGGTCTCCCCGAAGCCGCTCCGCCAGTCGCCGGCGCGGAGGAGCCCTTCTGTCTCCACGCCGTGGAACTTCTCATCATCAAGAATGCAGGGGATCCAGACCCCGCGGAAGCATTCCTTCTCTGCCGCCGCTTCCGTCGCTGCCGTCGCCACCGCTGCTGCCAAGCCGGAGGAGGAAGAAGAGGCCATTTCTCCAGCGAGCAGATGACCTAAGTTGGGCGGCGCTGGGAGTTTTTGGGGGAAAGGAGAGGAGCTCTGTGCGCATAGAGGAGATTTGGAGGAGACGAAAAGGCAAAGGAACAGGTGAAGAAAAGAGGAGGAGAATCCTCACCCCTTATATCCACCTACCCGTGCCAAGATTCGTGCAAATGCTACAGTGCAACCGCCACGCGTCGTGGAAGGAACTGGGAAGGACCCACGCGATGATTACGTCGCCTCGATCTCTGCGTACGCATTAAAACGACGCCTCGGTTCCGCGAACCGCGGACCCACTAACGGTCGTGCTGACAGGATGTCTGTCAGATGACGTGACTTGACCATGACTTGTGTCAGGTGGCGTTAGAGACCAAATTCCGGCTTAGTTTGAAATCAAGCTGGAAAATCCGAGTAACTTGTTGATAGGTCCGACTTATTTTTAAGACCCGGATCGTATTTTTTGTTGTGAAGTTTCAGGAACCCTTCAACATTCTGCAAGCCGAAGATCAAGCTAAACGATGATAAATCCGACTTTGGATCTTGGAGACTTTCGGGGGCTGCTGTTGGGGATATACTTTCCGGGTATCCTCACAGTTCCTCACTGACCAGGGTGGCCCACTTCGGGTTAGAGCTTTGCTTCACGGGTGGCCCAGTTAGGGAGAAAAGACGAAGTCCAATCCGGCTACGGGAAGGCCCAGAAGACTTACCGACTTAGGCCCATAGTGTTACTTGTAGTTCAAGATGTACTCTGTAACCGACTCTTAGTCGTAGCCGGATAGATCTCTCCTGTAAACCCTAGGCCGGATATCTATATAAGCCATTCTAGGGAGAGCCTTTAGGGAACACCTTAATAGTCTACAATCTCAACTCGCATAGGCCAAACCCTTGTAACCCATATTCTGGCTCTGCCGTATTACTGGATTGCTAGCAGGAGTAGGATCCGTCCAAAGTCGGCGGATTTGAACCTGGGTAAACTTGTGTGCTCACCGTCCCGGAACACCGTACGTCTCACACCCCTCTCTTCCGCACGCCTCGAGGACCCCCTCATGGCGTACTTGTCCTCAATCCGACGACAAGGGCCTTCTTCCTCCTCGACGGCGGCATGTCCTTCTTCCTCCGCGATGGCGGCTACGTCTTCCTCGATACCGGTGTAGGAAGTCATCGACATCGACACCGACTCCAACGACAACTTCGACACGTGGCTCGACAGCCTCGGCTGGTAGGTGGACACCGACGCTCGGCAGCGTAGCTAAGGTTTCTGTGATGGCCACCGACGCTGGTGACCATCCTAGTGTTAGAATCTATGTATAAACTATGCAATATGTTTAAATCCTAAGTATGAACTAAGTATTTTAGTTTGGTTTTTGTGTGTTTTTGTTTTATTGCAATGTGTTTGTTGAAATGCTAGTAGAAGATTGAAATATAGGAGTGCAAATTTAGGGGATAGATTTTAGCTGCGGAAGTTTAGAGGAGCAAATTTTTTCTCCTCGATGAACAGTGCGCCGAAATCGGCTCTAACATTTAGGGGATCGGTTAGGCATGCTCTTAGCCTAATAAACCAGTATAGAGGGAGTACCACTTATGATACCCCCATTAGAGCCCACTTATGTTTCCTTGTCTCTATTTCTCATAGGTACAATTGACATGTAAGCGGACTTATAACTCAATAGTGTATTTGCTATAAAGTGTTCTAACCCATTTTTTAACCAGTTATAGTTGATTATAAAATAATGTAGTTGCCTAAAATATCGAAAATCCACTTTGTCTCCTAGGTGTAAATGCACCGGCTGCCTAAAATATATATTTCAAAATGTCTAAATATTCCAAAAATATATTCTAGTGTTCTTCCAAATGTTCTATGTTTGCATATAAAGTTTCATGAAAAAGGCACATTTCTCGGCTTTTATAAAAAGACAATTCTCGAATGTACACCTAGTTTTTTTTGTCTGTATTCAAGGCGCAAAATGTATTTTTTTGCAGAACTTTGTGAGCGAACGTAAAATGTCCGAATGTACACTCGTGTTTTTTCTAGATTTTTTGAAATTTCAGAATGCATTTGAAATGCGTTTTGCATAATATTTGCATAGAGAATGTGAGCCAAAACACCATGTCCCTTGAAATATGTATAAATTACATAAAATATTTGATTGTAACTACAACGGTTTTGGATACTTATTTTGCAACAATGCTAAATGTGCACAATACCGCGGGGCTATGAGTTGCAACAATTCATAAAAGTCTATAAATATTCATGTCATATTCCAAAAATGCAAGAGGTTAATGGATGTCGCGTCCTTTTTACATGAGACAAAGTGACATGGTTTTTCGATAATCTTTTAGATTTGAAATGTGGGTATCACTTGCGCTCGCGAAGTTTTACTACAAAAAAGGTTAGGAAACCACCATAAATAACAATGTTTCCAATGTTCTTGAATGAAAATCCAACAATTCACATTTTTTGAGAATGTCATAGAGTGACAACCAACAAAAAAATGCATAAAACCATTATGACCCTTTCCGTTCCATACTAAATACACGGCAGCTGAATGACTATTTTGCTTACTTTTGCAACTAAAAGAACACAAAATAATATTGATATATCTTGATAACTTTTTATGCAGGTTGTCATATTAATCAAAACCAATTTAATATAGGCAGGTGCATAGTGCATGTTCAAGCCAGACGAAGGTGATCTCTTACATATATACTTGGTTCATATGGCAAATAAGAGATGTTTTGTATTTTTCTTTAGTCATCCACTTTTAAGACATTGACAAGACATATCATTGTAATTACATTTTTCGTTAATCCCAATCATGAGGATAAAGTTAGAGCTCAGTTAGTCCATTTAGAGTTAAATTGACATGGATTGCACCTGTATTTTTTCAATTGAACGCGGGTTTGATCTGAAATTTTTCCAGCTGCACATGAGTTGCAAATGAGGAAGAATACCCTATTACTACCTAAGAGTTGCAGATGGGTTACAACTGAGATTGAGCGGTATCATCTCAACTAAGTGTTAGTCGGAAGTCGCTCCCTTGTAAACATACATGTTGAAAAAGACAGATGAACTTACTTGCTAGTGCATGTGATGCTATACTAGGCATCTAGAGTTCTAAACTCATCATACCTTAATTAAATACATCGGGGGTTCCTCCCCGTGTTGGTTCTTTTAAAAAAAATATACATATTGGAAGTTTGAAAATCTATGTATAGATCTATCACAAAAATATTTATAGAATCTAATATTTTTATTGGTTCATGTACATGTACTTCCTCCGTCACAAAATATGTTGCATATAATTTTTAGTCGAAGTCAAACTTTGTAGAGTTTGACCATTTATAAATAAAAACATATCAATCTTCGCAATATCTAATGCATACAGCATGAAAGTATATTACATTGTGGTCCTCGTAATATAAGTTTGATACTTTTTACTTTGACTAAAAATTATAGGCAACACAAATTGGAACGGAGGAAGTATAAAAGTAGAAATTAAGGATCAAACTTACATCTTGAAGACCGTGTCAATATCGAAAGGGTCACTTATCCGTGAAATGGATGGAGTACCTCCCACTAATATGGTGTTGTCGGAACAATCTAACCCGCGATAAGCTTATAGTCAAAGAGCAGTCAAAGAACTAAGGACTTTCATAATGCCTTTCAAGGACATCAGTTCATAGGAACATTTTTCTGTATGGCCCTCTCTATCATACTGTTGACCATTGTTTGATTTATACGATTGCCTTGTATGACATTTTTAATAAGATATCTGTAGAAAATTTTCCATCATCTCTTATGGTTTAGTGAAAGAATCTTTGGCATGAAAACAACCCTGAAGGAATCATGTGGGCTTGACGTTGTTTTTCTAGGTAAGAAAGCAGATGAGTTACGTACCTTATACTTCAACTAAGAGTACGATGGCAGTTTTCAATTTCAATTAAAAGCATGTATAAGCATGCATGAAAGGCCGCTTAAGGTATTACTAATATATACTCTCTCCATTCTTACTTTTTTTGAGATTAACTGCTGCTATTTCATTAAACCATAACCGAGTCAAGTACAATAAGTTTCTTAACAAAGTCTGGTGCAATGCTAAACCACACCTTGCACAAATTATTCTCGCAGCCAAATTTCGTCATTTGGTGAGCCGATTCGTTTGCTGAACGTTGCACAGCGCTTACCCTAGTTTCTTCGAAGTGTCGAAGGAGAAGATTGATCTCGGCAACCAGCGGTCCATGAACTGATCGATCCCGTACCTCCATTGTCAACTCTGCCATCACCTGGGTACTGTCCGTTTCTAGAACAACTTTCTTCGCCTGAATTTCCTCTGCCACCTGGAGACCAGGCCTACACGCTAGAAGTTCAGCTCCTTCCGCATCCATGACACAGGGAAAAAAATGACAAGCTCCTGCCAAGAATTTGCCATGGTGATCACGCACAACCACACCACCCCCGCCATTATTGCTTTGCTCTCGAAAAGCGCCGTCCGTGTTCACCTTTAACCACCCAGTATCTGGGATAAGGCGGTGCTCCTTCTCTTTTGGCTCCGGTGGTTTATGTGGATAGTGGATGTTCCACCACTTCGAGACCCCATCCATAGTCCGTCGAACAATGCTTGCTGGATCCGCAATTTGACCCGAGTCTCGGGCATCGTTTCTTGCCAACCAAAGATTGTAGATGAGGGTAAAACCCCAGGCTATCTTCTCTTCTTTCTCCTTCCCAATCCAGTCCAATAACCACCCTCGCATCTCCGAGTGAGAGCGAAGATCATCAGGGCGTTTATCAATCGTGCAACTCACTTCCTCCTGCAACAATTTCCATGCATGCATTGTATGTGAACAGGCCCAAAATATGTGGATCGAGCTCTCCTCCTTGCCACACACTAGACAAACAACGCCGTCTTTAATTCTTCGGTGTTTGAGCTCCTTCCCACAGCCAGACCATTCTCAATTAGACGCCATAAATGCACTTTCACTTTCCCAGGCACTTTAGCATCCCATAACGATAGCCAACCTCTCTGCTGATCATAAGACCGAGAAGATTTCGGTGAACCTCTCGCTTGTCTTTTCATTTGCATGGCCAGATGGTATGCAGATTTTACCGAGAACACACCGCTCTTTGTATGGTTCCAGGCAATTAAATCTTCTGTCCCCTCCCTTCCCACATTAATATGCATTATATCCTTCACATCCGCATCATAGAAATTCAAACGAAGCTTTTTTTCATTCCAGCCACCTCCTCCTTGCAGCAGAAAATCTTTGACCTGCCCCGGAATGGCCTCCGGCTTACACCCCAGTGGATGTTGAGCCGTCTCTCTCGGAATCCAGCGGTCCGTCATGGATTGGACTGACTCGCCATTTACTATACGCCAGATCAGTCTTTCTCGCAACAAGTTCTGACCGTGGATGATACTCCTCCAAGTACGATGCCCTTTTTGGGCAACCAGCTGACAACACGTCTCCCTCCTTAAAATACCTCTCTTTCAGAACTCTCGCACACAGCAAACGAGGCTCTCTAATTAACCGCCAGCTCTGTTTAGCCAAAAATGCTTGATTAAAGCATTCAAAATCTCTGAAGCCCAAACCACCACTTCCTTTGCTCCGACACATCCGATCTCAGGCTACCCAGCGTGCTTTTCTTTGATCTTGTTTGTCACCCCACCAAAATGTAGAAGACTCTCTCCATTCTATGATATAAGATGTTTTAGTATTTTTTTTAAACATATGTATCTAACCATCTTTTAGTGTATAATTAAGTTCAGATCAAAACGAGTAAATCTACATACTAAAAAACATCTAGATACATGTGTTTCAGAAAAAAAAGCTTGGCTATTGTATTGTCTTTGTTGTTGATCCTTTCTCAATAAGCAAGCCAGGGAAAGATTTCGTGCCGGTGCAGAATCGACATAATTCACATGAAGCCGGTTTGGAATTATGTAGCTTTTCTTAGATATATAAAAGGCCAAACAAATCGATTTAAATTAATAACGTCTTCAACCGTGATGAAGATGCACTTTGTTGAACCCAACTTACATGACACTACACACCCACACAAGACACATGTCTACCAAAGAGACTAGAACCAGCACCGCAAGCAACACACAAGGCTATTACGAAGGCTACGTAGAAGCTGGATGGCTTGCAGTGTTAGACCGGAGCTCGCCCAAAGGATGAATCAGCGAACGCGCCGTGCCATCAAGAATGCTCCATCAGGAACCGACCATCACTGTCCACCACCAACTGCAACACCAAGGTAGAATCCAACAAGAGAAACCGAAGGTGTCGAGCACGAAGCTCCACCATGACCCATGGGAATCGTACGCCATGAACTCCAAGACGGTGTCTTTAAGAAGATCACGGCACAAGTGCGCCGCTACCGCCCAATCCGGGGAGTTTTCACCCAAAGCATGTATGAGGGCAGAAAGAAGCCACAACGACGCCTTCAAGAAGGGTACAACATCCATGGACGCCGCTGCCGTGACCTAGGAAGAACTTGGGTGAGAGTTTCCCCTCGACATGACCGCTCCACCACCCAAACATGACGAGGGACGCTGCCTAGATGACGAACCTCGCTTAGCTCGCCAAGCACCATGCCATCCTCATGGCCATGGCCCCAGCCAGACCGAACCACGGGATCGCCTGCCAAGCCACATGATTACCACCATCTAGGGCTGCCGCCCTGGCTTTCCAACTCTGCCTTCCACTGAGATGACGGAGAGAAAGACACTGCTGCGCGATTACCTCGGACACCAGCTAGGCGGCATCGAACCAGAGGCGAGATAGCTCTTCCAGCAGATCGGCAACCAGAAGCCCCCATGACTACCGGCATCAACGGATCTAAGAAATAGGAGTCGATGGGCACGAGAGGGCCCGGGCCCCTAGCCTGGCCCGCGCGCTCGAGGCGCTTGCCCACTACAACTCCCGGAGCCGCCTGCACCGAACTGGTAGGCAGCAACGCCGCTGCATGCCAAGCTTGATGCCAAGGCCGCGTCGGTCGACTGCGCCCGCATGCTCCGTCCCTCCAACAATCAGTGTCGAGGCCGAGCTCCCCCCACCCGCCACTGCAGCCATGCCAAGGGAATTTTGTAGGACTTCTAACATGAACTTGTAGAAAGAAAATGATTCTCTTATACTAGTACTCCTATATGAGATTCCTACCTATTGAAATCTTGCAGAACTATTGGCCTTCTCAATTATTTTGCCACGCCTTAAGCCATTCTCCTTTTTACGATTTGCCAAAACTACTTGTAGAGAACTGCTAAAAATCTTCATACTGACTAAGCAGTAAATTTATTAAATGCAAATTCAGTGATTACCATTACCTCATGCATACTGGAAAGATATGAAGCACCTGGCAATTTGTTAACTTGCTGGCAGCGGTGATAACTAAGATAAGGTCATCCTTGCAATTCATGCCATTGAGTACAGACCTTCTCTCAACCGGGCTGTATGTTTCTATGTAACCAGAATTTTTTCACACTATTGTTAAATCACAGTTTAATAATGAGCTAAACCATTTACTTTTCTCTTATTTTAATAATATATTCCTACAACATTGAGCAGAAAGGGCCTGTTGGGGAGGGTAGTTCGCTCTGGATACTGTAAATAAATTCACGTGTATTAGTCAGAGACCAGAATACCCCATTCAGAACTAAGAAGTTTTAATGCTAGCCAATGGATGATCGAGAATCTTATCTAAACTTAGGCAAACTAATCAGTACATTATAAATCTTATTAATGCTAGCCAATGGTCCGCTTATGCATTCAGCAAACAATCAGTAAATTATAAGGCTGGTCCTAGTGGGAGTATGATAGCTAGTACTACCATGTTGGCAAAAATCTGATTTGGCACAATAATTAATAAAGAAAGAGATGGTTGAAGTATCATAGGTAGATACCGTATCATAGCACGTAAAACTAGAAAATGTTCATGCAAATAAATCGTGTACACAATTTTGCATTGAGATTCTACAAATCATTAAATATGGTCATTATGATACTATCATATGATATCATGCAGAATTTTGCATTGATACACTAGCATGATACTAATAGTAAGTATAATAAGCCTAGTCAGTAGCCTATTGTATTTGCCACATCACCAAAAGTCCTAGTTGAAGGAGAGAGAGAAAGGAGGAAAGAGAGAAGAGCCAGCTCTTATGCCGGCTATAGCACAAGAATCAAGAAAAAGAGACTTGCATGTAGCTAGAGCCAATATCATACATGAATTAAATATTAATTAAAGTTTATTCAAGAGCCCACTAATATCTCATCTATTATATAGATACGCTATGTGATGACTCTTACATAACATGCCATGCCATTATAGCCGACCACTAGCTATATTATTAACCTTGCTCTAACAGCAACGACTTCCGAACAGTTGTGTCAGTGTCATACACACGTACGAAATTCTTAAATGTCAAACTAACAAAAAGACATCGCGCTTTTCGTTTCCTTGATCATGCACCATATAGGAGTTCGATTGATCGACGTAAACCACATCTAACTTGGTGCCATCGTCCTCAGTACAAAGAGTATTAGTATACGTACTTGCTCCGTTTCAAAATATAAAATATTTTGATAAACTAAAACAATTTCTAAAACATCTTGCCTCCCTCCGATCCAAATTAATTGACTTGGATTTGTCTACATTCAGATGTATCTAGCTTTAAAATATGTCTAGATACATCGGAATCTAGACAAATCTAAATCAATTAATTTGGGTCAAAGGGAGCAGTATATTTAGTAAACCGAGGAAATACTAAATAGTATCACGGAGAATAGCTTTGTGTCCTGCATCTGAGCATCGATGTCACGGGCCTATATGGTGCACCCAGAATGACTAGTATCAGCCCACTGCAAGCCACATCCGTAGCAGAACTGATTGCCACACCTGCCAATTTTACGACCATCAATTGTGGATGCAACTGTACTGAACTTTTCACAAAAAAGGCCTGCAGGCTGCAGGAAACAGGTAATGTGCAAGCAGCCTTCGGTTTTCTCGACGAAGAACTGGCACGTGGGGCACCTCTTCCACTTCTTCCCCTTGGCCATCTCCAGCAGCATCATGTCTTCCCTGGCAGTGTCCACCTTCCCGAGATTCTTGTACGCGGCGCAGTCGGCCCCGGCGTGCCACGGCACGCCACACTGGGCGCAGAACAGCCGCCTGCACACCTGGCACTCCGACTGCGTCACGCGCTCGCCGAGGCAGTCGGGGAAAGGGCAGTACGTTCGGCGCGAGCCGACGAATATGGACTCGCACAGAGCGGCGCACCACCGCTCAAACACATCGCCGGGGAGGGCCGAGCGGCAAAGCTCTGGGTCCAGCTTGCTACCGCATGTCGCGTCGAGGCATCCCACGGTGGCGGCGTGGCCGGACTCGACCTTAGCGCGGACGTGGCCTTCAATGCACGATCGGCAGAAGGCGTGCGCGCAGCTGATGCCACCGCGGTAGGCCTCCGAGGGCGCCATGGGTTCCAGGCAGATGTTGCAGGGGTGTGGCGCCTCTACCGCCACTTCCGCCATTGCCTCGCCTCGCGTATCGCGAGCTTTGGATTGGGGATTTTCGATCGAAGCCGATCAGCTGGTTGGTTGGTGGGGTTTAGAGTGGGATTTTAAAGGCCTTCTTGGTAGTATTTCCCAAGAAGCCTTAATTAACGCTACATGCCATTCTTTTGTTTCCAAGGAGATGGAATTGATTCACTTGGATCATAAAGATCTGAAGACTGATTTGGCCAGATTTTGACTGAGCCATGCTAATGGAAATTAAACGAAATCTTATCTTCGTCTTCTAGGGAAGAAAATCTGGTTTCTTTTATACTCGATGGAGTATAGTAATAGGATTCTGATTTTTCATATTTGCATATTGTCTTTTTTTTGTTGATGCAATGGGCTAAACCAGAATAACTCGCTCTCGTTGACCCGGCCGTGCTTTAGGCATGTACAATACGACGATGCGGTCTTCTCTTACAGTTGTCACATCAGATTTTCGCTTAGTTGGAGAAAAGAGAATTAAAAAAAAAGATTCTCTTTCCTTAGTTAAGGGATGATCGTTTAAAAATAGAAAAACTATTTTCTCCATTATACCATGTCACTTATCTTATCAACACAATTTTTTACTATAATTAATCAATTCATATTAGTAATTTTTAGAGATGACCCATTGTATAACTATTTTTATTGACATCTCTAGATCATGTGGATGGCTAAGAGAAAACCGTCTTCTCTACAATTGTACATGCCCTATTAGTTGTTCAAGCGGTAACCAACACATCGTACATCTAACTTCTACCTATTTTGGTTAAAGGATTTCCCCACTATATTTGTGGGGATTTTACTCGTATAGGATTTTTTTATTAATCCCTCTGAAGAATAGGATACTCAGGCTTTTTTAAATTCAAATAATTGTTATAGCCATTTTACTACGTGGGTTGTTCGATTTGTATAAAAGATCTTTTTTTAGTGAAACCTTTCTGCTACATTCATGGAAAAGTAAACAACAACGCAATGGAGCATGACATTACAATCCTCTATTTTCCTATCCATGCATTTATTTTTGGGTTTATTGGCCAAAAAAATCTCTCCTATCACTACAAGAAATGTGTTAACTTGTGACCTTCTCATAGTGACGGGGAATAAAATCGTCATAGATCTATAACGATTTCGCACAAGATGGTCATAGGTTGTCCGGAGAGGTCAAAACCCTATATAATTACGACGTTTTGGGTCGGAATCGTCATAATTTCATCATATTAAATCGTCATAACCAACATGGTACAACATAGAGCCTTATTTATACCCATTATGACCAATTTAAATCGTCATATCGTCTAAAATATGATATGCTAAATTGACTAGTTGGCCACATCAGCAATTATGCCTACATGGCATGTCTATGTGTCAATTTTTGTATACGTGTAGGTCCATGTGTAATAATCGAAAAAAAAGACCTAGTGAAGGATCGAACCCACGACCTTCTCGTTCTATAGAGATGATAACCATCACGTCTCGCCAATGTTCTGGTTGTATTTCCGCACGGATATTTTATTAACCTGATGTTGGCATGTTGGGCTTTGCAAAATACAAGAATAAAAGGCAAAAATCTGGTGGCGCATGCCTGGAACCAGAGACCTCCTTTAACAAACAGGTGACTAACCATCACACCCTTATTCTCTTTAATAATATTACTGAGTTACACATTTATGAATGTTACCATGATTATTCGGTTAATACAAAATAAAAGGAGCTGGCCGGGAATAGAACAAAAATTGGTGGCTAACGGGATTCGAAACCGCGCCCAGGAGTCCCTACTAGCGAGCCATACCACCACACCAACCAAGCTTTAGTGTTTTAGTTCTATAACACAACCTATAAGAACATTTATTTCCGGGATCTGGGCTTTTAGGACTGGGCCTTTGTGGGAAGCGGGTTGCAGACAAAATTGAGCATACGTGCGGTAGTTTAGGCCTGGACCAGCTCGGCTGGTCCAGTTAGAATAGATTTTTCTTCATTTTTTTTCTTAATTCTTTTGTATCTTTTTCATACGAAGTCCAAAATAATTGATTTTTATTTCTAAATTTTTATAAAATTCAGCAGATTATCTTAGGATGTTAATAAAAATGCTTTGATTATTTAAAAAAGTGAATTTACTAATCCAATATTAGTCCATGGTAGGGACAATATTATAATTCGAAATATAATTTTGAAGCTAGCATTTTAATTTAAAAGTTAGATAAGTTGAATGGATGAATTACCATGATGAAATAGCATATTGTGAGTTTAAAAATCATTTTTTTCAAAAAATCATGGGTAATCACATCATGTACCTTAGTTCAAATCGGACCCACTTTCTACCGATTCGGTAGGAATTTGTCTTTTTTGTCAGGGGTGGACGGAAAGGTTTGAGATACCCCGATTGAGATATTGTCCATGTAAGGTGCTATACTATTTTTAAAAATAGGGTGGTAGCATTCTAAAATGGTCATTTGGTGGTTGTTTCACAAAACACTCCATTTTTTGCGCTCGGAAAATGGAAAATGGTTTTTCCGTGCGACGAAAAGAAAAACTTCCTCCTGGAACATTGTTCGCCGTACCATAATACATATGTGTGCACAATATCTTAACAGTATCACTAATTATGTCGTGATTCTCACAATAACATTGGTCCTTTAGCCCGAAAGCTATTAAACCTCAGACATGATAGGTCATTTCTGAGAAGGTTTTTTCGAAACACTTGTAATTTACCAAGTTTGGTATTTTTAATTGAAACTGTGTCATATAATAGGACACCACGTGAAGAATTCACATTGATCGAACCGTTTTTTAATTTTTTATGCCCATTTCAAACTATGGTCAAAATGGCAGGCATAAATGCTCTTAGCTAGGGGCTGAGCCTCGCTAAAATTCCATTGGATATCTAAAGAAATAGCATATTGTGAGTCTAAAAATTATTTTTTCAAAAAATTATGGGCATCAGATAATGTACCTGTAGTTCAAATTGGACCCACTTCCTACTGATTCGGCAGGAATTTGTCTTTTTCGCCAGGGATGGACGAAAAGGTTTGAGATACCCCTGGTTGGGACATTTATCGATTTAATGTGGCCTATTATTTTTGAAAAATAGGATGGTAGCATTTTAAAACATTCATTTGGTGGTTGCTTCACAAAACGACCCGTTTTTGCGCTCGATAAATGGAAAATGGTTTTTCCGTGCGACGAAAAGGAAAACTTCCTCCCGGAACATTGTTCGCCATCCCATTATACATATGTGTGCAAAAATAAGGTATTTTTTGAACCAACCAATCAAAACACACGAAACAGGCTCTCACGGATCAGCCTTATCGGCCTGATCTGGACCGTTCGTTCCCAATCCAACGGCATGTGGCTCACCCGAAGAAGCATAACACACTCTCCGCCGCGCCCACAGCCTCACAAACCCTAACCCCACCAACTCCAGACCGCCTCCCCTTGCGCCGCCCTTCCTTCCCACCTCTCCAGCCTCTGATTCTCTTCTCTAGCTGATCCACCCTCTCCAGCCTCTGATTCTCTTCTCTAGCTGATTTTTGAATTGAACATTTGGTGTTGCTTCACAAAATGCCCCGATTTTGGCACTTGAAAAATAGAAACTAGTTTTTCCGTGCGCCGAAAAGGAAAACTTCCTCCTACAACATCGTTCGCTATCCCAATATGCACATTTATGCATAATATGGGCACATTATCACAAACTATGCTGCTATTCTAGCCATAACACTGGTCGTTTGGCCCGAAAGCCATGAAACCTTGAACATGATAGGTCATTTCCGTGAAGGTTTTTTCGAGATGCAATCAATATATACCAAGTTTGGTATTTTTCCTTTCAACTATGTCACACAATATGACACCACGCGAAGGATTTACATTGTTTAGAGGGTTTTTGAATTTCTTATGCCCGTTTCAAAATATTCGTATTTTAAACTATGGTCAAAATGTAGGGCATGAAGATAGAGGATGAGCCTCGCTAAACTTGCGTTGGATCTCTGAAGAAACATCATATTGTGAGTCTAAAAATGATTTTTTCAAAAAATCATGAGCATTAGATCATGTACTTGTAGTTCAAACCGGACCCACTTCCTACCGAATCAACACACATTTGTCTTTTTCACCAGGGGTGGAAGAAAAGGTTTTAAAATCTCCGGTTGGGACATTTTCCATGTAAGGTGGTCTAGTATTTTTGAAAAATAGGGTGGTAGCATTTTTGAATCGAACATTTGGTGTTGCTTCACAAAACGCCCCGATTTTGGCACTAGAAAATAGAAAATGGTTTTTCCGTGCGACGAAAAGGAAAACTTCCTCCTGCAACATCGTTCGCTATCCCAATATGCATATTTATGCACAATATGGGAATATTATCACAAACTATGCCGCTATTCTAGCCATAACACTGGTCGTTTGGTCCGGAAGCCATGAAACCATGAACATGATAGGTCATTTCTGTGAAGGTTTTTTCGAGATGCAATCAACATACCAAGTTTGGTATTTTTTCTTGCAACTATGTCACATAATATGTCACCATGTGAAGGATTTACATTGTTCGGAGGGTTTTTAAATTTCTTATGCCCGTTTCAAAATTTTCCTATTTTAAACTATGGTCAAAATGACGGGCATGAAGATAGAGGATGAGCCTCGCTAAACTTGCATGGGATCTCTGAAGAAACATAATATATTGAGTCAAAAAATGATTTTTTCAAAAAATCATGAGCATTAGATCATGTACTTGTAGTTCAAACCGGACCCACTTCCTGCCGAATCGACACACATTTGTCTTTTTCACCAGGGGTGGAAGAAAAGGTTTTAAAATCTCCGGTTAGGACATTGTCCATATAAGGTGGTCTAGTATTTTTGAAAAATATGGTGGTAGCTTTTTTGAATTGAATATTTGTTGTTGCTTCACAAAACTCCCTAATTTTGGCACTGGAAAAATAGAAAATGGCTTTTCCGGGCGACGTAAAGGAAAACTTCCTACTGCAATATTATTCTTTATACCAATATGCACATTCGTGTATAATATATGCATATTATCACAAACTATGTCGTGATTTTGGCGATAATATTGGTCATTTGCCCTATAGAATAACCTAGCCAATCAGAGGACGCAGATAGACTACCCCCGATCACCCCCGGACATAGATCTGAGCCATCCACATGGTCTCATCCAACGTACAGAACTCCTCCCCTCAGATTTCGGACAGGCAAAAGAGAAAAAGACCTAAAGGCCCGCACCAAAAGTGAAAAAGACAGGGGCAGTTTGGAAAAACCATGCTCATCCCTCACTTCCGCTAGGTCACCCTATCCCTCCCTCCTCAGATCCCATCGTAGCCTCACCAACTCCTTGCCGCCACCACCTACCTCCCCTGCCCTCTACGTGAGATCTCGATCTCGATCCAGAGAGGTTCCTCGCTGGAGAAACCTCTCCATCGCCACCTACCCGAGATCCCCACACACCTAGCCCAGCGCCGCCTACCCCAGATCCACGCGACCACCCCATTGCCGCCGACACCAGATCCACGCGACCACCCCAGTGCCTCTTACCCAGAATCCCCAGGCGACCAATCAGCGCCGCCCTGGCCCTTTCTCTCCCAGCACCGGTTGCGGCCCCTCCCACCCTAGACCCCCTCTCCTAGCTCCGGTTGCGGCCCCTCCCACCCAGACCCCCTCTCCTAGCGCCGGTTGCGGGCTTGCATCCCCTCCCACCCCATACCCCCCTCCTCTGGCTCGACGGGTGCCACCACGACATGGTTGTCACCACCACAACGGCGCCGACATGGCGAGCAGGATGGCGGCAGACTTCGTGATGTGTGGCGCGGAGGCGGCGGTAGAGCCCCTGAAGATGCTTCTGTAGAACCTCGATGGCGCGTCCGTGTTTGTCGCCATGCTGAGGAAGCAGCAGACCGATACACTCGTCACTGTTCGCCTCTTCAAGCACACCCTGATTCGAACAACACCATGAGGTACGACCGAAGCCCCCCTCTCCTGTTTCTAGTTCCATGAGCTACACACTCGATTTAGATGAGCGTGATCTGTAGGAAGATCGACCGTGGAGATTTGTGGTTCATTTATTTGCGGTGTTGGGATTATTGGTTCCTGTCGCATATTGAATCTGCACTGAACACTGTGTGCTTGAGCTGTTACTGGTAGAAACTAATTTATTGATAGATTGGTAGTTGTAAACCTATTGTAGATATGCAGTGTGCTGAGCATATTATTATCTGAACAAAACAACATGGAAGAAGTGGTGAGCTTAATCTAATGAAACTATTTTGCAGTAATATTATAGTTGTTTCAAGATCAACAACGTTTTGAATAAATGCTTGGTATTGCTGGTTATATTGCAAATTGTTTTACAGTAATATTGATATATGTATTGCTTCATTTACTGAATCAAGTACAAGAATGATTAGGTTACTATTGCACTGTTTTTTCATCTTACATGGGTAATTATGACACCATGTTGCTACACTGTGATGGTGCTTGCCAGATTGTTCATGCTTGCTTTCTTGTTCACATACTAGTTTGAAATCTATTTAAGCAAGAACTATGTACCTACTATCAATAAATTTTACACTAACTGAACCATCCAATGAGCTTGTTCACATCTGCAATTTAAACAGTGCTAGACTGTGATTTAGAACTAGAGTACACTGGAATTGTTTACTGGAGAAACATAGTACATGTTTATTTTCTTTCTAGCTAATCTGTGTTATTTTTAGAAGATATTGCTTTCTTTTCAACTGACAACCATTACCATATTTTCCATTTTTTACAGGAGCTCTAGGATGAAGGTGGAAGAAGTGAAAGCTTCATAGTCAGCAAATAGTTGATGGTCATATATTTTGTGGCTAGTTGTATCTTCTTAGGAGTTGATAAGTCATATTTTTACGAATTGATGTATGTTCTCTGTTTATAGCACACTCTTGTACTGCTAGCTTTACCTGAGATTTGATGCTTGATGCTACTATTAACTTGTATCCATGCTGGTTGTTCTCGCAGACCCGATGTAGTGCTACAACCGGAGCAACATCTTCTTCAAATTAGATAAGTCTCTGGTCTATCCCTTTCTCCTCTTTGTTGCTTGGTTGATGGATCATGATGCCATGCATTATTTTTGAGTAAAGTCCCGATGTGAAAAGGAAGTTGTTTTCTGATTAGCTTTTACTAGGATCTGGTCGAGTCTATGATGTTAATTTGGTTACTATTGTATGTGTTTCTTCCGAGTCATGGTGTAAGTGATAAGTGATAATGATCTGTATAGGAAAACACTGTACTCCAGTTTTTAATAAATGCTAGGCATTGCTCATGATACTACCAGAAAGTTTTCTTTCTTAATGTAACTAGTTCCTTTATATTTTTCATATCAGGTCCAAGTATGAATTGGTTGTGTTTCAAATAGAAGTTACATGATTTGTTGTACATGTTCTCAGCTTGCCTAGTTCTTGCTAGTAATATTGTTTTCTCAGCTTCTGTTATCAAAGATGTGGTACATTATCTATTTATATATAGATGATTGTGCCAACTAAGTTTTTATAGCTGATTCTATCCTATAGTATAAGAACTGAGTGAAATCTAATCTTGTGCTAACAGTACTTTTCGGTTTGAAATGCAGAAGGCAGAGAAGCCCATGGCCGAGTACACCATTAAAATCGTCTTTATGAGAGCTACATGCTGATGAAGTTCTAGAGTAGCTAGCTTTAGTACTTGCTGAGAGTTTAGTTTGTATGTTCCAGGCTATCAAAGATTTGATGGCTGAATTAGTTGTGATGTGATCGTTGTAATGTGTTCTAACTATTCTGACTGTCATACTGTAACAAAGGGATTTTGGATATTATTTATATATTTTCATGTGTTTTCATTATCCTTTCTGATTGGTATATTGGTTATTATTTTGATGTGAAAATAATTCAAATCTCACAAATGAGAACTGACATTTGGGACCCATTGTCTGGAACAACCTGACAGTTTGGACCCATTGTAGAACAATCTGGCAATTGGGACCCATCTAACAAAAAGGCTAAAATTGGAAATTAAATGGATTGTAAAAAGGCTAAGAAATAAAACAAACAGTTGAAAATGTAGAATTTAGCCCACCTAGCTAAGACCAGAATTAATAAGCATAAATTGATTGAATGGGCTTGGCCCATATAAACGGCTGAAGTGGACCAGGCTGAATTCTTGCCACGTAGGATTTGCCATGTAGGATATGACGTGGCCATACTAGATGTCCCATGACGATAATAGATCGTCATAGAGGTTATGACGTTGTGAGATCGTCATGGTTATGACAATTTCGCAAAAATCGTCGTTATAGTTCATTTGCGACGCCTAGCTTTCGACGATCTCAAAATCGTCATAGAATCGTCATAAACAGACTATTGTGACGATTCTGTGATGAAAATAGAGGGTCATATATAGCTAGATTCCTTGTAGTGTATGATTGACTTTACCTCTTAGAAAAAAGCCCTACGCAACAACTTGGTCTGAGACTGGCGAACGAGCTTATAACTCTCACAAGAACTGGCAGGCGTCGTGAACTAGCTCAAAAGGGTCAAACTAAAGAATATTTTGCATTCATATATAATGTCTCCTAGTTCACCGGGAAATTGGTACTATGCCACAGCGAATCAGGCAATTGGACACATGCCATCAGCAAGCGTGGTTTTGTATGTCCGTACTCCTGGTTCCATTTAACGCCGACCATCGTTTCCCCTATCTAACTTGTCATCCTGTTGATTGAGTTTCTTACATGTGGGTTCCATCACATGCCACCATTTTTTCTAACAATTATACTAACGGGCAGGCCCCACCACCTGAGCTATCGACCACGTGTATCCCAGGTTGGAGGATCTGAGCCCGCATTATTCTGCAATTTTCCATATTTCACCTCTCCACTTTTCTCATCCCTTCCCCCATTGCATCGTTCCGTTGTGCACCTCCCTTGAACCTCCATTGTCCTCCCTCTAGCCTCTTCCCGTTGCCTCGCTACCGTCCCCTCCCTTTACTCTCTCTTTCCCGCCGTCCTGATGTGGCCAGGAGGCAGGAAGGGAGAACTTGAGCCATCTCTATTGGTCGCACGACCACAACGGTGGACGTGAAGGGGATCCTGAAGGGAATATGCTCGAGAGGCAACAATAAAGTGGTTATTATCTTATTTGCTATTTATGATAAATGTTTATTTTGCATGCTATCATTATATTAATTGGAAACGTTAATACATGTGCGTTTAATAAACAAAATAAAGAGTTCCTAGTTATGCCTCTCATATAAACTAGCTCGTTGATTAACAAGATTTGATCAAGGTTTCCTGAGCATGGACACTGGATGTTGTTAATAACAAGGTCACAATATTGGTTGAATGGTGCGATAAACATTCATCCGAAATATAGCAATACGATCAAAGTCATTGTGTTAAAATTGCTATTACATCATTCGAAGTAACTTTTATCCTTAGACCATGGGATCATGTTAATTGCTAACACTGGAATAGTACTTTGATAACATCAAACATCACATTGTAACAGGGGACTATAAAGGTGGGTTTGGGTACTCTGAAAGTGTTATGTTGAGGCTCATGGATCAAGAGTGAAATTTGTCCATCCCGATGACGTAGAGATATACTCTGGGCCTCTCGGTGATATCCCATTGACATAGCTTGCAAGCAAGTCATAAGATCACTGGAATGTTATATCACAGGAACGAGAAAAGAGTACTTGTCGGTAACGATATCAAACTAGGTATGGAGATACCGATGATCGAATCTCGGAAATGTAATATCTCGCAAGACAAAGAGATTTAGTTACAACGTTAAAGGTTCACACGATCACTAGAGTCATCATTGAATGCGTGGGAGTCAGTACGGATCTCTAGGTCTTGCTGTTGATTATTGATCGGAGAGGGGTCTCGATCATGTCTGCATTATTCGCGAACCGTAGGGTGACACACTTAAGGGAAACCGACACCATTTGGAGCAAATAAGATACCAGAGAAAGATTATGAAAGCGCTAGAATCATTTCGATGGACACTGGAAGTGTTTCAGGTGAAATTGTTGAAACTAGTTCTGCATGTGATATCGAAATGTTGCAGGTGGTTTTATGTGAATGTTTGTTAATTAAATTAATTAACAAAATTCTGAATAAAATAAGTAAAAGTGTTTTATTTAAAGATAAAAATGAATTTAATTTAGCAGACATTAAATGGAAGTGAACGGAGTTGAAATTAATGTGAGTGGGCTTAGTGGAAGCTCCACCCACATGAATGAGGGAGAGGTGGAGGCACCCACCATGGTCGGCCAGCCATGGCCATGGGGCTGCACCCCATCCCCTATAAAAGGAGCCCCATGGGTCCTCTCCTCTTGCACCACCTCCTTGTGAAGGTTCTCTTCCCCCTCTAGCAATTCCCCATGGCTTCGGATTAGCGAAGTATAGATTCCCGATGGCTTTTTCTGGAAGGATTTGCTACTTCCGCTACATTGCTAGAGCGAGGAATTGGAGGTTATCGGGTACCAGATGTGTGTGTGATCACAGATGCACCGCTACTTTGCGATGCTGGACTTGTTGGTGCTGGACCTGCTGGACTTCATCACGATTTTGAGATCGGCAAGTGAATGACTACATCATCTACGAAATCGTATTTTGTTAACAAAGATTGTCGGTCTTCGATGGTAAGATCTATATGGATGTATATTTATCCGTTGATTATATCTAGGTAGATAAATCTTGGTGCTTAGTTGTTCACATGGTAGGAATTTTTTTGTTTTCTATGTTGCGAACCCAACAATGGTATCAGAGTCAGATCTATGCGTAGATGCTTTGCACGGGTAGAACACATATGAGTTAACTATATTATTGAAACTTGTAGATTTAGCCGTCTTGATGAATCTAAATATCATAACGTGTCTTTCCGTTTATCTTTTGTTGTAAAATCTTTCTCTTTTCATATTCTTTGTGTTTGTCTCCTTTTGTAAAATCGTGTTACCTACGCCTTACTTAGGATGCGTTCGAAAAAATTATACTCCCTCTGTACCAAAATAAGTGACTTGGGTTTGTCTAGATTCGTATATATCTAGGCATGTTTTAAGCCTAAATACATGCGAACCTAGACAAATACAAGTCACTTATTTTGGGATGGAGGGAGTAGATCTTCACTCTCAGGTACACGCGTCGAGTAGACGACACTTTTTTCTTATATGTGGGTGTACGCCCATACGTGTTTCTTTTGTGTAGACATTCAGAAAGCTATGCACTCGTGGTTTGCACTCGTGGTTTGCACTCGAGGTCGAATAACATATCGTGTGATTTGAGATACAAAGGTAGTTTCGTAGGTCGTGTCGTGGGTATCGAACGTGTGTGGACTGGCTTTTATATCTTTGTGCATTTTTTCGATCATGCACCCATTGTACAACATTCTTGTTGATGGTTTCAAACGATTTGGTCATGAACTATTTTTTCATCAACGTGTTTACCATGTATTGCTTTTCATTTGGATGGTTCCTTCTTTTCTCTTCGAGGTAGATGTAGGGTGATCATATCATAAAGCATTTTGTATTACGGCCACGCCCTAGGGGTGCAAGAAGAAGTCTAGTGGACATAAGATTAATGACTTTGCAAATACCATTGTAGATGTCTTGCCCCAGCTTCAACTTAGGCGCTTTCCTTAAGACCGATGGGTCAAACTTCACCACCTGGTCCCGCAATATGAGGATTCTCCTCATTCCCCATAAGCTCTCCTATATACTGGAAGCTAAGCTAGGTGACCAACCTACTACCTTCACGTCCCAAGCTGATAAAAATGTTTATCAAATGAGGGGGATGGTAACGCCTGTGTCGAGAGTGGCATTCTCTACTCAATGGAGGCCAGGCTGAAAAAGCACTTTGAGAAGATGAGTGCTTATGAGATAATCACTGGTCTCAAGGTTGTATTTACACCTCAGACCAGAGCTGAGAGGTATGAAGCATCAAAATGGTTATTCTCGGCTAAGATGGAAGAGCACAATAGCTTGAGCGAGCATGTAGTAAAAATGGCTGGCTAGGTTCAATGCCTGAACGCCCTTGATTGCAAAATCAATGACGATCTAGCAATTGATAAGGTGCTGCAATTGTTGCCTCCTAGCTACAAAGGATTCGTCCTGAACTACAACATGCAAAGGATGACCAAAACTATGGCTGCGTTGTTTTCTATGCTCAAGCATGCTGAGGTGGAGATCAAGAAGGATTACACCATTGTCGTGGTGGTGTCACGGCAGATGCCATGTATAGTCTAAAGGAGGGGACTAATACTCGCTAGGGGAATCCAGGGAGGGATAGTGAAGTGATTCTCCTCACCAGTGCTTGTATTGATGTCCTTCCAAGGTTACAAGTGCTCCTAGAGCTGTATTGGCGAGAGGAGGAAGAAGGAGCTCTCGTACTCTCACCCACAGATCACACCTGAAACCCTAGCCCAAAACTGATTCGCAGAGAGATCAACCCCTTCTACAGAAGCCCTAGCCCCCTTTTATAGGGGAGGCTCGGTTTCTGCCTAGGGCATACGTGGAGGCATATTCCTAAGAATATGCCTCCTCCCAAAGTGGTAAGCCGACCGGGGTGCTTTTTCCCCCGCGTCACACATTCTTTAGCTACGTGAGCCTCTGACGGCGCCCTCGTTAGCCGACACGGGCGTCGTCACGCTTGTCGGCCACGCCCCGGTGGTCCTGTCCTTGCTCGCTTCGCTCAGGCAGTGCGTACCGGGGCTCCTTTTGACCAGCGATATTCCTTCCTTCTCCTAGAAGCTTGCTGTGACCCGGATGATGGTTCTCCCGGCCACACCTGTTCCTACGTACAGGTAAAACATTCACTTCCGACTTACCGCTTGAGTCGGATGAGACCTAGTTAGGCGAACGCCCCCAGGTCCGGATTACCCCGCGATTCGGCCTGCCTTGAGGTGACCCGGCCAGCATCTGCTTTGGCCTTGCCGAACCTCGGCTAACTCGGCCTTTATACCCCTGCGTGACCCTACCCGGGGGTATCCCGCCAACATTAGTCCCCGAAGCTGGTGCAGTCTTAGTTACCTCAGCCGCTAAGGTCACACGAGGTTCAATCTTGTGCCCTGGTCGTTATTGCCGAGTTACCTTTGTACCTCGGACTGCTTGGATTTACGTGCCCTTCACACATTTCAAGTTTTCACTTGCCGGCCGGGTTACCACAGTTCCATCCGGGTCTTGCTTCCTTTTCTCGTATGCTAACCCATGTGAAGGGTAATCATTATGTCGTCTTATTTTAAGGGACGGTACAGTAACCGCCGCAGTAATTGTTAGTTATCATTGTGTGCGGGTCACGTCACGCCTGCCTCCTCGTTTACCCCGCATCAGCGCATCACGTCATAGGACCTTCTCCGCCCTGTGGCCCTCCGTGCGGCTCCTCACTGATTGGCCCGGACGGGTGATACACGGCTACAACGTGTGGCCGGTCCACAGGGTGCGATCCCACTCACCCCTGACGGGAGTGGTTAAATAGCGGAGGGGTGCGTCCCTTAGGATTTTTCCCCCTCCGCACCCCTCTGCCCGCTGCTATTCTTCTTCCTCTTCCTCGCGACCGCGCCGCCGCCAGCATCGCCAAAAAGCAGCGTCACCGCCATGCTTCTTCGTTGCACATCTGCGTCGCCGCCACCGCGATGCGAATTTCTCGCCACGGGTCCGCGCCAGTCCCGGCCACTGTCCCCCGCCGCCTCGAGTGCTAGCGAGGGCCTCGAGGACCAGATGACTGAAGAGGAACTCATTGTTGCTGAGCAGGAGATGGAAGAGGACGCCACGGCGGCGGACCGCGGCGCGTGGGCCGGCTCCTGGGTCTGCCAGGATGACCTGGACTGGCTCTACCGGACCAGGCGCATCCCTGCCGGCGTCGCCACGCGTCTTCCTTCCAACGAACTGGCTCCCTCACCCAATCCGGGCGAGTTCGTCGTATTTCTGTCTCATTTCCAACGGGGTTTCGGCTTGCCGGTGAGTGATTTTTTCCAGGACTGGCTCGGTACGTACCAACTCCAACCACACCACCTTCCAGCCAACGCCATCACCTCTCTTTCTGCCTTTGCTTCTACGATCGAAGGCTACGCCGGACTAGAAAGAGCTGTGGATCCGGTTCTTCGGCCTTCGTCGCAACGTCATTCCCAACATCCACACTGATCCGGAGGACAAGCGACTCACTCAATTCGGAGCGGCCTCCATTTCACCCCGGCGATTTTCCGTTTTTCCCCGGGTCACCGGGCTAGAGTCCTGCAAAGGATGGGCCCGGACCTTCTTCTATGTCCGGAATATGGGCACCGAAGACTTGATCCGGTTGCTTCCCTACACTCTGGTTCCACCTAACCCGGACCTGTGGGATGTGATCCCCAAGAAGCCCACAGCCTTGGCCAACCAAGTGAGCAAAAGGTTCGCGGAACTGAAGGGGCTCGGGCTATGCAACGAGGATGCCATGATCACCTTTGTGCGTAACCGAATCTCACCCCTCCAGAAACGCACTCACAAGGTGTGCCACATGAGCTATGGCCGCGATCCTAACCGGACCTCATCCTTCGAGCTTACCAACTCGGAGATTTATCGCCGGGTCAAGGCTCTCTTCACCACTCACAAGGACTTTTCCACTGATTGGTCATGGGGGATTGAGCATTTCTGCCGTCACCGGCTTCCTCCCATGGTAAGTTTCATGCTGCAAACTTAACCCGGACTAATTACATGTCACTTATTGTTGCAATTTTTGACTCTTTTGTTCGCTCTTTTCCTCAGCAATTCCTTCAGTAGACCCTTGAGGACGGCACCGATCCGTCCCTTAAGTGGGCGCCGGACCGGGAGACTCCGGATGAAGAAGAGCCGGACCAGGAGATGTTCCTCCCTATGACCGACGCCACGAAACGACCCACGGGTAAATCCTCTTCTATTAGAGATTGGCCCGATGATGAAGATGACTCGGAAATCGAGGTGATTGAACCTTTTGAGGCTGTCCCCCTTTCTTTTTCTTTTCCGCCATCAGCTCACCCCGGCGGTCATATTCACGAGGATCCCCCTCTCGCTACGGGTGAGCCTGTTCTGGTGGCCACGAAGAAGAAACGTGGGGATTCTTCGAGTTCTTCCTCCAGACCCTCTCAGCCCGTCAAAAGGCGAAAGAAATCTGGGGACAAGACTGCCCCCAAACCAGCAGGCAAGGCCCTAGCACGAAGGGCTCGGAAACCCAAGGCGGCCGAAACCTCGGATGCGTAAGTCCTTCTTTCTTCTGTAACTCGTTCTTCCTCACTTTGTCGTAATTTTTCTTCTGACGTTATTTGATTTCACAGTGCTCCGGTGGAGGTACCTCAAAGTGGATCTAGCATCTCTTCCCCTCTCCAACCTAGCCCTTCTCCCCGTCGTGACGACGAGTCACGCCCGCTGAGCCCTATCCCAGAGGGTTCTGCGGCCGCTCCGGGTTCAGCTCCACCTCGGCAAGAGGAGGGTAACCTTGGAGTGGGGGAGACCGGCCTAGCCGGAGAAATGTCATCCACCGCCTCGACAACACCTCAACCAGCAGCCACCGAGGATACTTCGGCCCCAGCACCAATTCCCGTACCAGCAAGGAGACCAGCACCAACTCCAACCTCGGCATCAACATCAACTCCGGCAGCGAAAACTTCAGCGTCGGCACCAAGCCCAATAGCAAGAGTACCAGCACCTAGTTCCTCTGCATCTTCCGAGTCCTCTCAACCTCGGCAGGGGAAAACCGCCGCCACAGCTTCCTCTACTCAGCAAGCCAAAGGCAAGAAATATCCAAACGCTACCAAGCCTACTGCCGTCGAGTCCGGGCAGCGCACCCTTGTGTCAATGCTCCCCAAGAAGACATCAGCGGCAAAGGACGCGCCTGCCGAGCCAACCGAAGCCCAGCAGTTGGTTTTGCACACCAGCCCCACCCTTGCCTTGGTGGAGAGGAAGGAAGCACATGCAAAAGTCTTGGTGACGCCCCATATGCCCACGGATGAACGGTATCCTCCGAGCCTGATGGAATTTGTCATGAACTGGAATAAGGCAGAGGTAGTCTAGGAATCTGATCTCCCGAAAAAGTTCGGCCCCGCCGAGTTTTCCGCTCAGATGAATACCACCGCAAAGGCCATTAACCTCGCTGGACGAATGATGGAGGTACGTCGTTTCTCCTTTGCAAATTGTAGATAATAACCATTAGTCCCCGAGCCTCCGGGGGAGTAACTTGTTACTCGGTCGAATGCTCTTTTATAGAACTAACGTAGCTCCATGATAACTTCGAATATGCACACACCTAGAGCCAGGTTAAGTTCCACTTGGCCCGGATTTTAGTACACTTCGAACATGCACATACCTAGAGCCGGGTTAAGTTCCACTTGGCCCGGATTTTAGTACACTTCGAACATGCACACACCTAGAGCCGGGTTAAGTTCCACTTGGCCCGGATTTTAGTACACTTCGAACATGCACACACCTAGAGCCGGGTTAAGTTCCACTTGGCCCGGATTTTAGTACACTTCGAACATGCACACACCTAGAGCCGGGTTAAGTTCCACTTGGCCCGGATTTTAGTACACTTCGAACATGCACACACCTAGAGCCGGGTTAAGTTCCACTTGGCCCGGATTTTAGTACACTTCGAACATGCACACACCTAGAGCCGGGTTAAGTTCAACTTGGCCCGGATTTCAGTACATGTCGAACATGCACACACCTAGAGCCGGGTTTAGTTCCACTTGGCTCGGATTTTAGTACACTTCGAACATGCACACACCTAGAGCCGGGTTAAGTTCCACTTGGCCCGGATTTTAGTACACGTCGAACATGCACACACCTAGAGCCGGGTTTAGTTCCACTTGGCCCGGATTTTAGTACACGTCGAATATGCACTAGGCTGACTTAAGTTTCTGTATATCTTTTAGGTGACCACCAACCGCCGGAGTGCTGAATTCCAACGCTTGTTGGATACGCACAAGAATCTTCGCACGAAACAGGCTGCACTCATCGCGGAGTACGAGAAAAGGGGTAAATTTCTTTCTCATCCTTTCCTCAATTTTCTTCAACTTCGTTTACCGAACTAATCTGATTGTTCGGTTTCCGCAGCTCGGGTGGAAGCTGAAAACAAGATAATGCGGAAGAACTTGGAGCAGATCAAGGGTACGTCCTTCTTGTCTGTCTTTACCGTGGTTTCCATCGGCTTTCCTCCTTGGCTCGCCAAACATTTATTCCTCGGCACTGCCGGGCCAACGCACTATTTCAGCATCGCTTGAAGATAGTGTGCCCGTGCCTGACGTGATGCTACATTTTCTCGAACAAGCAGGGCAGCACCAAGCCGAACTAAAGAAGAAAGATGACGAGCTCGCCCTCCTCCGGACCAAAGACGATGAGATAGCCAAGCTCAAGGCTGAGATGGCTAAAATGAAGGCGCAGCATCAAACCGAGCTAAACAAGGCTGGCCAGGACTACACCAAAGAACGTGAGCGCCTCAAGCTCCAAAATGCTAAGGACCGTGAGCTTCTCCAGGAAACCGAGGTCAAACTTGAGTCGGCAAATGCTGAGCTCGAGCAGCTTCGGAAGAGGCGTGATGCTTGCACCAAGGAATTGACCCAAATTCACAGTCACATCTCACGTAATTTCTTTTCCTTTATCCGCCTTATTTCTCCGGGTTACTTCATATGCCTTGTTTTTTCAACTTTGTCCTTTGCCTTGTTTCTCAGGCCACTTTCCAGAGGGTATTGCTATTGCCAGTGCTGCTGTCGCCAATTTCCGCCGAGAAAGGGGTACTCCGGTCGCTCCTGAGGGTGAGAGCATTCCCTTTGACATGGAGGACCAGTTGGTCAGCCTGTCGTCTCGCGTGGAACTCATCAAGAACTACGGCAGGGACCTCCTCGATGTTTCAGTCCGAGTCTTCAACGCCTTCTGGCCCGCCGATGATGCTCCGGAGAGAGTCACACAGCTCGCTGAAAAACTTTCGGAAATCGAGACCCAGCTCGACCTCTGGCGAGAGTCCACTGGACGTGCTGCAGCCGATACCATCCTTCACCACATTTTGACGTGGTATGAGAAGATAGATCTCAGCCTCCTCACACGCCTACGCACCGTATCCAAATGGACAAATGACCCGGAGTGGGTAGCTCGACGCCAGGCTTGCGCCCACAGCCTCATCGAATATGCCCCCATTCATGAATGGACTGAGGGTCCGAGCTTCCTGGAAGTCGCAGGCGAAGAGGAAGTTGAAAACGTTGAAGATGATTCGGGCGAAGACGAAGAGGACACTGCCTCGGATATCGAAGAGGGCGACGATGATGCCGAACTTCCTCCCGCTGCTCCTTAAGAAAAAACACTTGAAAATTTATGAGATCCCCGGTATGCCGGGTGGAATTGTATTCCAAACACATGTGATATTTTGCTACTGAGTACTTATGCCGGATTAACTTGGGCGTAGTCCCCGAGTTTCTTTTTCTTGTTCGTTCAATCTTTTGGCTCGGATCGTGTCTACCTTGATTCGGTTTTACAACTTATGAATCCAAGCTTGAAAAATTGTCTTAACAATACTGGGAAACTTTTAGACTTAGCTCAAAAATAAAACTATATAACAATTGGAAAATGAATACGGGGTTAGTCCAAAACATAAACGTCAGCTCGAATAAATTCTTTTCCTTAGGCGTTTTTCATGTGCTACGCAATTCCAAACCTGTTCTCTTGCTTGCCATGAAGCCAATTCTTGTTGGACAGCAACAAGTCGAAGAGTTGGGTTTTTGGTGCTCACACATTACTAATCTGAATTAAGTAGAATAACTTACTCCAGCTGACGCGCAGAAAATAACAAACATTATTAAGGCAGTCCCCGAGTCACTGCTCGAGGTGCCACCATTTCATTGATACGCTCATTGCCGACATACATACCGACATATGAGATAACCCGGATACATACACTTCTTAGCTAGGTGTAGAAAGGCCGAAGTAGAGCTATGTTCCATGGTCGCTTGGATTCCTCTCCGGACGTGTCCGCCTTGTTCTTCTCCTGTGGCTTTGCATCTATAAGATAGTAAGAATCGTTGTGCAATGCTTTGCTCACGATGAACGGCCCTTCCCATGGGGGGGATAATTTATGCATTCCAGTAGTACGTTGTACCAACCGGAGCACCAAATCGCCTTCCCGAAAGACTCGGGGGCACACTTTCCGGCTATGATAGTGTCAGAGATTTTGCTGATATATGGCGGATCTGGACATTGCCAGTTCTCTCGCTTCTTCCAGCAGATCAACATCATTTTGCCGGGCTTCCTGCACTTCGGCTTCTGTGTATTGGGTGACCCTAGGCGAATCATGCTCTATGTCGGCTGGTAATATAGCTTCTGCCCCATATACCAGAAAGAACGGCGTATAGCCTGTTGATCGATTCAGAGTTGTTCTTAAACTCCACAGTACCGCTGGTAGTTCTTCTATCCAGCACCCCGCTGATCTTTGCAGCGGCTCAATGAGCCAGGGTTTTATCCCGGATAATACTAATCCGTTGGATCTTTCCACTTGCCCGTTCAATGCGGGGTGGGTTACCGAAGCTACGTCCAGCCGGATCCTCTTATCCCGGCAGAAACGAGCGAATGCTCCTTCCGCAAAATTTGTGCCATTATTAGTTATGATACTGTGTGGATAACCGTACCTCAAGATGATATCTTTGAGAAATGTTACGGCCGTAGCTCCATCACATTTTCTTATAGGCCTCACCTCAATCCACTTCGTAAACTTGTCCACCATTACCAGAATGTGAGTCATATTTCCCCTTGCTGGTTTGAACGGGACAACCATATCCAAGCACCATACGGCAAATGGCCAAGTGATTGGGATGGTCTTGAGTTCCGACATTGGCATGTGTGTCTTGGTAGCGTACCTCTGACAACCATTACATTTTCTCACCAGATCTTCTGCTTGCTCTAAGGCGTTTGTCCAGTAGAATCCGTGTCGGAAAGCTTTTGCTACCAAGGCTCGGGATGAGGCGTGATGCCCGCATTCCCCCTGATGTATATCTCGGATGATTTCAAGCCCTTCTTCCGGGTCAACACACTGCTGGAGGACATTGGTCACACTTCTTTTGTATAACTCGGAATTGATGATCGTGTAGGCCTTTGCCCTCCTCTGTGTTTGCCTGGACAGCACCTCCTCAGTGGGTAACGTTCCATCCTTCAGGAATTGAAATATAGGCAGTGCCCAAGCCGGTATTGGCCGCACGGGGAACACGTCCTTGTCTATCTCCATCTGATCCACCGGCATAACTTCAACCGGACCATGCTGAGCAGTCCCCGGGTTTTGCGAAGCAGTCCCCGGGTTTTGCGCACCACTTCCTGTGTCAACGTCCATGGGCATAGCTCCGGATTCTGTGTCCTCCGGGACGTAGATTGACTCGGATTCTGGGGATGGCCTGATGGATGGTTTCTTGAGGTGCTCTAATGCTACACCCGGTGGAATTGCTTGTCTGGTTGACCCGAGCTTTGACAGCATGTCGGCAGCCTCATTTTCCACCCGGGGTACATGATGAAATTCGCATCCCTCAAAGTAACCAGAAATCTTCTGCACATGAAATCTGTATAGTGCCATGTTTGGATCAAGGGCGTCCCACACTCCGCACACTTGCCGCACCACCAAATCCGAGTCGCCAAAGCATATGATCCGACGTATACCAATTTCTTTTGCTACCTTGAGCCCATGCACAAGTGCTTCATACTCAGCGACATTTTTTGATGCGGTGAAGTGGATCTGCAGCACATATTTCAACTGGTCCTTCTTCGGCGATGTGAGTACAACTCCGGCACCTAGCCCGGTTTTGGTCTTTGATCCGTCAAAGTGCATTCGCCAATAGTTCGGATCCGGAAGTGGTGGTTCATACTGCACCTCGGCCCGGTCCACGAAAAAGTCTGCCACAGCTTGAGATTTGATGGCTTCTCGTCTGTCATATTGCGGAGCATAAGGAGCTAGCTCAATTGCCCATTTTGTAATTCTGCCGATTGCATCCTTGTTACTCATTATCTCGGATATGGGGGCCTCACATATGACCCGGATGGGATGCTCCTCAAAGTAGTGCTTCAGTTTCTTGGCGGCCATGTACACGCCATAAGCCACTTTTTGATAATGTGGGTAGTTCTGCTTTGAGGTTGACAACACTTCGCTCAAATAATACACCGGCCTTTGCACCGACTTACCTTCCTCATCGCGCTCCACCACTATCACTGCAATTACAACTCGGTTGGTTGCAGCTATATAGAGTAACATTGGCTCCTTTGATAGTGGTGAAGCTAGCACTGGTGCCGTGGCTAACATTTTCTTTAGGTGGGTAAAGGCTTCATCAGCCTGCGGTGTCCAAATGAACTTATCCAACTTTTTCATGAGTTGGTAAAGAGGCAAAGCCTTTTCTCCCAACCGACATACAAACCGACTTAACGAGGCCAGGCAACCTGTGAACTTATGGACATTGTTAAGACACTTCGGCAGTTCCATTCGTTCGATGGCCCGGATTTTGGTTGGATTAACCTCGATACCTCGGTTGGAGACGAGAAAACCGAGCAATTTTCCAGCCGGGACACCGAAGGTGCATTTTTCCGGGTTAAGTTTCATCCGGAACCTTCTTAGGTTTGCAAACGTTTGCCTGATATCGTCAAGGAGCGTTTTGCTTTCCTTGGTCTTGATAACCACATCATCCACATACACCTGTACATTTTGACCTATTTGGTCGTGCAAACATTTTTGCATACATCTCTGGTACGTTGCCCCTGCATTACGTAAACCAAACGGCATGGTGCGATAGCAATAAGCCCCATACAGGGTAATAAACGCAGTCTTTATTTGATCATCCAGATTCAGAGGTATCTGGTGGAAGCCAGAATAAGCATCAATTAATGACAACAATTCACATCCAGCAGTTGAGTCTATGACCTGATCTATTCTTGGCAGCGGAAATGGGTCTTTTGGACACGCCTTGTTCAGGTTCGTGTAATCGATACACATACACCAAACCACTGCCACATTCGGGTCATCCTTCTTCTTTTCCACCAGCACCAGTTAGACAGCCAATCCGGGTAAAGAACTTCCATGATAAATCCTGCAGCTAGCAACCGAGCTATCTCGTCCCCAATGACTTTCCTCCTATCTTCGGCGAAGCGGCGGAGAGGTTGCTTCACCGGCTTGGCTCCGGGTCTCACATTCAAAGAGTGCTCGGCCAACTCCCTCGGAACACCTTGCAAGTCCTGTGTGGACCAAGCAAAAATGTCCCGATTCTCACGGAGGAAGCTGACGAGCTCGCTTTCCTATTTATCACTTAGCCCGGCACCAATTGTTACGGTGCGCTCTGGAAACATGTCATCAATTGGAACCTTCTTGGTATCTTTCGCGGCCTGGAAAGAGACAGTTCCATGTGGGTTACTCAGCGCCGGCATATACTGCTGCACGGACTGAGCCAATGCCGCCACCTCTTGAATTTTTCTCTTTTCCTGTGCGATCACAAGTGACTCGGCTAAGTTTGATCCGGTCGACGCACACTCCATGGAACGTCGGAAGTCCCCAGCAATGGTAATCACTCCGTTTGGTCCGGGCAACTTCATCTTCAAGTAGCTGATATGACAACTTGCCATGAACTTGTTCAGCGCTGGCCTTCCGAGCAATGCATGATACGCGCTTTCTAAGTTCACCACTTCGAACTCCAGATTTTTAGTTCGGCAATTATCCCTCGTGCCGAACAAGACGTCAACCCGGACCTTGCCTATGGGCTCGCAAGAAATGCCGGGCACAATGCCATGGAAAGTTGTCCTCGTGGCCTGGAGCATGTTCTCCGAGATACCCAACTTGCACATTGTGTCAGCATACATGATATTTATGCTACTGCCGTTGTCGATCAGTACCTTGGAGAACCTTACATTAATGCTAGGTCCAATGAACGTAGGATCCAGCACCAACGCATACGAACCAGGGTTCGGCATGAGCTTGGGATGATCCCTAATGCTCCAGGTGATTTCCTAATCGGACCAAGGCATGTACCTCGTCACTGCAGGCATTACTACATTCACCTCCATATGCCTACGCTGCAAGCTTTTTCTATCAGTTTCTTCTGTGGTAAATACATAGTAGCTCTGATGATGCTCCCTGTAGTCGTTTCTCCCCTCATTTCCGGGGTGCCTCTGATTCGGCTGATGCTGATTCTCTACCTGATGCACTGCATCCCTTCTTTCATTGTTATCATGCCTCAGCGGAGGGGGAGGCAACATTAGTTGTTGCGTGTTTGCTCCGGAGAGCAATTGCTGCCGGGGTAACTCCTGCCGAGGCTGATCATTTCGGGGTGCCTGAGCATTACCCGAACCACCTTGCTCGATCTTACGCATCCACTCGCATTGCCTCGTCGTATGACCCGCTGGGTTGTTCGGATTTGGCATGTGAAACTTACACGGCTGGTCCAACATCGACTCGTAAGTATACCTCGGACGGTCTTTCCTTTCTTGCCACTGCTTCTTTTGCTCCGGTGTCCAAGTTTTCTTCCCATCGTTCCTTGGAGTCCACTGACCTCCAGTTTTCTGGCGCTGGCTACCGCCTGCTCCGGGTTGATCTTGATTCACAGCTGCAACTTGGTGCGAACCGTACCGGTGGTCCGGTCTATCATCTCTCCTTTTTCCTCTGTAATCACTCCTCCGGGATGATCCGGATCCATCCCTCTGATAGTACTCATCGCTTGACTCGTTTGACGCGAGCCTTGGTTGGGTCGGGTCACCCAACGCATACGAATCCGCAATCCAGATCATTTCTGCCAACGTAGCTGGCATTTTCCGTTGCAACTTCATCCACAGCTCGCTTCCATATCTGCACCCCTGCGCAAACCATGCTATGGCCTGTGATTCTATCACGCCCTCACATGAGTTTCTCACGGTACACCACCGGGTCAAGAACTCCCGGTTTGTCTCATTGGGTCTTTGCTTACACATAGCTAGGGTCTGTGGCCTATTTGGCCTTTGATACGTACTCGAAAAATTGCTGATGAACATCTCCTCGAAATCTATCCAGCAGTTGATGCTTCCTGGTGGCAAATTGTTCAACCACACCCTTGCCGGGCCTTCCAACATCTGGGGTACATACCGTACAGCCCATCTCAGGTTGTCTGTGGCAATTTTTACAGCCGTACCATAGTTTATCAGCCAATCCTCTGGCTTGGTACTAGCGTCATAGGTCCTGGTGCCCCTGGGCAGCTGAAAGTTTGGTACTGGTGGCTCTTTCATTATCTGGGGTCCAAAACATGCTGGACCCGATGGACCTTGACATTCAATCTGTTCTGACCTATATAGTCGATCCAGTTTCAGCCTTGCATCGTCCGGCATCAAATCCCTACTTCCCAATCTCGACCCTATCACATGATAGTCCGATCTCAGGTATCCCGCATTTGCCATCTCCGAATCACCGTCGTTATACCAGTTTTGCTCTTGCGGCGCACCTTTCTGTTACACACCTCGGCCGGCACTGTGCTCTTGCCTTGGCATGTTCCGCTGCTGCGGTTGTCTTGCTCCAACTGAGTTTTGCTGCCCGGCATTGTTGTTGACAACGTTCCCTTGACCGGCATTGCCTTGGTCGCGGTTACCTCGGCCAGCTTTGCCTCGGCTCACACTCCGTCGATCATCATTTTTTTGCGCTTCTTTTTCTTTCCCTGCCCGTGTCGGGTCATACGGGACAATCTGTTTGTTCCGTCTGGCCGAGGTCACCACCTCCTCTCTCCTTGGACCACCATGAGGGGACGATGCGGCTCCAGCGGATTTCTCCGGGTTACCCACCGCCGAATGGACGATCTTGGAGGCTCCAGCTCTCTCCGGGTTTGCCCTGAGCAGTTCCTCATTTTGCCTATTTGCAATCCGAACCAGCTCGTTAACCCGATCTTGCTGCCTTTGCCGGGCTTCACCCGTCAGTCCCTCTAACTTGGACGCAGCTGCATCCACTGCTCTGAGGTTCTTGGCCGGGGTACTATACCTCGGCAGCCCCACGGACAAACAGTTTTCTGATTCCTCGATTCCAGCATCACCTTCTCTGTTCATCTCGCTCATGAGATTTCTCCCTTTGACTTTTACATTATCGACCTTGTTCGCCTTGGCGTACTCACGCAGCGTCATGTTCAACGACTGCTGGGCCGCAGCTATTTTCTTTGCGCCCTCTAGTATTTTCTGTCTAGTTTCTTCCAGCTCGGCCTGTGCACGAGCCGGATCTACCGCTGCTACTACAGGGTTTGCCAAGCTATCCATTGCCTCTCTCAACATGTTTTTCGGCCTCTCTAGCGGAGGACCTCTACCTTTCCTTGGTGCCTTGGGAGTCACCTTCGGATCTGGCGCCGGATCTTTGCTCGCACCCGCACCTAGCGCTGTCATCATTACCTCCGCATGGTCCGGGGAACAAGCCATACGCTCCCCGCGAGCCACAGTGAGGGGCGGTTCGCCTGCTTCGACGACGTGGCGCGGATGAATGCTAGACACGTCCACCGCAACGTAGACCATGTGCGCGCCGAGCTTGACGAAGATGCCGTTGCGCGGGAGAGGGCGTGTGCCGAAGCGGCCCGCGTTGTCGCTGACGAAGTCCCGCGCTCCAAAGCGCTGAACGAGCCCGGAGACGATGCGCTCGCCGGTGGCGATGAAGTTTCCCGTCCGGATTTTGACCCCTGCTAGCGCCGCTAGCCCCACGGTGGGCGCCAACTGTCGTGGTGGTGTCACGGCAGATGCCATGTATAGGCTAAAGGAGGGGACTAATACTCGCTAGGGGAATCCAGGGAGGGATAGTGAAGTGATTCTCCACACCAGTGCTTGTATTGATGTCCTTCCAAGGTTACAAGTGCTCCTAGAGCTGTATTGGCGAGAGGAGGAAGAAGGAGCTCTCGTACTCTCACCCACAGATCACACCTAAAACCCTAGCCCAAAACTGATTCGCAGAGAGATCAACCCCTTCTACAGAAGCCCTAGCCCCCCTTTTATAGGGGAGGCTTGGTTTCTGCCTAGGGCATACGTGGAGGCATATTCCTAAGAATATGCCTCCTCCCAAAGTGGTAAGCCGACCGGGGTGCTTTTTCCCCCGCGTCACACATGCTTTAGCTACGTGAGCCTCTGACGGCGCCCTCGTCAGCCGACACGGGTGTCGTCACGCTTGTCGGCCACGCCCCGGTGGTCCTGTCCTTGCTCGCTTCGCTCAGGCAGTGCGTACCGGGGCTCCTTTTGACCAGCGAGATTCCTTCCTTCTCCTAGAAGCTTGCTGTGACCCGGATGATGGTTCATCCGGCCACACCCGTTCCTGCGTACAGGTAAAAAATTCACTTCCGACTTACCGCTTGAGTCGGATGAGACCTAGTTAGGCGAACGCCCCCAGGTCCGGATTACCCCGCGATTCGGCCTGCCTTGAGGTGACCCGGCCAGCATCTGCTTTGGCCTTGCCGAACCTCGGCTAACTCGGCCTTTATACCCCGGCGTGACCCTACCCAGGGGTATCCCCCCAACAACCATCTTGATGGTCAGCAAGATAGTTTACTTCAAGAATCCCGACAGGAAGGCTAAGGTAAGAGGGGCAAACCAAGGAAGGATGACAAGCCTATTGTCGGTTCCTCCAAGGCGCCCAAGTGTGGACCCAAGCCTGGCGTCACGTGCTACTAATGCAAGGGTGACGGTTACTGGAGGCACAACTGATCCAAGTATTTGGAGGATAAGAAGGCTAGCAATATTGTCGCTAAAGAGAAAGGTATATGTGATATATACGTTATTGATGTTTTCCTCACAAGTTCCAGAAGCAACACTTGGGTATTTGATACTGGCTCAGTTGCTCATATTTGTAACTCTCCATAGAAGTTGCAGAATAGGCGATGCTTGGTGAAGGACGAGGTGATGATACGTGTCGGCAACAACCACATGGTGGACGTGATGGCTATCGAGACTCTCCCTCTGCGTATCCCATCGGGATTAGTTTTAAGTTTTAATAATTGTTACTATGTAACTGTGTTGAGCATGAATATTGTGAGTGGATCTTTCATATTGCGAGATCTTTGTTCATTTAAATAAGAAACAAGTGGTTTTTCTATTTACATGAATAATGTCTTTTATGCTCACGCACCATAAAATAAAGGTTTATTCTTATTGAATCTCGATTGTGATGATTTGCACATCCATAGTATTGATGCCAAGCAATGTAAGCTTAATGATGATAACTCCATATACATGTGGCATTGCCTTCTAGGTCATATTGGTGTAAAATGCGTGAAAAAGCTCAATTTCGATGGACTTTTGGAGTCGTTCGATTTTGAATCTCTTCATAGATGTGAACAGTGCCTTATGGGAAAAATGACCAAGACACCGTTCTTTAGAGTAATGGAACGGGCGATGGATTTATTGCGTATCAGACATACTGATGTATGTGGATGAATTAATGAGCGTTTCAACGCGTTGTTACTTTGTCACTTTCACTGATGATTTGAGTAGGTATGGATATATCTACTTGATGAAACACAAGTCTGAAACATTTGAAAAGTTCAAAGAGTTTTAGAGTGAAGTTGAAAATCAACTCTACAAGAAAATCAAGCACCTTCAATCTGATCGAGGAGGCGAGTATTTGAGTTATGAGTTTGGGACACAACTTAGAGATTGTGGTATAGTACCACAACTTACGCCTGTTGGAACACCACAACGTAATGGTGTATCTGAGCGAATAAATCACACTCCATTAGATAGCATGCAGTCTATGATGCCTCTTACCGACTTATCTATATCATTATGTGAATACACGTTAGAAACTGTTGTATTCATTTTAAATAGGGCACCATCCAAGTCCGTGGAGATAACACCATATGAGATATGGCATGGAACGAAGCCAAAGTTGTCATTCTGAAAAGTTTGGGGATGTGAGGCTTATGTTAAGAAACTACAGCCCGATAAATTGGAACCGAAAGCAATAAAGTGTATCTTTTAGGGTATCCAAAGGAAACTATTGGATACACCTTCTACAACCAGGCCGCGGGCAAAATGTTTGTCACTAAGAACATTAACTTCCTCAAGAAAGAGTTCCTCGCGAAAGGTGTAAGTGGAAGGAAAGTAGAACTTAATGAGATGGTTGATCCTAGTCTCCAATTACTGAGTGGTGTAATGGAAGAAGTTCTGGAGTCATCCTCATAAATTGGAGTGGGAGAAAATGATGATGATCATGACACCCACATCAAGGAACCTACTGGACCTCGCAGGTCGACGAGGATACATACTTCTCCCGGGTGGTACGGAAATCTTGTCAACATGGTCATGTTAGTTGAACAAGATGAACTAGCAACCTACAAGGAAGCAATGGAAGGTCCCAAGTCTAAGAAATTTCTTAAAGCCATGAAATCTGAAATAGTATCCATGTATGACAACCAAGTATGGACTTTGGTTGATATTCCTGAAGGCCGCAAGGCTGTAGAGAACAAATGGATCTTTAAGAAAAAGACTGATGTTGAGGATGACATCACTTTCTATAAAGCTCAATTTTTCGCAAAAGGTTTCCGAAAAATTAAAGGAGTTGACTATGACGAGACATACTATCCTGTGGCGAATCTTAAGTCTATTTGGGTCTTACTAGCAATTGCTGCATGTTTCGGTTATGAAATATGTCGGATGTAAAAACCGCGTTCCTAAATGGAAAAATTGAGGAAGAGTTCTATATGATGCAACCAAAATGTTTTGTTGATCCAAAGGATGTTGAAAAGGTGTGCAAGCTTTAGCATTCCATTTATGGACTGAAACAAGCATCTTGGAGCTAGAATATTTGCTTTGATGAAGTGATCAAAGGTTTTGGATTTTTCCAAAATGGGGAAGAAGCCTGCATTTATAAGAAAATGAGTGGGAGCTTAGTGTCATTCCTAGTGCTTTATGTGGATGGCATATGGTTGATTGGAAATGATGTGAATCTTCTGAATAGTGTGAAAGACTAGTTGAATAGTCCATTTTCTATGAAGGACATGGATGAAGTTGCATACATACTAGGCATTAATATCTATAGGGATTTATCAAAGCGCCTATTAGAACTTAGTCAGAGTACTTACCTTGAGAAAGTTCTGAAGAGGTTCCAAATGGATGAGGCCAAGAAGGGGTTCTTGCCCATAATAAAAGGTTAAACATTGAGTTCGACTTAATGTACAGAAATGGATGGTGAGGAAGTGATGAAGTTCAACCCCTATGCTTCAGCCATAGGTTTCAGATGTGGCCTTGGCTCTTAGATTGACGAGCCATTTCCAAAGTAACCCTACGATGGTTCGTTGGATAGAAGTTAAGAATATCTTTAAGTATTTGAAAATATATAAGGATATGGTTCTTGTCTTTGGAGGAAGTATGAGGAACTTGCCGTAACTGGTTATGTGGATGCAAGTTTCAACATTGATCCAGATGACTTGAAGTCTCAAACAGGGTATGTGTTTTTGGTAAACGATGCTGCGGTCAGCTAGAGGAGCGGGAAGAAATCCTCAGTAGCTCAATCTACGATGGAATCGGAGTACGTTGCTTCTTCGGAAGTGACGAATGAAGCTGTGTGGCTAAGGAAGTTCTTCATCAAACTAGGAGTGTTCCCAAGCATGCATGACCCTATGTGCATCTACTATGAAAACATGGGGGCCATTGTGAACGCGGAGGACTCAAGGTTCCACTCTACGACCAAGATTATACTCCGACGTTACCATGTGATTAGGGAGTTTGTCAGTGATGGTGACATTAGAATTTGCAAAGTGCATATGAATCTGAATGTCACCGATCCGTCTACGATGACCAAAGCATGATCAACACCAAAGCATGACCAAAGCATGATCAAAATGCTATTGGTGTTAGATTCTTGCCAAATGTAAACTAGTTTGTATGTACTCTAGTGGAAGCAGGAGACTGTTGGAGATATGCCCTAAAGGCCAATAATACTAAATTTTTTTTATTGTTTTAATATCTCATATTTTTGTAATAGTTTTATACCATGCTATAATTGCATTAAGCAGAAACATTAATACACGTGTAGTATGTAAACAAATCAATACCCTAGTATCATCTAGACGACTAGCTTGTTGGGCAATCGATGATCGATGGTTGCCGATCATGGTACATTTATGCCAGTTAACAACGAGGTCACTTCATTAGATGAATGATGTGATAGACACATACCCTACCGTAGTATTGCAATGTGATACAGTCACAAAGTTCAACATTGTGATATGAAGAAAAGTGTAGTAACTCACTCCTTTGACCGTGATATCATGTTTAATCACTACCACGCCCGGGGCTGCTTACATTTACATCAACCATCACACCGTAATAGGGTGATCATAAAGGTGTAAGTTGGGTATTCTAGAGGGGTATGTTGAGGCGAGTATGCATCAATATTGCGATTTTCCTATCCGAGTAACAGATAGATACTCTGGGCCCACTCAATGAGATTACATCAATAAGCTTGCAAGCATGTGACTATATCACAAGGATGTAATATCACGTGAACGAGTAAATATGTGTTTGTCAGTAAAAATATCGAACTAGGTATAGTGATACCAGAGATAAAATCTTGGACAAAACAGGTATCATAGGGCAAAGAGAATGAAACTCAATGTTTAAGGTTCAAGCAATCATGTAACTCGTGGAAAACATGGGGGTAATTATGGGTTTCTGGATCCTACTATGGGTCATTGATCGGATAAATGCCTCGATCATGTTTGTTTGTTCCCAAACAGACAGGATGTCACGCTTAATGGTAGAGACACTTAGGGATGATCCTCGACCATAAGATAAATAGAAGAGAGTACTGAAATCGATCCGGGGAGAAACTGAAGTGGTTTGGAGGGATTCAAAAGGAGTTTCAAAGTGGAAGATATTAAATAATAAGTATTTAGTATTAATTAATTATTAAATATAATTATTTAATTAATAAAAAGTTGCATCCCACCTACATAGGCCTTTCCCGGAGGAGAAAGGGCCCATGAGGCGCCGCTGGCCCTACGGCCTGGGCGCATGGGGTGCGAGGCCACCCACCCGCTGCCGGCCAGCCCTAGGAGTCCAAGGCATGAGGGGTGGGGCCCACTCCCACTTTCAGCTGCCTCCCCGTCCTTTACCAAGTTTAGTCCCACCCCGGGACTTGGAGGGGAGGTAGTGCCCACCTTTCCCCTATATAAGAAGGGAGACCCCTCTCACATTCTTCATCACATTGGCTTTTATCTCTTCTTCTCCTCTCTATCTTCCTCATGTGTGTGTTCTCTAGGTAGTTACGTGCATAATGAGGAAGAACTTTCTCCACCATACGCACATCATCGTGCAACTGGAGTTAGTCTAGATCTTATTCTTCCAGTGCTTTGCTAGACCAGAACTCGGGATACGTCTCTACACTAGATGTGTGTAGTATTTTAGAGGCACCACCACTTGTGGTGATGGACGTTTGGACGCCTACTCAACCTTGAGGTCGGCTATGTTTCGGCTTCATTAGCAATATTTGAATGGGAACGTAATCTTGCTTTCGGTCTTCAAGGGTATGGACATCGAATCCCTCTCATTACTTTACATTTGCATAGATAGATATTGGCTATGTTGTTCTCATCGTTTGGATTTTTTGTTTTCTTCTACAGAACCCTTTAGAACGTGTAGTGCAACAATATGATGATGTGTAGGAATTGCAAGACAGATTTGATGAGAAAGTTTCTGAAGAATGAGTGGTGCCAGAGGATAGTATATCACATGAGTTACTGGAAGGAGGGAATAATATGACAAAACAAAATATGAAGTGGAAGGGGAATAAAAATGACAAAGCTGTGCTTGATGAAGTTGTGGAAATGCAGCAAGTTGTGGAAGTACAACAGTCTGGTGATGTGTAGTAAGTGTAGGATGAAGGTGATGAGCAACAATTTGCTGGAGAACGAGGGGTGCTGGAAGAAAATGTATCATAGAAGTTGCTCAATGAGGGAAAGAATAAGAAAAAACAAAAGTGGAAGCGCAGGGGAAGCAAAAGGAAGGAGATGAACTGGAATATGAAGAAGTCGCTGGGGTTATTCATGATGTTCGAGAAGATATTTCTACCAACTGTAGGAAAAATAATAAATCCCTTCCTATTTCATCTTTGTATGATTCTCCGGATGAAAGGTAAGCTTCAAAACATGTGTAATTTGGTATTTCGACCATCTTTATTTCAATCAACTTGAACTGTTGTTTTTGCAGTTAGAGCTTGAAAACTAGGAAGAGGAGTAGTAAGAAGTGGGCAGAATAATCTTGTGTTTAGAGTTTTTAGTGAGTCTGAAACATTGATGTGAACTATATTTGAATCTGTTGTATGCAACATGTAACTGATGTATGTGTACAACATTTGTATTTTTTCATAATTTTCACGATGTTTAAATTTCTTGCTAGGAATGTAGAAAATGCACTTAGAGTCTGGTTAAATCACCTCCCCGTGTTTAGCCAATCAGGTTACAAAAAACAACCTGCTCGTAGATCACCCTTAGAAAACACGCTCTAAACCATCAAGGCACAATGATCCAACGAACCATCATGATTAGGTTTCAGGGTTGTGGTTAGCCTTCTAGAAGACCATATCCAATGGGCAAGGTTGGCTGATGGGTATCTAAATTTTGAACCCTCTATGATAGTCCAGCCTAGGAGACCCCTAGGACACCCAAAACCATTTTTGTTTAAATTTTGAGAGCAATATTTATGGTATCTTGATACGTCCAAAACGTATATACTTTCCTGAACACTTTGCTATTTTTTCTCCTCTAAACTTGTGTGCAACTAACGCGGACTGACGCTATTTTCAGCAGAATTGCATTGTGTCTACTTTTTGTGCAGAAAATCAACTATCAGGAAAAATCCCGGAAAATATGCCAAAAATCCAATTTCACCAGAAGACTCCCGGAGCCAGAATACGAGACGGAGGGGGGCTGGGCCCATGCCACACGACCTGGCCGTGCGGGCAAGCCCAGGCCACGCCAGGGGGTGGTCTAGCCGCCCCAACTACCCCTCGGTCTCCCTCGTCGCCTATAAGTTGCCTTCTGACCTAAAAACTCAGGGGGGTTCGACGTTTTTCCAGAAGGAGTTCCGCTCCGCCGCCACCACCAGATTCCACGAAACAGCACCAGAAACTCCATTCAGGCACCCTGCCGGGACAGGAAATTGGAGGAGATCATCGCCATCATCATCACCATCGCTTCTCCATCGACCATCCATGTTTCCCCCATCTATGAGTGAGTAATCCCCCGCAGTAGGCTATGGGGATGGTAGGGATTGGATGAGATCGTTCATCGGATTGTTAGGGCATGGTGCCTAGTATCTTTTATTAGTGCTTTATGACTTTGTTGCGACTTGTTGTGCTTAATGCTTGTCACTAGGGACCGAGTGCCATGATTTCAGATCTGAACATGTTATTGATTCATGATGATAGTATTGTTTTTTGGTCTTATCTGCAAGTTGTATACACACATTGCTGTCTGGAACCAATGGCCCAGAAGTGACAGAAATCGGGATAACCGGAGGGAATGGTTTTGATGTGAGGATCACATGTGTTCACTAAGTGTTAATGCTTTGCTCCGGTGCTCTATTAAAATGAACACCTTAATTTCCAGTAGTTCCCTTGAGGCCCCGCTGCAAACGGGCTGGTAGGACAAAAGATGTTGTGCAAGTTCTCATTGCGAGCACGTATGACTATATATGGAACACATGCCTAGGATTATCTAGTATTTGGATGCTTTATCTTATTTATCTGCAATTGCCCTATGTTCTGTTGCTATGTGAATTGTCTTGTCCATGCAACGCCCGTCCATCCATCCCTATGCCTACCGCACTCGAATCCCACTGTTCACTGCTATTGTTACTGCTGTCTTTACTTTACTACTGCTGCTACTTCACTATTCCTACTACAAAAATGTTGCTACTGATAAACTACTGTGAGCAAGATTGTTTCCAGGTGCAGCTGAATTGATAACTCAGTTGTTAAGGCTTACAAATATTCTTTGGCTCCCCTTGTGTCGACTCAATAAATTGGGTTTCACTTCCCTCGAAAATACTGCGATACACCCCCTATACTTGTGGGTGATCAAGACTATTTTCTAGCGCCGTTGCCAGGGAGCATAGATTTATTTATCTAGTTCACTTGGATTCTCTATTGTTTGCTGCTATCCATCCATCATGGGTAAGTCTCGTGATGGCAAGGTTCCTATTTTACCGTCCACTACAGGAAGAGGTACGGCTCTGAACACCTCTGTTGCTATTGATTCACCATCTGTTATGAGTAAGCTCGTTACACCACCACATACACATGTTACACACACTGCTACTACTGCTGAATCTGAAACTTCTGATGCTTATGATGCTGCTTCTACTGTGCTTGACAAGAGTGGTTCATTAGGTCCTTTCCTAGATGCTACGATTGCTACACTATAGCTAGAAATACTGAAACTCCTAATGAAGACACTACTACACCTGTTAGTTCACCTGAGTCTAGTGAAAGTTATGATATTGAAGATGGTTATGTTGAGATGACTGATGAATTTATTTAAGAATGTAAAAACACCCATGATAGGAGCGCTGCTAAGAGTCTCCTTGAGAGGCGTACTATTAGACCCAGATTGTCTCCTATTGCTAAGTTTGCTGTTTCTCCCATAAACATTAAAGATAAATATTATGATTTTTCTCGCGATCTATCTTACATAGCTATTGTCGAGAAAGAACCTTTTTGTGGGACTAAGAATGAAAGTGCGGTAGCACATATGAATGAACTTTCTACCATGAGTGGCTTGTTTTCTGGTGATATTAAGATGCGTACTTACTTTGTAGCTAAGATTTTCCCCTTTTCACTGCAAGGAGAAGCTAAAACTTGGTTTAGTAATTTACCTCATGGATATATTGATAGCCCTGATTGCTTGATTAGTACTTTCCTGCAGAAATATTTTCCTCCTAGTGCTAGACATGCTATTTTGCAGGAACTTTTTGATTTTAAACAGGGAGAAAAAGAGATATTGCCTGAATCATGGGCAAGGTTTTGTGCTTTGATTCATGCACAGGCTGGAAGTCCATTACCTAAGAATGAGCTTTTTGATATATTTTATAATGGACTAACCGAAAAACTAGGACATACCTAGATAGTTGTGCTGAGTGTGTTTTCAGGAATAGGACTCCCAAGGAAGCAGAGGAATTAATGGCTAAAATAAGTAAGAACTATGAAGATTGGACTCCTCCTGAACAAGCTATACCTGAAGTAATTGTACCTGAACCTACTATACCGGTGCCTATTCCAACATCAAAGAAGAGGGGAGTTATTGAATTAAATGATGAAGTGATGAAGGAAGCTAAGAAATGTCTTAAGGAGAAAGGAATTAAAGCTGCAGATGTCAAGAATCTACCTTCCTATTGAAGAGTTATGTAAGCCTATTCCCTACTCATCCACTATCGAGGTACACTCTCTCCAACACTTTGATGAAGGTGATATCCCTTACTCTAAACCTCTCGATCAATGCTTAGAAGAATTCAATATCTTTATTGTTAAGCAAGATAATTTTAATAAAAGGGTGCAAAATCATCTAATGGAAAACACTAGAGCTATTGTTGAATTGAAAGATATTGTGGAAAGAACCTCTAATGATGTTAAAATGATTGTTAAACACTTTCAAATGGTTCAAACTCAAATAGATCAACTCGTTAAAGTGCAAAAAGACTTGCCAGTTAATGCTGCTAAAGAAAAACATGCTTATGAAATTAGAACTAGAAATGGAGCTGCTACCCAGGATCCTCTATATCCTGAGGGGCATCCCAAAAGAATTGAGCAGGATTCTCAACAAGCTGAAAATAGTGGCTCTACTCCTAAGAAAAGGAAAAAGAAACATAAAACTATTGTAGAACCCTCTAAACTTGCTATAGATCCTAATAGTATATCTATCTCAGATGCTGAAACTGAAATTGGTAATGAAGAAAATGAAGTTCCTAATGAAGAAAAAGTTGAAGAAGAACCTGAAAACCACACTAAGAATACTAAATACACCAAAGAAGATTTTATTGCTAAGAAACATGGTAGTGAAAGAGAGCCTTGGGTCCAAAAACCTATGCCTTTCCCTAATAAGAAACACAAGTCAAAGGAAGATGAACACTATAATAAGTTTTGTGAGTGGATGAAACCTTTATTCCTGCAAATTCCGTTGACTGACGCTATTAAATTACCTCCTTACTCAAAGTATATGAAGGATATTGTCTTGAATAAAATGAAGATCCCTAATGAAGAAATTTCTACTTCGCTTGCAAATTATTCCTTCAATGGTAAGGTTCCTAAGAAACTTGGAGACCTAGGGATTCCAACCATCCCTTGCTCTATTAAGAATAGTTATGTTATAACTACTTTATGTGACTTCGGAGCTGGAGTTAGTGTTATGCCTTTCTCTCTCTATAAGAGTCTTTAACTAGAAAAGTTAATACCAACTGATATATCTTTGCAAATGGCTGATAAATCTACCACTATTCCTGTTGGTATATGTGAGGATGTACCTGTTCAAGTGGATCATATTTGCTTGATATTAACTAATTTTGTTGTGCTTGAAATGCCTAAAGATAATAATATGTCTTTTATTCTTGGGAGACCTTTTCTTAATACTGCAGGAGCTATTATTAATTGTAATCAAGGAAAGGTGACTTTCAATGTTAACGACAAGGAACATACTGTCTATTTCCCCAACAAGATTGAAAGGACTTATGGTTTGAATTCAATTGAACATGTTGAGGGCATTCAAGTTGGAGAAATATATTGTCCCATACCAAGAGAAAAATTTGAAACTATTACGATTGGGACCATTGCTAGGTTGAGGTAACATAATCATTAGTGGAATACAAAGTTTTGTCTCATATGAAATTGTTTTGGTAACAAGACTTGATCAACCTTGTTAACAAAAGGATTTCGTTGAACAAAACAATGTTTTCACTATGATTATCTCCGTATACTTCTATTGCTATCCATTTTAGTTTTTGCTTTCATTTAGTCTCCTTTTTTGTTGTTAGTTGTTTGCTTGTTAGAGTGTCTTAGAACTTCTATAGTTCTAGCCTTTTTTGTCATTGCATCTTTTTCTAAAAGAATCTGTCTGTCATAAAATCATTCTTCTATACCTGAAAAATGCCCAAAAATAAAGTGTCTCGAAAAATTCCAGAAAATTCATATTAATTTTTTATGGAAAAAAGGGGCAGAGGAGTGCCTGGGAGGTACCAGGGGGACCCACCAGGCAGGCTCACCACCTGGTGGCGCGGCCTGCCCTGGGTGGCGCCATGCCATGGTGTGGGCCACCCCTGGCCCTCCACTAACTCTCTCACCTGCCACTTTCTTCTCTCTCCTGAGTAAGCTCTAGTTCATTGCTCAAAATCGCGTTCTTGCTGTGCTTTCTCTCGATTTTTTCGATCTCCTTGCTTAGCCCATCTTTGTTGCTGAAATTTGGAGCACTTGTTCTCTGGTATGTGACTCCTCCCCTTGTCTAAGTAGATTTGTGTTTAGTAGATTATATCTTGAGTATTGTGCTGCTGTAGGTGACATGTTATGAGATCTTGTAAGCTTGTTTGATGCTTAGAGATATAGTTTTGATGCATGTTTAGGCCCCTTACAAGTCCCTATGAGTAGAATCCTTCATTATATTTACTTTGCAGTCACTTGTTTAATAGGTGTTTAAATTTTAGAATACCAAGCATGAACAACCATACCTTTGGAGAGATATTTGAGAGGGATGCACCTAGGAGGTCGAGGCCCTCAAGATCAGCCTCTCAGTTTAGGCCATCATAAAACGAAGATCTCATTGCAACTCGTATTGGTAATGAAAGGGATGATGGGGATGCTCACCCATCTACTTTTCCTTGTTTTACTCTCTTACAAGCTGCAGGGATTCTTAATGATTTCTTGCTACTGATTGAGAGGGTTGGTTTGACCTCATATATGCAAGGTGAGAGTGAGCAATACACTATGCTCACCAAAACCTTTGTTGAGAGCTTCACGTTTACTAACACGTCCTATCAGTCAACTGTCTCTTTCAAAATTTATAATCTACCCTTTACCATGCCATTGGAGAGATTTTGCAGTATTGTAGGTGTAAGCATGATAGGGACCATCAAGAAAATTCAAGGGCGGCCCGCTGATTTGCTGGAGCTTTACCGTGGAGTGACCAATGATGATGACCGCGTGGCGCAACGCCGAAAGATAAGAAACATCCAACTCCCTGCTCTCAGATACTTTGCATATTATCTTGCTACTAGCATACTTGGTAGGGAGAACACAAGTAATATCTCCAACTATCATTTAGCCTTCCTTGCTGCTGCGCTTAACAATGATACTCGGTACAACCTTGGCTCGCTTATTGCTCGCCGCCTAGCTGCTAGGGGGTCTATCTATGGGGGGCATCATTGCCTCGCATATGGTTAATGCATTAGGCCTTTTAGTGGACCCCAATGACACTGTACTGGCACCACAAAGGCTTGAACTTGTTTCTATGAAAACTCATCACTTTGTCACTGCTGCTTCTGATTTGGACAGTTTAGTATATAGGATGCTGTTTACTGACGGGGATGAGAGGGAGATCCCTTTGCCGCAGTCTTCTTTGTTTAGTCGCGCTCCAAGGAGGAGGTGGACGAGCAGCTTCGCTTACTGGGATTCCACGAGCAGCACCAGGAGGATGTACCCTCCTATGATCACTCCGCACACTACGGAGGGACGTACTCGAGCTCGAACCAGGACGAGGGTACCTCCTCGTCATACTACGGTGACACGTCATCCTGGCCGGCTTGGGATTGATACCCACTTAGGCCAAAAGCCTAAGCTTGGGGGGAGGTACACCGACACCACACTCATCTCCTTATCATGTTGCGTCGGTACTTTGTATATTCATTTTTTGTTTTCTTTTTAGTTTTCGTTCTTTCTTTGCTTTTTCTTTCTAAAACACAAAAAGACAAAAAATATTTCTGTTGTTTCTCTTTGGTTTGCTTTTTCTTTTCGCCTTGGTTTGTTTTTCCCTTTTTGCTTTGTTTGAACTATTCGAAAAACCCAAAAAGATTTTGCTTTGCTTGTTTTCCCTTTTTGGTTCTTGTTTTAAAAATCGAAAACAACAAAAATATTTGTCGTTCTTCTTTGGCTTTGTGAGTTTGTTGCAGGGTTCAGCAGTCCTCAGTGGATATTGGTTTCATATTATTATTCAAGCCACACAAGTCAAGAGCAATAATGAGGATTAATGACAACTTGAGGTGTGAGGCTGGTAACGAACTCTATTTGTTTTCATTTTTGTACATATACTCATCACTGTGGGCATGCTTAGTCCATTTGTCTAAGGTGTATGTTATCTTTGGATGCTTAGTAGTTCTTGCTTTCTTATGATTAGCTCCAGCTCGCTAATAGTTTGTAGCATGTCTTATGAATGTTTGCTTGCATTGCTCTATTCATAAATTGGTATGACACCGTGGTATCCTCCTCTGAATGTTTCATTTGAATTGACTTGGCACATGCTCACGCATGCACATAACTATAATAATCAGTTAAGCCTTGATGAATTATTTTGCCTTGAGGATCTTGAATCACTTTCATGCCATGATTAGTCCTGTTTTGTTGCAAGCATGATTATGACAGCTATTGCTCTCTCATTTGTCGCTCCCTTACTATTGCTAGCCTTCACTTACACTGAATATTTTTTACTCAAGTTTCCAACTCCCTAAACCAAATATTTCCAAAGTGTCCACCATACCTACCTATTAGCATAATTTTCTACTTCCGCACATATTCAATATGCCTTGTTTTCTTCCGAATAAAATGTTTGCTTGTTATGTGAAAGTTAGTTAGTAAAGCTCTCGCGAACTTGATGGCACACTTTATTTTCTTGCATTTAATAAACCTGAACCATTGCGTCCTTCTTTGTTGCGTATATGCTTGCGCTTTATAAGTTGAAGTTAGCAGAACCATGTATCATGGGGAACATTTTCAACATTTCATTGGTACTTAGTACCTCGTTGATATCATGTTCTTTTGCTTATGGATCCTGGCAGTGTGAAATAAAAGTGGAACTTGTAAGATCATGGAGTTTGTATGTATGTTAGAGAAACTCATGGGCCGCTAGCCTAAACTATGCCTAATCATGGTGGAAACTTGCAGAATAACCATAATGAGCATTCTATGAAGCATCCTCAATAAAAATCTATGCACATAGTAAATAAAAAGATCGCTGAGATGCTCATTGTCTGCTTGTCTTGTCATTTTGATTATGGGATAGCTCCTGTGTCATTTGCAAGGGGTACCCCGTTGGCGGTTCTCTATGATACGTATATACTTACAATGACAAGAGCTTACTTGTGACTAAAGTTGAGTAGCGTGAGGATCGGTCTTCGTAAGTAAGGGGCATGATACTTCGATTTATAACTTGTCAAGCATATCCTCTTAGTTGTGTCACTTTAACCTTAACCATTTAAAGATGCTTATGATAGGGGCAATGAGAGCTCAAAGCTAACGAGTACCATACTTTCAGCATTTGGAAGCCCTTCAAACTATTCAAAACCTTTTCTTTTACTTGTTGAGTCTCCACATATTCTTTGAGCACCTTCTTGAGAGCATAGTTGACATTCTTTGTGCTTGTCCCATTACTTGACTATTTGTGTTATGACTTTGATGCTTGTATCTTTGACATCTTTACTTCTAGTCTTCACCTGAACTTCAGAGGTTCCTTGGCACAAAGGCAAGCGAGATACCACTCTATCATATCTTGTTATGAGCATTGTAATGTTGCTTATGTTTATGCTTCATGCTACTTATTATTTTTGAGTTCGAATCTCTTCATAGCTTGCAATGCCTATTAAGTAAACTTAGTTGCATACTCCTTATTATGAATTGTCTAAGTAGTTGATCACATGCTGAGAATATATACATCATATGAAGCAAATGTGTTTGTGAAAGTTCTTTTATCGCACTCAGTTTTCAACTGAATTGCTTGAGGACAAGCAATAAGCTAAGCTTGGGGGGAGTTGATACGTCCAAAACGTATCTACTTTCCCGAACACTTTTGCTATTGTTTCTCCTCTAAACTTGTGCGATTTGGATACAACTAACGCGAACTGACGCTATTTTCAGCAGAATTGCATTGTGTCTACTTTTTGTGCAGAAAATCAACTATCAGGAAAAATCCTAGAAAATATGCCAAAAATCCTATTTCACCAGAAGACTCCCGGAGCCAGAATAAGAGACGGAGGGGGGTTGGGCCCAGGCCACATGAACTGGCCGCGCGGGCCAGCCCAGGCCGCGCCAGGGGGTGGTCTGGCCGCCCCAGACTGCCCCTCGGTGTCCCTCGTCGCCTATAAGTTGCCTTTCGACCTAAAAACTCAGGGGGATTCGACGTTTTTCCAGAAGGAGTTCCGCTCCGCTGCCACCACCAGATTCCACGAAACAGCACCAGAAACTCCATTCTGGCACCCTGCCGGGACAGGGAATTGGAGGAGATCATCGCCATCATCATCACCATCGCTTCTCCATCGATCATCCATGTTTCCCCCATCTATGAGTGAGTAATCCCCCGTTGTAGGCTATGGGAATGGTAGGGATTGGATGAGATCGTTCATGTAATGGCATCGGATTGTTAGGGCATGGTGCCTAGTATCTTTTATTAGTGCTTTATGACTTTGTTGCGACTTGTTGTGCTTAATGCTTGTCACTAGGGCCCGAGTGCCATGATTTTAGATCTGAACATGTTATTGATTCATTATGATAGTATTGTTTTTTGGTCTTATTCGCAAGTTGTATACACACGTTGCTGTCCGGAACCAATGGCCCCGAAGTGACAGAAATCGGGATAACCGGAGGGAATGGCTTTGATGTGAGGATCACATGTGTTCACTGAGTGTTAATGCTTTGCTCCGGTGCTCTATTAAAAGGAGCACCTTAATTTCCAGTAGTTCCCTTGAGGCCCCGCTGCAAACGGGTTGGCAGGACAAAAGATGTTGTGCAAGTTCTCATTGCGAGCACGTATGACTATATATGGAACACATGCCTAGGATTATCTAGTACTTGTATACTTTAGCTTATTTATCTGCAATTGCCCTATGTTCTAATTTCTATGTGAATTGTCTTGTCCATGCAACACCCATCCATCCATCCCTATGCCTACCGCACTCGAATCCCACTGTTCACTACTATTGTTACGACTATCTTTACTTTACTACTGCTGCTACTTCACTATTCCTACTACAAAACTGTTGCTACTGATAAACTACTGTGAGCAAGATTGTTTCCAGGTGTAGCTGAATTGACAACTCAGTTGTTAAGGCTTATAAATATTCTTTGGCTCCCCTTGTGTCGAATCAATAAATTGGGCTTCACTTCCCTCGAAAATACTACGATACACCCCCTATACTTGTGGGTCATCATACCTACTGTTCAAATTTTCAATTGTGCAAGCATTACTGAAGAAAAAAAGCAGTATTCAGTTCCACGATGAGAAAAATCCTAATCACCCCAGAATGGCCATCCAACATGACCTACCACTGGGAAAAATGTTGGATGGCCTTGGACATGTTGATTTCTTGCACCTCCTTTCAAAACATCTACCAAAAATTCAAATTTCTTGATTCAAAAAATGGGAAATCAAGTTTTTCCATATAACCCTGAAATACCTAGTTAGAGAAGTTGTTTGTAATGCCAAGAGGCACTAATATGAGATGTTTGGGCTTCATCCACGGAGGGGTGGCATGATTTTGGCAGTGGGCATGATAACTAGGGTTAAACCTAAGTTAACTCATACTCGATAAACATCTGGTTGAAGGTTTGGATGTCCAAAGTATCAGGATGGCTATTTTATGATTTTTTCTGGCTACTAGGTCAAAAATAAGGACTCCATGTACATGTTTTAAAAATTTCAATTTTTTTGAATTTTATTTGGTTTGGTTCAAAAAATGCCAAACTTGTCGGCATGCGTAGCCTCGTGAGAGTATCTAAATTTTGAACCCTCTGTGCTGGTACATTGTAGGATAGCCCTGGGGCACCCAAAATCATTTTTAAAAATTTTAAAGCAATATTTATGGTATCTACAACTTAAAGTTTGAATTATGCAAGCATCACTGAAGAAAAAATAAGTATATAGATCCACCATGAGAGAAATTCTAATCTCCCGGGAATGGCCATCCAACATGATGTGCCACTGGGGAATAATGTTGGATGGCCTTGGACATGTCGATTTCTTGCACCTCCTTTGGAAAATTCCACCTAGAATTCAAATTTCTTGATACAAAAAAATGGAAAATCAAGTTTTTTTCATAGAACCCCAAAATCCCTAGTTGCATCAGTTGTTTGCAATGACAAGAGGCACCAACCTACCAAGTTTGGGCTAATTCAATGGAGGGGTGTCATGATTTTGGTAGTGGGATTTGGTAGCACTAAACATAAAAATTTGGGAGCATTGTAACATCATAGTACAAACCAACAACTTTGAAAATTTAAAATTTGTTTCAAGATTGACCACATGAGCAGAGGGTTCGCATCATTGGTATTTCTTAATATCGCGGTTTTTTACACGAAAACTAAAAATGTAGATTTCCCAGGGAATAGTTGTCGCTAGGTATCTTAATCGATAAGGATCAATACGTGACATGTCCACCCCGAACAACACGCAACATGCATGTTGCCACCTCCTCCTCCACTGATGCACCCCAAAATTATAGTTGTACCATTAGAATTTCAGAATAGAGCTAGCAAGCAGCGCGACATTCCATCGGCTCCGCTTCCTCTTGATCATCAGCATCGATTCTCCATAATCCTCAGTTCCACTCATCTATCCCTATTAATCCCCGCTGATCTCCCCCTGTTTAACTTACCCACTTCCCCACAATCCTAGGGAACCTTACCATCTCCAATTCCTCTCCTTGTTGACACAAGGAAGTTCTCCATCCACAACAATGCAACCATGGAAACATTCCAGCTCCTACCCACCATAAAGGATATCCAGCCGTTCAGGGTCTGCGAGGAAACTGCCCTGTGCATTGGGGCCTTGAGACCGTGGAGGAGCATGTGGAAGTTAGCATGTGCCTTCCTCAACCAAGGATATGGATGCCACCATGATCGCCGCATGTACAACATCGAGCAAAATGTTTATGGGATGCTAACGGTATGCTTCGTCAACCTCAAGGTCGCCACACTTCTATATGGCCGCACCAACCACTGCGGCTGCGAGATGGTGGTCTTTACCCATGCCAACATGCACACCAACTACTGGGACCAGTTTTCCAATGGCAGCAGATTCATCCATTGTGTCATGCCGGTGCTGCCAATGGCGGAGGTGGTGGCGCTTGCGTCAGAGGACTAACCAGAAATGTCAGAGGTGGCGATGGTGGAGGTGGATATGGAGGAGGTGGCGACATGACCATAGGAGGTGTCGGACCAACACTAGTATGGGGATGACAGTTTTACAATCAATTTTGCAAGCATCCAATAGACATTTACTTGGATTGTAAACTTTTTTTTGAGGTAAAACACAATATATTGAGCCAGCAAGCTGCCTCATTAAAATCCTCCCAGTCCCCTTAGGTACCCTGGAAGGAAAAGAGTGTGTCTGAAACTTGATGCTCTGAGTTCACACAGAAGTTACATCGTCTATTACAATCGATTGTGATAAGTTCCTATACACAGGCAGGGGTTGCATCACATGTGTTGCACCAAAACATGTGTTGCACCATTTCTCATGTCCTCCACCTTCCTCACTTCAATGTCCTGGTACTTCTTGATTAACTCCCAAGCTTCACGATAGAGGGCCCAGCCTCCCGATTTATCTTGTACTTGAGCATTAATGGTCTAAACTTCTCGAAGATAGTCTGATTCCAAAGTCATTGGCCAGATGCAAATCTCAATAAGGTGTCTGAGTCCCTCAAGGCAGGCAAATATCCCAGCTTCTTTAGTGCTTGCACACAAAGAGATGAATTTCCATTCAGTAACCACCGGAAAGCCAAGGTGGACGCGGATGATAATTCCCAAGCCAACATTCTTCAAAGCTTCATCCCACCCTGTGTCAACATTCGCCTTTAGCCTTCCTTCTGAAGGGGCTACCCACGAGGAGAGACCAGGTGAGCCCGTAGAAATTGCATGTCCAAGTAGGGCTGGGCGGGAGATTGTCATAAATGACTGCCGATAGTTGGAAATAAAAGAAGCTGATGCTGATATCGAGGCTTTGCTATCACCATGGACAATGTTATTTTGGTGATGCCAAAGACGCCAAGGCAGGAAGATTACTTTTTCTTGAATATGCTTGGTCTCACTTATCAGAAGGTTGACCAGCCACTCCTTTCCAATGCAAAGAAAAGCCTCCTCCGATGGAAGATGCCACAAGTTTCTCATCTCTTCGCGGAGAGCATGATCAAGGGTACAACGAACTAGTGAATGGTGGTTGTCCTCCGGCTCACGTCTGCAGATTGTGCAAGTGGGATCCGTTGATGCGATGTGCCAAAGAAGTCCCGTCTGCACAGCAAGAAAGCCTGTTGCAGCACGCCATGCAAAAATACTGAGCTTCTGAGGGACATCAGCTTTCCAAACAAGGTTCCAAACACCCCTATCACCTGATGGTTCACCACTAGATTGATCTTGTCCAAGCTGGCTAAGAATTGGTTGGAGGCCCAATCGATAGGCTTATCTGACGCTAAATAGTCCATTACTCTCTCAACTCCAAGAAACAAAATCATCGCAAGCTCGGGCTGGTAATTTTATGGAGAGAACGACATTAACCTCTCTTGGTAAGAAGCAACCTCTTACATCTTGCTCATCCCAAGTTCTTGTAGTTGGATTGATGAGCTCTGATACCCATTTCTTCCGAGGGTTTCCAAGCTTACCTTCAACCTTGATCGCATCTAGCCAAGGCAGCTAGTTATCTCAGAATATTCTAACTTTGGAGCCAGATCTGATCCTCCACACAATGCTTTTTTCAGTAGTTCGAGACCATGAACAATTCCTTTCTAGGTTTGAGATTGTTTTTGGATAAAAGCCGTGTCCAAGGGGTCACCTAATGGGTAATAACGGGCTTTCAGAAGACGTGCACACAATCTTTCTGGAAAATGAATCAGTCGCCAAGCTTGATGATCCAATAATGCTTGATTAAAATCCTCGAGGTCTGTAAACCCTCCACCACCTTGCGCTTTCGATCGTGCCATCTTCACCCACAACATCCAGTGCATACACTGTCTATTTTCCTTGTCTCCCCACCAGAAATTGTGGATTATGTGTTGCAGATCATCCACTAGGCCAGAAGGGAATTTAAAGACACCCATTGCATAAGTGGATATAGCCTGTAGTACTGATTTTATAAGGGTCTCTTTGGCACCAGAAGACATGTATTTTTCGGACCAATCACTAGCATGCTTCGATAATTTCTCCTTTGTGGGTTCAAATTTCCCACTCTTCATCTTTCTTTCCAGTACCGGAAGCCCCAAATATTTCTCTTCAAAGCGATTTGTTTCATACTTGAGGATACTCGAAAGATTTTCTTATACTGCAGAAGGGCATTGATCTCCATATAGAATATAACACGTCCCCAAACTCACTAATTGTCTAGTACTTTGCTCATATTTATCTAGTATGGATTTAACAACCTGGCCTTGATCCACCGTATCTTCAAAAAACAATCGTCCGCAAACAAAAAATGTGATATCCCTGGTGCTCTTCTACATATATGGAGCCCTCGTAGAGCGTTACTCTCTATTTCTTTCCTGATAAGGAAGGTGATAACCCCCAAGTGCAGGGGATCACTATAGTACCTCTCAATGTGGAAGTAGGGTATCAATCTGCATGAGCAAGAAGGAAAAGCTATCTATTCTTTACAACTAAAGTGTCACAAGTTTTAGTTGATTATGCACTAAACAAGTTAAGGAACAAGCTGGTTGATTTAATAGATGTAAATTTAATGTGACAAAACAAGAATGTAAAAGTGTCCCAATCCTCTTTAATGCAAGAGGACAAGACAAGGGTTTTCTTTTATAGCAACAATGGACATGGGTTCATGGGTTCACTTAATCCTGTCTTCTCCATCAATGGTGATTATCATGTTATAAATAGTAATGGTACACATAATTGTCATGTTTTAATGGTACTTTTATGGTGGCTACATGTCATTAAACACACATGTGAAAGAAGTACTCCTGTGTGTTACTAGGTCAGCCTTGCAATAAGGCTAGCATTTGGTTTGTGTCACACCACACATCATACTTCTACCTTTTTACCCCTAGATAAAGGATGTTTAGTTGCATTGTTGACACTCAATACACATGCCGTTGTCACTCGGCCACCTATTAACTACATACATCATACTTCTTAATGGAAAAAATTCTAAACACTAGTGCAATGATTCATATGTTGTGATAAGTTGTGAGTATTATCACATCTCTATCATCTACCGCCACTTGGTGGTGTCAATCACCTCATGATATGTTTAAACAAGGCATTATGTCTAGATCTAAACCATTACATGCATGATAGAATATCCCCAAAGTATGAAAATCCATACAAGATCCAACATAACAGTAAATGAATAACAAGCACTATCTCATAACACAATATCCACAATAGGAATTACATAGATAGATCCATATTCATGCAAGGCACATCATATGGACTTCAAAAATGATCATACATGGAGATATTAGATCAAGTTACTGATACATTGCAAATGTATCTATAATTTTTGATGTGCCATGCTTGGTTTTATCCACTTTTTTGTGTTTTGTTCCAACTTTGGAGTTCTTTTATTATGATTTCTTGGACTAACCTATTAACAAGAGCCACAGTGCTAGCTGCCTGTTTTCTGTTGTTTTTGGTTCCAGAAAAGTTAGAAAATGAATATTCTCAGAATTGGACGGGACAAAAGCCAAAGTGCCTATTTTTCCGGAAGGGATCAAGTGCCAGAATACGAGACGGAGAAGGGCTGGGGGCCGGCCACACCACCTGGCCGCGCGGCCAGGCCTGGCCCGCGCCAGGGGGTGGTCTGGCCGACCCCAGCACCCCCTCGGCCTCTCCTTCCGCCTATAAGTTTCCCTCGGCACAAAAACCCTAGGGACCCGATCAAAAATCCACGAAAGTGTCTGTAGCCGCCGTCGTCTCTGTCCCTAGATCGGGAGGATCTGAAGCTCTTCCCGCCACCCTGCCGGAGAGGGGAATTCACCCTGGAGGCCTTCTTCATCACCATGCAAGCCTCTGATGTGATGCGTGAGTAGTTCATCCTTGGACTACGGATCCATGTACTAGCTAGATGGCTGGTTTCTCCTCCTTTGTGCTTTCATGTTTAGATCTTGTGAGCTCCGTTCATGATCAAGATCATCTATTTGTAATCCATACATGTTGTCTTTGCGGGGATCCGATGGATATTGAGATGCTATTTCAGATTGATTATTGATTCTATCATGTCTTTGTTATTTGAGATCTTGCATGCTTTCCGTTGTTAGTAGTTATCTTGGCCAAGTAGATGCTAGCAACTCCAAGAGTTAGTATTTATGCTCGATAGTGGGTTCATGCCCCTGGTAATCTGGGGAAGTGACAGAAATCTCTAAGGTACTAGATGTGTTGTTGCTACTAGGGAGAAAACAACGATCTTTTGTTCATAGAACAATCGTATTGTTTACTTTACACGCAGTTCGTAAAGCAATAATCTGTTGCTTGCAACTTAATACTGGAGGGGGTTCGGATGATAACCTAAAGGTGGATTATTAGTCATAGATGCAGTTGGATGGCGGTCTATGTATTATGTTGTAATGCCTAATCAAGTCTCAAAGGAGTCAAGATGATTAGTATATGCATGTATTGCTTTCTTGGTGTTTGTCAATTGCCCCGCTGTAATTTGTTCACCCAGCATGTTATCTATCTAAGGAGAGCCACCTCTAGTGAACTATGAATCCCAGTCCTTTACTTTACATACAATCTATAAACTGTTTCTTCTTTGTGTTTTCTTTCTGCAAACTTTTACTTCTTTCCATTCGATACGTTTAATCCTTTGTTTTCCGCAAAACACGGTGAGATTGACAACCTCATCGCAAGTTGGGGACAAAGTTCTGTGGTTGTGTTGTGCAGGTCTCCACGTTGCTACTAGCACCGGTAGTGCGCCCTGCCAAAGCTCAGCTAGTAACACCTTTGAGTTGTTTCCTTGCTCCTACCAGTTTGATTAAACCTTGGTTTCATAACTGAGGGAAACTTGCTGCTATGCTCATCATACCTTCCTCTTGGGGTTCCCAACGAGCTCTACATCACACCGCCATCAAGCATTTTTCTAGGTGCCGTGCATTGAGCCATCAAGCATTTTTCTGGCGCCGTTGCTGGGGAACGAAGAAGAAGAAACTCCCACGTCAACTACACGCCATTAAAGATTTTTCTGGCGTCGTTGCCGGGGAGTCAAGGACATCTTCACAAGGGGAGTCCCTCATAACAAATCTCTTTACTTTGTTGTTTTTGTTTTGCTTAGTTTCTTTTTGCTTTTTTGCTTGTTTTTTTCTTCAAAAACACAAAAAATTAGTTTTACTTGTTTGCTTTCTTATTTGAAAAACACAAAAAAAATTAGTTCCTTTCTTAAGTTGCCTTTATGACTAGCTCTGCTCCAATCACTATTTCATTATGGATAGCTCACTCAGTTTCCTATTTGGGAACAATTTTATGACTCCTAAGGTAATAGATGAACCACCGCCTGCTAGAACCTCCATGGAAGAAGAAATTGCTGAACCTGAAATCTCATTAGATGAAAAAGAGGAGGAGAGTGATGGACAAAAGGAGGAAGAATGGATCTACCCATGCCTACCTTCTAATGAGAGTAACTCTTTATCCCTTACATTATTTGATTGTCCCCTTGCTTATCAAAGGAGGGTGAATGTTATGTTCCCGAGGATTCTTTTGAAAATGTTTATAATAAAACTCTAGTGCTTGTAGATCATGAAAAGAATGCCTTATGTGATAGTTATATTCTTGAGTTTATTCATGAGGCTACTGAAAATTATTATGAGAGAGGAAAATATGGTTGTAGAAGTTTTTATGGTAATGAAACACCTCTCTATGTGCTGAAAGTTTTGAAGTTACTTTTGATTTATCTTCCTATGCCCATCACTTTGTTCTTTGTGCATTTATTTGCATACAAGATACCTATGCATAGGAAGTGGGATATACTTAAATGTGTTTTGAATTTGCTTCTTTATGCTCTCTTTTACTTCAACTCATATTTCCTATGAGAGCATCTTCTCAAATTTTTATGCCTAACTTAAAGGCGTTAAAGAAAAGTGCTTGTTGGGAGATAACCCAAGAGTTTTAGATGAGTATTGGAAGTTATTACCTCTGTAATAACCTCTCCTTATCCTTTTTATTTGCTTTTTGTGCCAAGAGTAACCTCTAATGAGAGTGAAGTAATGATTGGGAAAGTTGCCGTCCCGAAACAGATATCTGTGCTTCACCGTAAAACTTCCTGAGAGAGCTCTGTACGTCGGATTGAGCTGTAATTTTTTGTGCTTCTGCCCCAGGTTGTTTTCTAACTTTAGTTAGTTCAACACTGTTTTATTTGAGCAACGGAAGGTTTCCGAAAAAATTCGTCTTTACCTGCTGGTTGGTTTTGACAGATTTCTGCCTTTTTCTGCATTTGCTTCTTGTTAGTTCCTTTGGGGAATTGAGCTTTTTGAGGGAAGTGCTACAGTAGATAGTGTTCTAATGGATGTTTATTTGGTGTTAGAACTGAACCTTGAGACTTATTTATCTTAAGTACACTAATGTTGCTAATGAGATTGTGTGAAGTTTGTATGAAGGAAAAAAATTCAGGTGTATGGAAGGAATGAGTAATGAGATGAAGGATGGACTAAATCTCAAGCTTGGGGATGCCACGCATGTCACCCCAAGAAATATCCAAGAAGTACAAGCGTCAAAGCTTGGGGATTCCCAAGTCATCCCCTTCTTCATCAATAAAAATTCCAGGTTTCTTCCAAACGCTTCATTTTTATTGTTTCGTGCACAGTTGTGTTTCTCTTGGAGCGTCTTCTATTTCGTTTTCGTTTTGTTTTTTTAGTTTGCTTGGTTTGCTTAGTTTTATGAATAAGTTGGTTGGACCCCCTCTTTCACACTTTGGTTTACAAATAGTTTGGTTTGGTTTGGAAAAGAGTAGGAAAGTTTATGCTTATGTGGTAAAAAGAGCTCGTTTTTGACTGTGGCCTATGCTTTGTCATGCCATGCTTGATATTGTTTTGGCTTTATGCTTAGTATTCTTTTCTATAGCATGACTTGTTATAAACAATTGAGATTGCTTAATGTGCCTTGGATGAATCATGCGTTGTTTTCGCATATTAAAGCATAGTATAGTGGTATTCTCCTTTGATGCTTTATTTGGGTTGACTTGGCGCATGCTCACACCATGTTATGACTATCTCAAGTCACCATAACCTTTATGATCCTTTAGTTTTCAACTTGTAGTATCACTTTATGCTTTGATCAATGATGTTTTGTCGCTCTGCATGATTATGGCCATTATTGCTCTCTTAGTTTGTCGCTCCCAGTCTTTTGCTAGCCTCCACAACCAAGTATGAGTTCCACTCATGCATCCAACTCCCTAAACCAAGTTTTTCCAAAGAGTCCACCATACCTACCTACTAGCTTATGCTATTCCAAGTATATTCATGCTTTTGTTTACCTTCCACTTGTTATGAGAAAACTAGTGATTAAAGCTCTCACGAACTTGATGGCACACTTTACTTTATTGCCTCTAATAAACTTGAACCATTGGGTCCTTCTTTGTTGCATATATGCTTGCGCTTTATAAGTTGAAATTAGCAGAACCATGTTTCATGGGGAACGCTTTGAACATTGCACTTGTACTTTGTACCCCGTTGATATCATGTTCTTTTGCTTACGGATCCCGGCGGTGTGAAATAAATGTGGAACTTGTAAGATCATGGAGTTTGTATGTGTGTTAGAGAAACGTCTGGGCCGCTAGCCTAAGCCATGCCTAATCATGGTGGAAACTAGCAGCATCACCATAATGAGCACTCTATGAAGCATCCTCAATAAAAACATATGCAAATAGCAAATAAAAAGATCGCTGAGATGTTCATTGTCTGCTTGCCTTGTCATTGTGGTTATGGGAAAGCTCCCATATCATGTGCAAGGGGTACCCCGTTGGCGGTTCTTAATGATACACATATACTTACAATGACAAGAGCTTACTCGTGACTGAAGTTGAGTAGCATGAGGATCGGTCTTTGTAAGTAAGGGGCGTAAGATTTCAGTTTATAACTTGTCAAGCATATCCTCTTAGTTGTGTGACTTTAACCTTAATCACCTTCAAGATGCTTATGATAGGGGCAATGAGAGCTGAAATCTATAAGTACCTTAATTTTTGGAAGCTCTTTATGAGACTTGAATCCCTACTTCCTTTTACAAAGGCTTTTCTTCCACCATTATATTGAGTCTCCACCTTCTATCTTTATGCACTACTTTGAGAGCATAGTGGCCATTCTTAGTTCTATGTGCATTGTCCCAAGACTAGTTGATTGATGCATAACTTGTTATTGCTTGTTTGAAACTATTGTATCTAGTAGCTCTTATGAACTTTGAAGGTGTCCTATGCATTTATATTTGCTACTCTATTGAGGGACAAGCTGAATACTATTATGCTATGTTTTCTTTATGTGAAACAAACAAACGTCTTGCAAAGCATGTTATTCATGAATCTTTTGTTTGTGCCTTTTCATGTTGTATCATAGTTTCTTTGCTTATTGCTAGAACTTTGTCTTTCATGTTATGATTGAAGTACTATGATCCCAGCTTTTAGTTTTGCAAATACTTTGATCAAGTTTTGATGGTGCATGTCACCTCAAAAATTATTTCTTTTTATCACTTACCTACTCGAGGACGAGCAGGAGTTAAGCTTGGGGATGTTGATACATTGCAAATATATCTATAATTTTTGATGTTCCATCCTTGGTTTTATCCACTTTCTTCTGTTTTGTTCCAACTTTGGAGTACTTTTATTATGATTTCTTGGACTAACCTATTAACAAGAGCCACAGTGCCAACTGCCTGTTTTCTGTTGTTTTTGGTTCCAGAAAAGTAAGAAAATGAATATTCTCAGAATTGGACGGGACAAAAGCCAAAGTGCCTATTTTTCCGGAAGGGATCAAGTGCCAGAATACGAGACGGAGAAGGGCTGGGGGCCGGCCACACCACCTGGCCGCGCGGCCAGGCCTGGCCTGCGCCAGGGGGTGGTCTGGCCGACCCTAGCACCCCCTCGGCCTCTCCTTCCGCCTATAAGTTGTCCTCGGGACAAAAACCCTAGGGACCCGATCAAAAATCCACGAAAGAGTCTATAGCCACCGTCGTCTCTATCCCTAGATCGAGGGGATCTGAAGCTCTTCTCGGCACCCTGCCGGAGAGGGTAATTCACCCTGGAGGCCTTCTTCATCACCATGCAAGCCTCCGGTGTGATGCGTGAGTAGTTCATCCTTGGACTACGGATCCATGTAGTAGCTAGATGGCTGGTTTCTCCTCCTTTGTGCTTTCATGTTTAGATCTTGTGAGCTCCGTTCATGATCAAGACCATCTATTTCTAATCCATACATGTTATGTTTGCGGGGATCCGATTGATATTGAGATGCTATTTCAGATTGATTATTGATTCTATCATGTCTTTGTTATTTGAGATCTTGCATGCTTTCCGTTGTTAGTAGCTATCTTGGCCAAGTAGATGCTAGCAACTCCAAGAGTTAGTATGTATGCTCGATAGTTGGTTCATGCCTCTGGTAATCTGGGGAAGTGACAGAAATCTCTAAGGTACTAGATGTGCTGTTGCTACTAGGGAGAAAACAACGATCTTTTGTTCATAGAACAATCGTATTGTTTACTTTACACGCAGTTCGTAAAGCAATAATCTGTTGCTTGCAACTTAATACTGGAGGGGGTTCGGATGATAACCTGAAGGTGGATTATTAGTCATAGATGCAGTTGGATGGCGGTCTATGTATTATGTTGTAATGCCCAATCAAGTCTCAAAGGAGTCAAGATGATTAGTATATGCATGTATTGCTTTCTCGGTGTTTGTCAATTGCCCCGCTGTAATTTGTTCACCCAGCATGTTATCTATCTAAGGAGAGCCACCTCTAGTGAACTATGGATCCCGGTCCTTTACTTTACATACAATCTATAAGCTGTTTCTGCTTTGTGTTTTCTTTCTGCAAACTTTTACTTCTTTCCATTCGATATGTTTAATCCTTTGTTTTCCGCAAAACACAGTGAGATTGACAACCTCATCGCAAGTTGGGGACAAAGTTCTGTGGTTGTGTTGTGCAGGTCTCCATGTTGCTACTAGCACCGGTAGTGCGCCCTGCCAAAGCTCAGCTAGTAACACCTTTGAAGTGTTTCCTTGCTCCTACTGGTTTGATTAAACCTTGGGTTCATAACTGAGGGAAACTTGCTGCTGTGCTCATCATACCTTCCTCTTGGGGTTCCCAACAAGCTCTACATCAACACCGCCATCAAGCATTTTTCTGGGCGCCGTGCATTGAGCCATCAGTTACCACCATAAACCCAAAGTCTAGGGGGTGGACTACTCCCCTCTCATTATGGAGAGTGATGAGGAGGCGTTGGTGAAGTAGGAGACGCGGCCGGAGGTTATTCCGGCAGCGGTTCCCCCTCCAATCTTCCTCTGGTGGTAGCCATCAGACTATCTGTTCTTGGTGTTTTCTATCTCCACCTCCTCTATGTTGAGGACTCCCCTGGGGATCCTTATATATGGTTTTTTAGGTTAAGATAACTCTATGGGCGAAATAATCAAGGCGATCAGACGGTCGAGGAGGGAGATAGCATAGGTGGCATGCCAACCTAGGCTGGGCGTGCCACCAGGGCTATCTTGGGCCTCCTGGCCCTCTTGGTGGGATTCTTATGTTCCATATACTTCTCGTGGATAAATATTGGCATTCCCAAAAGTGCAGGTCCATTTGACTTTGTATAGGTCCTAAAATATCAAAAACATTGAAAACATGGTTTTTCTGCCCTACAGGGTTATAGCCAAAATAAAGGGGATCATTGGTAGATCCCCAAAAATCAATATAAAACATGGATATAACATTATATATGATGCAAATATGTGGGAAAACATGTTAACAAACTACAAAGTTCATGTATGCATTTTACATGCATCAGCATCCCCAAGCTTAACCTATGCTCGTCCTTGAGCATGAAGGTGATAAAACTAAACATGGACTTTGGAATTTGTTACCTTTGCTTCCTTCATTATCATGTAGAGTGCATAGGCTCAATTCCTTTCAAATAAACATAATATGAAAGTGTACTATCAAGTTGTATCTTTTACACATCTATAAATATGCTAAACAATAAGTGATGGTGTGATAAAACATATGATTAACAAAATAAACCTTCAAGCACATTTTGATGAACCTATAGAATTAGAGACTCTTTTCATGATTGGCATTGGTGTTTTCATGCCTTTATTTTTGGGATACTTCTTTGTTTCATGCCCTTGATTGGAAGAGTCACTTCTTAGTTTTATGTCTTCCCTTGAGATGTTTTGCATCTCGTACTTAAAGTAAGCATTTAATACATATGCTAATCCTCCATAAAGAATAAAAACTAGAATTTTGAGCTATGTAATTCATGTCAACAATACTAATAAGGATGGGGTTCCCAGTATCTTTTTATTTCACATTGGTTTAAAGACTCATATGGTTTATGTGCTAAACATCTTACAAGTTGATTGTTTCATGCACCTAGCCTATGACCTTGCACTCCTCATGCTACTCAACTTAGTCCTGTCATTGTATACTCATGTTGGTATTGTGAAACCGCATCACTGAAGTACTTCTTGCGCCCGTGTAACTATATGCCCCCCTTTTGCATTTATTTATTTGCTTATTTTATCATAAAAGATAATATAATTCTTTGATTGTGTTCAAGGTGGGAGGGTCAGTATCTCTACTCCAGAAGACAAGAAAAACAGACATATGAATCATATCAACAAGGATCATCATGTTGTAAGTTTCCACCATGTCATGCATGGCTTTGGCTAGCGGTTCAAGAGCGTTTTCTACCAACATGCCTACTCTAGTGTGCAAACTTCATTTCACATCGTTGCAATCTATAGGTAGAACTTAAACATGATTGATATTCAATATTTAATATTGAAAGCTTTGTGCCATGCTAGTCATGGTTTAGCTAACAACCACTAATAAGATGTGAAGCACACAAATTTCCATAGTCGTATCACCCTAAACCTTACATTCTTATGAGCTTTAAAATACATGAAAAAGGGTGTTTTTAAGAGTGTTTGGAGGATTAACATACATACTATAGTTGAAAGTATCTTTTGCTACAAGTAGGTAGATATGCCTAGTCTAGTTTTAAGGGGCTTGGAACAAGTCTTAGCTTGTGCAGAAAAGGCTGAGCAAAAATAGATCTAAGGAGTGTGCCATCTAGTTCATAATGTCAACATTTATTTTCTCACCTTGATTCTTAATGTTGAACATAAATATCCACAAGCAAAGGATACAATTTAATAGGCATAAAACGGATCATGCTTCATATAAAACACTTGAGCTTAAGAACTAGACACAACACGAATTTCAGCTTTTGTTTTTCAGTTTTAATCTCATAAAGGTAGAGTTTATTTTCAGTATCTAATTAGAAACATTTATAATAATGGTGGTGGTGGTCTTTCTAATGCAAAACAAAAAGTAAAATGACAAAACAAACGCTCCAAGTTTCTACGATAGTTCTATGTTGCTCAAATAACAAAGTTTAGATGTTTGCAAACCGAGATTTGAGTTGGTCCAGTGGGGTTCCTTGGGCATCCCCAAGCTTATGGTTTTCACCATACTTGGATTGCTCTTGGTGTGATGTTTCTCTATTCCCTGTCAAAAAACTTCAACACAAAACTTTCTCGCCCATCTCTTTTCTAAGAGGTGACATTAGTGGCACAAGAATATAATAGTTGCTTCCTATATATCAAAGAAAAAAATCTTTCTAAATTTCCAGAAATCATATAATGTTCCTACATATCACTAGCATATAATATGTCTCATACAAATCATCTTAGGACACTTGGGAATGGTTAAAACAAAACATGGCAGAATCTGTCCAAATTTTCAGCAACAACAGAATGATTTTTTTGGCCCACTTTGACATGTTAGGAATTTTAGCCAAATTATTTTCATATAGAGGATGAAAAGTTGTAAATGCTGTATTAATTTGAGAGAAATCAGAGTTACAAAAAAACAAAAAATTCACGCACCAAAAACTGTTTTGCAGAAATTTGCTACTCCATATGTTTAGCAACTTTAAAAACATCCAAAATGTGTTCCACTTGTTACTTTATTAAAAACTTAAGAAATAAAACTAAAAAAAAACTCTCTTGGTATATGAAGAGTTCAAAAAAAAATCCCAAAAGAAAATAACCGGGTTACCTCCCGAAAAACGCTTTCTTTATAGCCGTATAGCTTGGCTTTACTTACTTGATTAAGGGGAAGAGTAATTCCCATATCAACTTTACAAGCTACATCACTAGTTTTAAAATTTTCATCAATGAAGGTTTTTAATTCATAAGCTGCCATAAAAGTAATAAATTGCTCTACTTGTTCCATCCCTAAATGAGCATAATCACCTCTATTGTAGGAGGCAGTGACATGATATTCATGGAACATACAATGAAATTTAAAGTGTCTATCATCTTGTTTAGAGCAACAAGTTACGTCACTATGATATTCAATCAACTTAGTAGAAGTAGAATCTAATTTTTTTTTCAACCAATGCTCTAGTCTTTTCCCTTTTTGTGGTTCTCTATGTTTCTTAGCAGTATCAGAACTATGCAAGTATCTAGACAAAGCATCATTTATGTCCATGCTTATGCCCATAAGAGAAGTATTTTTGGTATTTTCCATTTTCTAAAAAAACTAGACCAGAACTCCCAACCAAACAAGTTAAAGAAGTAAACCTCCCCAAGCTTAAATGATTGAAAGATATAAAACAAAGTGAAAGTAAAACAAAACTAAAAATAAATCTATTGTTTAGTGCACACAAGAATAGAAACTTAAGCGCTACGCTCCCTGGCAATAGCGCCATAAAAGTATCTTGATAACCCCCAAGTGTAGAGGATCACTATAGTACCTCTCAATGTGGAAGTAGGGTATCGATCCGCAAGAGCAAGAAGGAAAAGCTATCTATTCTTTTCAACAAAAGTATCACAAGTTTTAGTTGATTATGCACTAAACAAGTTAAGGCAAGATGGTTGATTTAATAGATGCAAATTTAGTGTGACAAAACAAGAATGTAAAAGTGTCCCAATCCTCTTTAATGCAAGAGGACAAGACAAGGGTTTTCTTTTATAGGAACAAAGGACATGGGTTCATGGGTTCACTTAATCCTCTCTTGTCCATCTATGGTGATTATCATGTTATATATAGTAAAGGTACACACAATTGGCATGTTTTAATGGTACTTTTTATGGTGGCTACATGTCATAAAACACATAGGTGAAAGAAGTACTCCTTTGTGTTACTAGGTCACCCTTGCAATAAGGCTAGCATTTGGTTTATGTCACACCACACATCATACTTCTCCCTTTTTACCCCTAGATAAAGGATGTTTGGCTGCATTGTTATCACTCAATACATATGTCGCTGTTATTCGGCCACCCATTACCTACATACATCATACTTCTTCATGGAAAACATTCTAAACGCTAGTGCAATGATTCGTATGTTGTTATAAGTTGTGAGTATTATCACATCTCTCTCATATACCCCCACTTGGTGGTGTCCATCACCTCATGATATGGATAAACAAGACATTATGTATACATCTAAACAATTACATGAATCATAGAATATCCCTAAAGTATGACAAACCATACAAGATCCAACACAACGGTAAATGAATAACAAGTTCATGTATACATTTTACATGCATCAGTAGGACAAACTATCAACAACAAAAAGGAAAATATATGGTGAAAGGGGATCACCTTGGCAGATGCCACGAGTCGGAGTGAGGGAGTCCAACAAATGTATGATAATATGAATAGAGTAGCGTACAATAGTAACGCACGCCATAATCCACCGTATCCATTGACTATGAAAGCTTAATTTCGCTAAAACCTCTTCCAAAAACCTCCAATCCACATGATCATAAGCCTTGGCCATATCCAACTTATACGCACAAAATTTCCTTCTATCAACTGAGTCAGTCTGTATTGAGTGGATGCACTTGAAATCCATGAGAGCATTGTCTGTAATAAGATGACCAGGATTAAATGTGCTTTGTATCAGAGAAATTATGTCTTGCAACAGGGGACGAAGACGATTAGCGAAACACTTGGAAACCACTTTAAATATCACATTGCATAAATTTATAGGCTGGAATCCCTGAGCACCTACAAATCATTCTTTTTGGGAATAAGAAAAATGATTGTCTCATTTACTTCATTTGAAATGACACCATCAGTAGAAAACTGTTGCACTGCTATAACAACCTCATCACGAAGAAGTTCCCAATTCCACTGAAGGAAACGAGCAGGAAACCCATTTGGCCTAGCGCCTTAAGTGGCCCAATTTGAAATAAAGCATCACTTATTTCCTTCTCTAAAAAAGGGGGAAAAGGTTTTGTATTCATCTCGTCATCAAGACATGGATTAATCAAATCAGTAATGATACTCGGATTTATGTGATCATCTCGTGTGTAAATCTCATGAAAAAATCCATAGCCATATTCTCCATCTCTGCTGTGTCAAAAGTCCAGGAGCCATCAGGTCGTTTAAGCTTGTGGATGCTATTTTTATTCTTTCCCCAATAGGCCCGTCGATGGATGAATTTTGTATTCCGGTCTCCTTCGCACAACCAAGCAATCCGAGATCTATGCATCCACATAATCTCCCCCTGATATAGAAGCTCATCCATCTCCTTTTCTAGATTGACTCTTGCTGCAATGCTCTCATCATCGGTTAGTTCACAAAGATTGTCCAATTGTTCACGCTTCTTTTCAATCTCTTTTGGAGCCGATTTGAAATGTGATCGTCTCTCATTGTACAAGATTGACATCATGGAACGTAGTGATGAGAGATGTTTCCAAGGACACTCCCTAGAATCCTCCGAGACCAGGCTTCTTCTACAGCCGCCGGCAGCGACGGCTCCCTCTCCCAAACAACCTCATAATGTCTGATCGGGCGTTCGAACATATAGTTCGTAGCTTGCTCCACCGAGAGTAAAATTGGACAGTGATCTTATCTCGTGGACACTATATGCCTAAGCTGGTGGTCCGCGAACATCGTGGACCATGCAGGTGATACCACAACACGGTCTAGTCTGACATGGACATTGTGGTCTCCTTTTTATTTGAAAAGTCCATGGAGCACCAACAAATCCATGATCGTGAAGGTCACAGTATGATAACACTTCATGGAAATCTAGCATGAGTCTTTCCGATCTTGATGTTCGGGAGTAGTGTTTCTTCCTTCCACATTGCTTCGTTGAAATCACCCATTATCAGCCATGGCCGATCACAATGGTCTTTTATTTGATGAAGCTTTGTCCACATATGATGATCACCCGTTTTTGGTTCCCCGTACACAAAATTTCCTCTCCACATATGATCAAACGGACCACCACTGATATGCACATCAATATGGCGCTTACTGAATGAAAGGAGATCCACAGTTACATCATCCGTCCAGTACAGAGCGAGGCCACCACCTTTACCTTCTCCTTTCATCTGATAGCAATGCTTCATACTAATACGATACCATAGATTTTGCACTCTTTCCTTGCTTTGTCTAGTTTCACAAATGAATACTAGACTGGGATTATACATCTGTACTAAATAGAAAAGATCTTGAACAGTCTGCTGCCCCACCCCACAACTGTTCCAGCCTAGTGTCATCATTGGGCCCGGTGGTCCTCCTCGCCGGAGGCCGCCGATGTTGCCAAGTCCTTTGTAGGGCTACCAATTTTCCTCAGCTTTGAGCGATCACGAGGGTTCACATAACCAGGGGTGGAGGAGGGGTATTTTGTTCCTTAGCCGCCACAGCGGTTTGGTCCTTGTTCTCAACATTGTCGGGATAGAGGTTACTGAACTCGATATATCTATTCGCTCCATAATTTCCCTTCCCATCATCACCTTCCTCCATAGAAACTTCTTTTAGTGGGATAGTCACTGAATCAGTAACATCATCCTCACCAATTGTAGCCTCCTGTGAGGATCTCTTCCTCGGCTTCTGGCTTTGACCGCTAGGGCCTGCCCAGCCTCCACGCGGTGGAACACGTGGAGCAGGATGGCGGGGTTCAGCAATAGGCAAGGACTCGCACCGAGAAGCGAGCATCCAGTCGCCATACTGAAGATCCTTTGCTGCCCAATCACCATCAGCACACTCCTCATGGTCATGACCTAGCATGCCACAACGCTTGAAGAAGAAGGGCATCTTCTCAAGTTTTACATCCAATCTTTTCCTGCCTTCCCCTTGAATGGAAAGAGAAACAAAGCGCATAAGGGGTTTGTGATATCGATCATCACCCTGATCCGCACATAATTCCCTTTAAAAAAAGCTTTGGATTCATCTCCACCTCCTTAGTCTTTCCCACTCAATGGGCTAGATCAACGACCACTTCAGTCTTCCTGTACAACTCTGGGATGCCATGGATTTGTGCCCAAACATACATGTTACTAAAGATGATCTTCGCAGGATCTTCACGTCTATCAAAATCCTCAATCAGCAGATCCCAACCTCGAAAGGTACATGGACCTTGATGCACGACCTTCTTCTAGGCACCGATACAGTGCGGCAAGATGGATCTTGAGTCAAATTGCTGACAACCTTCATATTTACGAACATGCTTTAGAGCTAAACGACCGGGAGGTGTGTACCTTTCCAATTTCCATCCATCTTGCCGCCTTATGATACTCCTTGACTTCCTCTCCACCAATCACTACATCATCAAGTTCATCATCGCGCAACTCCAGATGCGCGAACATGTCGTCGATCTCCGGGTCCATCCCTGCAGTCGCACTAGATGAGCCAATACCAAGCGATTCCACCATGACCTAATCCTATACGAAACCTGGGGGTATTGGTTAATTGAGAGGATACATAGGTTCGAGGAGGCACGTTACAACCAGGGGTTGGTTTAATCCATGTGAGACTGGGAATTTGAGACGATCTCGGGGAGCACTTTGGAATCTCATGGAGGCGAGCGAGTCGCCTCCGGAGCACAGGAAACCCTAACAAGACGGTTTCTTGGATTGTAAACTTCTGCTCATAATAATGAAAAATCTTGTTTCAGTTTATGTTTGAGTAGTGTTCTGCTCATAATCTTCTATTTCAGTATTGTCAGATAAGCGCAACCTCTTTTTTATTTGAGCTCCATCAGAAGACGATAGTCAAATACACTAAACTTAGTCCCTTAGCAACATGTACCAATGAACTCGAATCTATGATCTAGGAAAATTAATTTTTTATGTGCCTCGCTATCCCTCTCACCCATTAATGCTATCCTAGAATGATGTGCCACCTAATTCGCATCCTATGCCTCAGTGATCCTCTGCCAATCCATCTCCGCCTCACTGCAAACTAGCATTGCACTTACCAATGACCATATGCTTCTCTTTTACTATTTCTTTATTTCCAATTAGAACGATATGCTTGCACATTCACAATTTCTAGAGCCATGCCATGGACGAAATCTACCTAAGGCTATGCAAGCTATGCTTTGAAGGCCTTCCTATAGAATCCATGAAGACGGAGGCGCTGAACCATATCATCTGCAACTTTGGTGGGACATGCTGGAGGTGCTGCCCCAGGAGAGAGACGGTTCTTCCAGGTGATGGCCTGGCTTGAGGACACGGGCACCCTCCCAGAGCAGTATGAGCTCAACATCGTCCACGACTTACCTGGACCGCAGATTGCCTTGAAGTATAGGGTCACCATGCTTGTGTCCGACGTCCACAGTAGGCCACCACACGTGGATAGAGGAGATGACCACGAACCATCAGCATGTAACAAAGAGAGGCGCACAAAGTACAAAAATCGTTTGGGGTAGAATCTGAAGATGGACAAGCAAAGAACCACCAGAGACAACCCTATTCGGATATAATTGTTGTATCTATATTTAGGATGGTTTAATAAATCAAGAAATTTATGATTCATTCGATTAGTTCCCGTCTAGTTTGTCCTCAAACACTTAACATGCAGTACTCATGTTAGATCAAAACTACTCTCTCCGTTTCAAAATATAAGATGTTTTAGTTTTGTCAAAGGAGTGTATCTAGACCCCTTTTAGTGTTTAGGTTTACTCCAAACTTACATGAACCTACACGTTAAAAGTGGTCTAGAAACATTCCTTTCACAAAGCTAAAACATATTATATTTTAAAATGGAGGGAGTAAGTTCTAAGTATTTTATTTCCTTATATCTAACATTCCTGTACCAATAGATGCGTTCTTCCGAGTGGGCACGGTCACCTATACCATGGTAACAAGATCAACAGAACGTGACTTACATAACTGTGTAGCCATTCGGGAATGCCCAGAGCGGCTGCGTCGGGGCTTGGGAGTCCTCGGGGTAATCTCTCTTGAGCATTTTGATAATACTAACGCGACTATGTGCTGGGTCCCTCAGGTCACGTAGTCTCATCAAGTTCAATAGACAAACACATCGCGTTTGCTCTAAACCGAGTCAAACTCGTATCTTTTCATAAATCTAACGTTCGTGTACCAATATACATGTGCTTCCGAGTGGTCACGATCAACCGTACCACTGTACCAAGATTAGTAGAAAGTGACAGACATGGACGTGTAGTTGTTCGGCATGACTAGAGGGGCCGCTACGAGGCTTCCGAGGACTCAGGGATAGACTTTCTTGAGCTTTCTTCTAAGTTGTTGATGCGGCTACGTGCTGGTTTGCTTAGGTCCCGCACTCTTATCTAGTTCAATCGATAAACACCTAAAATGCATTACTTACATTCGCTCTAAACCATGACCAAACTCATGTATTTCCATGAATCTAACGTTCCTATACCAATAGACACGTGCTTCCAAGTGGGTCCGATCAAATGTATCATCGTACCGAGATCAGCAGAATGTGACATCACTGTGTAGCCGTTCGGCATGCCCAGAGCGGCCTTGTCGGGGCTTACGAGGCCTCGGAGATATAATTTGTTGACTTTTATTTCCTCGCTGCTAACGGGGCAAAGTGCAGGGTCCCGCATTTTAGAAAGAATACAAATATATTTGTTTTTGGCTTCACTGGTGAGTTGTGTGCTTGGTCCCACATGTCATAAGACAATATATCTATTTATTTCAATCTATGCTGGCGGGGCAAAGGGAATATCCGACATGTAAAAAAGGAGTCAAACATATGACAAACAAGCCCAACGTAATGGCAGCCAGTGTCACGCCTATCTAGGGGCAAAGACGTAATGAAACCATGTCGACTGATGACATATATGCAATTGCCCAGTTCGTAGTGGCACAATACCAATTTCCAAGTGAGATGATGACACATGCTTAATAAACCTTTTTTTGAAATCCTATTAATCAAAGACTCCCCAAAATTCAACCTACTTCGCTACGTCCACAATCATTGATTCCTAGGAAGATGCATGACTCAGATAGACCTTGTATGTGGCACATTCTATCTTCAAATTCTTGTGAGATATTCACAATTCCACATAATTCTGTGCGCAGATCCTTACGCTTTTATTTTTGTGGGTTCTAGAAACCACGACACATAGGCAAAGTTGACCAGATGTATGCATCACTCGCAGGGGGCATCCCAGGAAAAATCATATTTGTTGCCCTGCTTTGTTGCCCTACTGTCCTCCCTCCTCATTATCCCTAGCATCATTGTACGATGACGACAGGCAATGCTAGACCGAGAAACAATTGCGGATGACTTCTCACCTGCTCGTGTTGGTTCTAGCTATGTGACATGGAGACGCTAAAGGGCGAACGGCGAATGGCAAGATTGGTCGCCGATGTAGTGATCCCTGGATGCATTAGTGGGGCTTGGATCTTTGTCAATTCTAATTGCTTGGTGGAGTCCCACGCCATGTCTCGCTGGTCAGTGGAGAGGCGTACATTTCATGATTTGTAAGAAGTAAGAATCTCTAGGACACACATGGGTTGGTTCTCGGTTGCATAACATTAGCATGCGGCCTCAGAACGAGGGATGTGCGATGTGACATCTCGCTTCATGTGTCAGATTTTAGAGCTGCAGGCATGATTTGGCCATGCAATAGAAGTATCTTGTTCATTGAGGCTATTGGAGGGGCGTGCAATGACTTGGCTTTATAGCTTCACGCACCAGCCTTCTCCACCCCCTCGATGTCTCGATTGCACAAGATGTTCGTCAATTTTAAGGAATGACCTTGGTGTACCCTATGTTGGGTGGTGTTGACGCGTTGGGCACAATGGTTTATGTAATGGTAGATCTGGCAACTTAGTAGATTTTTGAGTTGTGGGTTTCATATGGTGAACCTTTATCATAGCCTAGGAGCTGCCAACAACACTGGTTGATGATGTTCATGTTTCTCTATCATTTTATTATTATTCTTTCTTGCAATAATTTGTATATGTGATATGAGCATGATATTAATATGTTAGGCTATATCTGGAAAAAGGAAGTCGCAACACCTTGATACTACCATTCCAAACACTCACCAACACTTGAGTTAGAACATTCATCTGTGCAAACAATCATTGTTCCAAATGTTCGGTGGATCGATAGTTCTACATGATAATGTTGGAGCAGCCATTTCATAGTTAATTTAAGTTGGGGAAAACCGTTTATAAAATTTGTCTCAAATATACTTTTAAATTTAATTCAACATACACTACAAAAACACCCCCGTGCATGGCACTTTTTTAGGCAGCACAAGCAAAAAGTACCTCGAAAAGTTGATTAGCCGGTGGATGAGCTATTGCGGCACAATTCGCAGTGACCAAGTATACACCATGGCACACTGGATACCTGCACATATTAGTGCTGTGCTAGGGAGTATGTAAGAGCGGCATTTTTGAATGTCTCTCTGTCGAAGGAGGCATTGTATTGCATAGTGCATTGCAAGCGACGTGAATCGTGAGTCGTAACTATACAATAGTCAACCTTGTCCCTATGCCTGTTCAGACACAGTCTCGCAGACAGGTGTGAGGTGAGCTATTTGACTAGCCACTATCTATGCACCACCATAGTACGCACTTATACCTTCTATCCGGATTATACATGCAGTATAGTATTTTTTTTCCTAGAAAAGTCCTAGGTTTATTGAACCTTGGAAAATACTTGCTAAAATGAATTGAGAATGTCTACAAGACTTACTAAAAATATTTGTTTTTCCTTTACCAGACCTTTCCAGTTTACTTTGTAACTAATAGTGATAAGAGTTGTGGGCAGAACATCTTTAGCTACTAGAGCCCCTAAAATGACATGTGACAATAGTCTCTTGGTCCAACCGTTTACACCTCGAAACCATGGGTCACAATGATTATTAAGTAAAACAGACCAAATCCTTACTATTGGTGATGTTGCTATAGATCCCAAGCGGGTCACTAAGCTAATATTGTACTTGACCTTTCTATCACTAGGGTTTCGCATGTAAAACGTCATTCTCCACTCATCTCACCTCACACCTAGATCAATCCGCGAGATCTTGGGTACCTACAAGTCCTCGTATTGAGGTAGAGACAAAGATACAAGATAACACAGATCATATTCAATCACTACACAATATCCGCATGTAATTAGATGCACATAATTGCTGCGAGGTTTCACCTCAACCCGCAGCCCGTGAGGACTACCCACTCATCATAATAAGATCAAGAATATAAATTATTGATAAAATACTTAGACTAAAATCAAATATTCTTACAATCACTACTAGGAAAATACTTATCCATGGGTTGATATCCAATGGCGCATGGATAGGGTGGTGCGCCATAGGTAAATGACATGTGGCGCACGTGGTAAAAATACACCACAAATAAAGAAAATATTTGTGGCGCATGGGCAATGGGTGCGCTGCAGATAAGTCTGGTCAGCCACATCTGCCACTTATGGATGGCCCTTGATATATCCGTGGTGCATGTCATGTCCGTGCGCCACAGATATTTTCATTACCTATGGCGCACCGCATGTGCATGAGCCACGGATATGTCAGGGGCATCCACAAGTGGAACATAAGTGGAAGATATAGATGGTGTCTAACATATCTGTGGTGCACGTCACGATCGTGCGCCACATATAGTCCTGTTATATGTGGCGCATCCCGTGGTCATGCACCACAGATATGTGAGCCACCATTTATACCAGCTAGCCCCACCTTTTTCACTTGGTGCACTTTTCCCTCCACTCATTTTTTCCTATAGCCTAAGACCAGATCTAGTCATGTTCTTCCTCCTCCCCACCTCATTTCTCCCATGAATTCACTCATTTTAGCCATCTAAAACTATTTTGGATGGTTGATTTGTAAAAAAGAAGGCTCTCCAAAGTTGTAGATATACTAAACTATCGATTCGCTTTCCTCCTCCTTCATTGTTTACTAGGTGAGTAGTTGCATGGAAGGACATGCACGTTTGTGTATGCGATGAAGCTTGTGATGATTGTGTGGGCAAGATGTTGTTGTTGCGTGTTGTATGGATGTTTGTGTATGTGACAAAGTTTGTGGTGTGTGTTTGTGTGGTGTATGCATGTTTGCTGAAATGTTGATTAATTTCCGTTTTGGCAAATCATTTGCACAACGAGAATGTGCTATTTTTAGGAGAGGTCATGCTGATTTTTTCTGGCGACTATGCATGCATGTGTGTCCATGTTCTAAAATATTCTGTTGCTTTATACCGCACGGGCGATCATGGTCATCAAGATGAGCGAAAGCCTCATGGCTAGATATTTGAAAGGCGCGACGGCCAAAATGATCCAGAATAATGAGACCCAGATAAGAGGTCAGTGTCGCAAATGCAGTCTCAGGGGCTTGATGGACCCTTATTCCAGAGTATTGCAGAACCACCTGCTCGTGCATTGTTTCATGTCTGGCTTTACTCGTTGGATCACTGATGAAGATGACGTTAATGGGACTACATGAAATGAGGAAGGGCGACTGGACAATAAAGGAGAGGGCGGGTGAGAAGATGAAGAGCCTCCCGTACATGATCATCACGAAGGAGATGCTAGACATAATCATGCAGAAGGAGATGCCGAGCATGATCATCACGAAGGAGATGCAGGGGCTGATGATGGAGAAGTCGTGGACACGCAGATGCCGCAAACAGCCTTTTAGGACCCTCATGTTCAAGAACTACTCCTCAAGGAGATGAGTAACCCCAAATCTGCCGCTAGAGAGAAAGCAAGGCTAGCACAACTAGAGATAGATGGGAGTACTCCATTATATGAAGGATGTCGACCCGAGGATACTGATACGTTGCTAACGTATCCATAATTTTTGATGTTCCATGCTTGGATTTTATCGACTTTCTTATGTTTTGTCCATACTTTGGAGTACTTTTTATACACTTTCTTGGACTAACCTATTAACAAGATGCCACAGTGCCAGCTGGCTGTTGATACGTTGCTAACGTATCCATAATTTTTGATGTTCCATGGTTGGTTTTATCTACTTTCTTGTGTTTTGTTCCAACTTTGGAGTACTTTCTATAGACTTTATTGGACTAACCTATTAACAAGATGCCACAGTGCCAGTTGCCTGTTTTCTGCTGTTTTTGGTTCCAGAAAGTCAGAAAATGAATATTCTCAGAATTGGACGGGACAAAAGCCAAAGTCGATATTTTACCGAAAGACTCACGGAGCCAGAAGACGAGACGGAGAGGGGCCACAGGGTGGCCACACCATGTGGTGGCACGGGCTAGACCTGGCCACGCCACCAGGTGGTGTGGGCCCCCTGGCCACCCACCGACCTTGCTTCTTCTCCTATTAGATGCCTCTCGATGCAAAAACCCTAAGGAGTCAAGCCTCCAGGCACGAAGAGCTGTTCTTCGAACAACTTTTCCCTCGCAGTGATGGAGGTGTGTGATACATTGCAAATGTATCTATAATTTTTGATGTTCCATGCTTGGTTTTATCTACTTTCTTGTGTTTTGTTCCAACTTTGGAGTACTTTTCATATGATTTCTTGGACTAACCTATTAACAAGATGCCACAGTGCCAGTTGCCTGTTTTCTGCTATTTTTGGTTCCAGAAAAGTCAGAAAATGAATATTCTCAGAATTGGACGGGACAAAAGCCAAAGTTCCTATTTTACCGGAAGACTCACGGAGCCAGAAGATGAGACGGAGAGGGGCCACAGGGTGGCCACACCATGTGGTGGCGCGGGCTAGCCCTGGTCGCGCCACCAGGTGGTGTGGGCCCCCTGGCTGCCCACCGACCTTGCCCTCTGGCCTATAAGAAGCCTCCCGAGGCATAAACCCTAGATCGTTAATCAGAAATCCACGAAAAGTTCTGCTGCGCCACCGCCACCGAAGGGGAGATTCGGGGGACAGAAAGTCTCTGTTCCGGCACCCTGCTGGGACGGGGAAGTGTCCCCGGAGCCATCTCCATCGATCTCCACCACCATCTCCATCACCATTGCTGATTCCCATGATGAGGAGGGAGTAGTTCTCTCTCGAGGTTAAGGGTTCTACCGGTAGCTATGTGTTCATCTCTCTCTCTATGCATGATCATATTGTGATCATGAGTTTGTAATCAAGTAGATCTACCTTGCTACTCAAGTGCTTTAATAGATCTCTACTCTCCCCATGTGTGTGAAAGTGACAGCGTACACACCATGGTGGCACTTAGGCTAGAGATTACAAATACTTGTTATGAGTTATATTTGGAGTTGGATGTCTCTATGAAATCGTTGTGTTTGTTGGAACCATCTAGTGCTCAAGGTGACAATGTGGGGTTATCTAGATACGGAAAGCGAACTTTGAGGTGTGCTGTTATAGCCCTACCATCGATTAGAGTGTTCAACTGGAGAGTAGTTTATAGTATCATGAAGAGAAGATATTTATATGAGAGTGTTCACTAGTGAAAGTATGATCCCTAGGCCTTGTTTCTAAGCATTGATACACCATTTACAATTAGATCTATTACATGTTTACTTGCTTCCTTCTTTATTTCAGTTTGCCTTTAGTCTTTTCCCACGTCAACCACATGCCAGCAAGCTATTTTCTGGCACCGCTACCACTTATAATTATCCATACCGGTTGTATTTCACTATCTATTTGCCAAACTAGTGCACCATACACCTGACAAGTGTATTGGGTGTGTTGGGGACACAAGAGACTTCTTGTATCTTGATTGCAGGATTGCTTGAGAGGGGATACCTTTGACCACTTCCTCCCTGAGTTCGATAAACCTTGGGTGATCCACTTAAGGGAAAACTTGCTGCTGTTCTACAAACCTCTGCACTTGGAGGCCCAACAACTGTCTAGAAGAATAGAAGTGCGTAGACATCACCTATTTTCTGCTGTTTTTGGTTCCAATAAAGTCAAAAAATGAATATTCTCGGAATTGGACGGCACAAAAGCCAAAGTACGAGACGGAGAGGGGCCAGAGGGCCGCCACACCACCTGGCCGTGCAGCCAGGCCTGGCCCGCGCCAGGGGGTGGTGTGGTTGCCTAGGGAACCCCCTCGGCCTCCCCTTTCGCCTATAATATGCCTCGGATACAGAAACCCTAAGTACCCGATCAAAATTCCACGAAAGAGTCTGTAGCTGCCGTCATCTCCATCCCTAGACCAGGAGGGATCTGAAGCTCTTCCCGGCACCCTACCGGAGGGGAGAATTCACCCTGGAGGCCTTCTTCATCACCATGCAAGCCTCCAGTGTGATGCGTGAGTAGTTCATCCTTGGACTACGGGTCCATGTAGTAGCTAGATGGTTGGTTCTTCTCCTTTGTGCTACCATGTTTAGATCTCGTGAGCTCCGTTCGTGATCAAGATCATCCATTTGTAATCCTACATGTTGTGTTTGCGGGGATCCGATGGATATTGAGATGCGATTTCAGATTGATTATTGATTCTATCATGTCTTTGTTATTTGTGATCTTGCATGCTCTCCGTTGTTAGTAGATATCTTGGTCGAGTAGATGCTAGCAACTCCAAGAGGGAGTATTTATGCTCGATAGTGTGTTCATGCCTCTAGTAATCTGGGGAAGTGACAGAAATCTCTAAGGTACTAGATGTGCTGTTGCTACTAGGGAGAAAACAACAATCCTTTGTTCATAGAACAATCATATTGTTTACTTTACACGCAATGTGTAATGCAATTATCTGTTGCTTGCAACTTAATACTGGAGGGGGTTCGGATGATAACCTGAAGGTGGATTATTAGTCATAGATGCTGTTGGATTACAGTCTATATAAAATGTTGTAATGCCCAATCAAATCACATAGGATTCAAGATGATTAATATATGCATGTATGCTTTCTCGATGTTTGTCAATTGCCCCGCTATAATTTGTTCACCCAACATGTCATCTATCTTAAGGAGAACCACCACTATTGAACTATCGACCCCGGTCCTTTCTTTTACCATCAATCTACAACTGTTTACCGCTTTCTGTTTACTTTCTGCAAGCTTTTACTTTCTTCCACACAATAACTTTAATCCTTTGTTTTCAGAAAAACTGGTGAGACTGACAACCTCACTGTAAGTTGGGGGCAAAGTTCTATGGTTGTGTTGTGCAGGATTCCAAGTTGGCAACAACACCTTGTAGGTGTTTCCTTGCTCCTACTGGTTCGATAACCTTGGTTTCATAACTGAGAGAAACTTACTGCTGTGCTCATCATACCTTCCTCTTGGGGTTCCCCAACGAGCTCGACATCAACCACGAGCCAGCAAGTATTTTTCTGGCGCCGTTGCCTGGGAATCAAGGACATCTTCACAAGGGGAGTCCCTCATAACCAATCTCTTTACTTTGTTTGTTTTTGTTTTGCTTAGTTTATTTCTGCTTTGTTTGCTTGTTCTTTTTATCAAAAATATAAAAAAATTAGTTCCTACTATAGTTGTTATTTTCGTTGCTCTGTTATTGTCTTGCTTTATCATGCTTTCGATCAATGGTTGGTTTCTTTGAAACAGAATCTAATTGTCAAGGTGGGTTCACGGAAGAACAAAAATATTATTATAAGGAACACCGCTTGTCACAAAACTGGAAACACTTATGGGAACAAATCAATAAATTGGATACCATTGCTAGAAACGTGTGCTCTACTTATAATGTTACTTATTGCTTTGATAAATCTTGTTGCTGTAAGAGGTATAAACAGCTCCCTTTTCAATGTGAGTATAATGATGATGTTACCATATCTTCTTATGTTAAGGGAAATTATGAATTTTATGATGTGGAACAAATTGAAGAATTTATTGCTTGGAAGGGTGCATTCAAACTAGTTTATTTTCTTGAAAATACTAATGATGCACCTTATAAATATGAGGTTTATGATATACTTAAATTTTGCTTTGATAATTACAAGGAAGAAAATGGCTATATTCTTGAATATCTTAATAGATGCTCTCCACCAGTGGAAGAGACTAATGCCTTGCAGGAGCCTATGGAAGAAGAAATTGCTGAAACTAGAAGCTCATTGGATGAAAAAGAGGAGGAGAGTGATGATCAAGAGGAGGAAGAATGGATCTACCTATTCCTACCTTCTAATGAGAGTAACTCTTTACCCATTACATTATTTGATTGTCCCCCATGCTTACCAAAGGAGGATGAATGTTATGTTCCTATGGATTCTTTTGAAAATGTTTATAATAAAGCTCTAGATGATGGTCCTATATTGGTTGATAATATTAATTGTACTACTCTTGGAAATGAGATTGATCAGTCATCTTGTTATAAAATTGTTAAAAGTGGTTTTGAAGGATTTAATCCCACAATTTTTGAGCTTGATAAAAATTATGTGTTTGTAGATCATGAAAAGCATGCTTTATGTGATTGTTATATTGTTGAGTGTATTCATGAGGCTACTGAAAATTATTATGAGAGAGGAAAATATGGTTGTAAAAGTTTTCATGGTACTGAAACACCTCTCTATTTGCTGAAAGTTTTGAAGTTACTTTCATTTTATCTTCCTATGCCTGTCATTTTGTTCTTTGTGAATTTATTTGCGTATAAGATTCCTATGCATAGGAAGTGGGTTAGACTTAAATGTGTTTTGAGTTTGCTTCTTGATGCTCTCTTTTACTTCAATTCATATTTCTTATGTGAGCATCTTCTCAAACTATCATGCCTAACTTAAAGGCGCGAAAGAAAAGTACTTATTGGGAGATAACCCAAAAGTTTTAGATGAGTCTTGGAAGTTATTACTTCAGTAAAAACCGCTCCTTATCCTTTTTATTTGCTTTTGTTACCAAGAGTAACCTCTAATGAGAGAGTAGTAATGCTTGGAAAAGTTGCTGTCCCAAAACAGATTTTTGTGCTTCACCGTAAACATTCGTGTAAAATCGCTGTATGTCGTTTTGAGGCATGAATTTTTGTGCTTCTGTCCCAGGTTGTTATCTAACTTTCGTTAGTTCAACACTTTTTTATTTGAGCAACAGAAGGTATTCGACAAATTTCTGCCATTATTTGCATTTGCTTCTTGTTGGTTCCTTTTTGAGTTCTCTTTGGGGAATTGAGCTTTTCAAGGGAAGTGATTCAGTAGCTTGTGTTTTAATGGAAGTTTTATTGGTGTTGAAACTGAACCCAAAGACTTATTATCTTGAGTGCACTCATGTTGCTAAAAAATATTGTGTGAAGTTTTGTATGAATTTTTTTCCAAGTGTATGGAGAGAATGATGTAATGAGATGAAGAATGGACTAAAGCTCAAGCTTGGGGATGCCACCCCGTGTCACCCCAAGAAATATCCAAGAAGTACATGCGTCAAAGCTTGGGGATGCCCAAGGCATCCGCTTCTTCGTCAATAAAAATCTCAGGTTTCTTCCAAACATTTCATTTTTATTGTTTCATGCACAGTTGTGTTGTTCTTGGAGCATCTTCGTTTTTGTTTTTGGTTTTCGTTTCCTTGGTTTTCTTAGTTTGCTGAAAAAATTGGTTGGACCCCCTCTTTCATGCATTGGTTTTCAAATAGTTTCGTTTGGATTGGAAAAGAGTAGGAAAGTTCATGCTTAAGTGGTAAAAAGAGTTTGTTTTTCATTGTGGCCTATGCTTTGTCATGCCATTCTTTATATTGTTTTGGCTTGATGCTTAGTTATCTTTGTTGTAGCATGACATGTTATAAACAATTGAGATTTCTTAATGTGCCTTGGAAGAATCATGCATTGTTTTACTATATTAAAGCATAAGTACTGTGGTATTTTCCTTTGATGATTTATTTGGGTTAACTTGGCGCATGCTCACACCAGGTTATGACTATCCCAAGTCACCATAAGCCTTTATGATCCTTTAGTTTTCAACTTGTAATATCACTTTATGCTTTGATTAATGATGTTTTGTCGCTCTGCATGCTTATGGCCATTATTGCTCTCTTAGTTGGTCGCTCCCAGTATTTTGCTAGCCTCCATAACCAAGTATGAGTTCCACTCATGCATCCAACTCTTAAAACCAAGTTATTCCAAAGAGTCCACCATACCTACCTATAGCATTTTCTATTCTAAGTATATTCTTGTTTTTATCTACCTTCTGAATTAAACTTGTTATGTCAAAATTAGTGATTAAAGCTCTCACGAACTTGATGGCACACTTTACTTTCTTGCACTTAATAAACTTGAACCATTGCGTCCATCTTTAATGCGTATATGCTTGTGCTTTATAAGTTGAAGTTAGCGGAACCATGTATCATGGGGAACTCTTTCAACATTGCACTTGTACATTGTACCTAGTTGATATCATGTTCTTTTGCTTATGGATCCCGGCAGGGTGAAATAAGAGGGGAACTTGTAAGATCATGGAGTTTGTATTTGTGTTAGAGAAACACCTCGGCCGCTAGCCTAAGCCATCCTTAATCATGGTGGAAACTTGCAGCATAACCATAATGAGCACTCTATGAAGCATCATCAATAAAAACCTATGCAAATAGTAAATAAAAAGATCGCTGAGATGCTCATTGTCTGCTTTCCTTGTCATTTTGATTATGGGATAGCTCCTATATCATGAGCAAGGTGTACCCCATTGGCGGTTCTCTATGATACATATGTACTTACAATGACAAGAGCTTACTTGTGATTGATGTTGAGTAGCATGAGGTTCGGTACTAGTAAGTAAGGGGCATGAGATTCCAACTTATAACTTGTCAAGCATATCCTCTTAGTTGTGTCACTTTAACCTTAATCACCTAAAGATGCTTGTCGTTGTATTGGAAACGGCAGTACATGAGGAGGTTAGATAGAGGTGTGGGGACTAGAAGGGAAGCTATCGACGGCGTCCGCAGGCGGGATTGGATACAAGCAAGCGTAGCTGGACGCAGGAAGTACCCAGGTTCGGAGCCCTCGTGATGAGGTAAAACTCCTACTCCTGCCGGATCTGACTATGGGGGATATACAAACTACAAGTGCTCCTTGAGCTGTATTCTCTAGCTACTGCCTTAAATGCAATGAGACCAACCCTTACTACTGAGGCCTTGCCTCTCCTTATATAGGCAGAGAGGCAACGGTCTCACTGGCCCGTCTGGCTGGCGGGTCCCACAAGCGGGTCCTAGCCGACTTGTCATCTACAATATCCAGTATGGTACGTCCCATCGGAGTACGAGTGGTATGGCTTCCATAGGCACAGTGTACGCCGTGCGAGCCTGTCGTCAGCATCGGGCCACTGTTCCTGCGTCATCCCCGCAAAGGCTTTGGTATGGCCGAGTGGTTGCCAGTCTTGTCATCATACAGGGTGTACCGTGCACTGATACGCACGTCGTCCTGTCTCACTGATTGGTTCCGGCTACGTCGTCGTAGCCGGCTGCTTCTTGCCGATCCGACTACCATGCGATAGCCGGCCTGTCTTGCCTTGTCCGGCTGCGTCTGGTCAGCCGGACGTGATCCGACTGCATAGTTTCTTGTCCGGTTGGGGTATCTGGGGATCATCCCCCCGGCACTAGCCCCCGAGCGCGTGTGGATTCCACCCTTAGGCGCAATGTGCGCGCGCTCCTCCTGGTTTTGAATTTGTGTCCGGCTACGCCTGGCGGTTGTGCTACCCGTGACGTCAGTGCTGACGCCGGCCACGCGCGCACGCGCCATCATTGCTCTGCGGCGGGCAGCGTAACGTCCCGTCACACATCGCCTCGAGAAACTGCTGCCCCGCGCTTCGGTTCTCGCTCCCGGATCTTCTGCGCATCCCGCGTCGGCACACGGGATCTGGGCGGCGGTTGGGTTGAAGGTCGTCTGGATGCACGCCACGTGGCGCCGTGGATGGTTGCGCTTCCGGTCCTTTAAAGGTATGCCACAGGGGGAGCAGTTCCCTTCCTTCGCTCCCACGCTCTAGTTTTCCTCTTCCCTTCCGCGCTCCTGCCCTCTGCGCCCTTCCTCTGCTGCCACTGTAGCCCGATGCGCCGCTCGTTCTTCGTCGTCAGTGGTACGGGCCACCGCCACTCCTCCGCCGCCGCGCCTCCTTATCAACCGGTGATGGCAGCCGAACGCAGAGGCTAGTGTGGCTCCTCCGTCATGGAGGACCACATCCAGAAGTACTGCGCTACCCGCGTCCTTCCGCCGGAAGAGGAAGTAGCGGTGCGGCTGGCGCCGGCGGGAGAGGTGTCGCCACACCCAGCGGAGGGGGAGCGCGTCATCTTCCTCTCGCATCTAGCGCACGGGTTCGCGTTGCCGGTGCACCCCTTCTTCCTCACATTCTTGGCCTTCTTCGATCTCCGTCTCCACCATCTCGGCGCCAACGTGATCGGAACGCTGGCGCACTTCATGGCCTTATGTGAGAGCTATCTCAGGATCCAGCCGGATCTCGGGCTCTTCTGCCGGCTCTTCCGAATCCGACCGCAGGTGCAGTACACGAAGGGGCCGCTAGTCGTCTGTGGTGGCGCCTCCATCTACTCCCGCGCGCAGTCTGGCTACCCGAAGTTCTTGCTGTATGACACAGTACGACTATGGCAGCAGTCGTACTTCTACGTCAAGAACGTAACCAATGTCGAACGGATCAACCTTCTGGTTTCCAGGATGTCGAGTCCAGTTGGCAGCACTGGGAGCTGAAGATTCACGGCGACAAGGCGGAGTTGGACGCGATGTTGCAGCGCATGCGCTCCCTCGTCACCTGCCGGCTAACCGGCCTGGACATCACCCTCAGCTGGATGTCCCGGCTCATGATGCCGTTGCAGCAACGAGCGCACAAAATGTGCTACTACTCCGGCCGGCTGGACCCGACCCGACTATCACGCCGCGATCCCCACTACCACAACCTGAAGAGTGGGTGTGGACGATCACGAAGGAGCGGCTGCCGGAGGGTTGGACCTTCAGCCTAGCGCCCTACAACCGGGACAACCACGCGCCCCAGGTAGGTCCTCTTAGCCGGAGCTTTCTTTCGTGTTTCTTGCCTTTCTTTCTTGCTTTATCCGACTAACTTCTTGTATTCGCTAGAGCTTCCCTTGCATCCTTCACGAGGAGGGTGAAGCCCGCTCGAGGCGTTTATGCCTGACTTGCCCGAACCGCGTGGTCGGCGGTCCGGCGAAAAGTCGGACAGGGACGGTGATGCCTTCCCCAGCCAGAACGACGAACCGGCTGCTGACCCCACACGGCGGTTGATGAGGTGGAGGAGGCCGCGCCAACCTCTTATTCAGCACAGCGCCCTGCAACGAATGGCGAAGCTGGCAGGAGCGGCTCCATCTGTTCCAGCTCCACCTGGCCTGCCGCGAAGGAGCCGGCCCCCAAGAGGAGCCGGACCAGCGCCCTTCCGCTGAGTCGCCTGGGACGGAAGAAGGGGTCGCCTCCGGTTGTGCAGGGGTACGTCTTTCCTCCTCTTCTTTCATCATCTTCTGCTTGTTTCTTTTCCTGCCTTTCTGCCCTTGGCTTATTTGCTTTTCTTTCCTTCCTCTTGTCTTCTGTCTTCTTAGCACGTTGGTCTCCTTTGGAGCCGCGAGCCCGGCGTGAGCGCCAACCGGGTCGCCGCCCCGCGCTCCGACCGCCTCTGCCCACGCCCCTCCTTCTCCCGCGCGCCGCCTCCACCACCACCTCGATCTGAACCGGCTGCCTCAGCCGGAGCGGAGGGTCCGCAGCCGGACATGGTGGCCCAGCTGGAGGCGGAGGATCCTCAGCCAGGTGGCTCTTCCGCGGGCGCGTGGGGGGGCGCTACCGGCAAGGAGCTCGTGGTTGTCGGCGACGACAACTCCGATGAAGAGCCGAGGGAGGAGTGGAGGACAGTGGTGGTTGCCGCGATGGAGTCCTTGGCCGTCAACGCCGTGGATGACGACGCCTCCTCCGCCTTGCTGATGGACCTCGCCGCCACCCTCGAACTGGCAGTGAAGGAGATCCGGCTGCGGGACGCCGCAGCCGGCGGGAACCGGTCCTTGGAGCAGAAGCTTGTTGCTGCCAACGGGACTTCCCAGAGTATGTTTGCTTCATCTGCCTTTTTTTGTTACTGATAGCCGGTTTGGTCGTAGCTATCCTCGTGTGTGCTCAGCGCGAGATCAATCACTTGAAGAAAGCGAACGACCTGCTGAGCAAGTCCAACTCCACTCTGCGGCTGCAGAACAAGGATTGGCACGCAAAGGTAGACGGTCTGGAGGCCACCATCAAGGAGCACGACGCCTCGCTCGCCAGCCGGACCAAAGCCTTCAACCTTCTCGTGGCCCAGAACAAGGACCAAGAGAAAGAGATCAAACGGCTGGCGACGAAGGAGAAGGCTCTGGTGGAGGAGCTGATGCAAGTTGGCCACACGGCTAACGGTAAGTTCTTCTTTTCCATTTCACTTTCTTTCTGGATCCGGTAGCCAGATCTGACTCTCTATTCTAACAGCATTTTATCCCGGCATAGACCTGCTGGCATACAACCGGCTGCAGGAGAACTGGCCGGGAGCGCAGCCGACTGCCCAGGAGCTCGTTGTCCTTCTTGGCGAAGAAGCTCCCAAGCTTCGTCAAGCGGCACGGGACGTCTTCTCCTTCCTGTGGCCGGATGCTCCGGTTCCGGAGACGATGGCGCAGCTGGCTGCGAAGGTGGGGAGGTGCCGGCTACAGTGGACCGACTGCGGGACTTGGCGGCGCGAGCCGGAGCGGAGATGGCTCTGGCTCTTATGCTTTCCTGGTACAAGGACGCCCGCGTCGAGAAGAGCGACAGAGGCTTCCGCGCCGGCGCCGACCTTGCCGCCATCTGCCAGGCCCATCCGGAGCTCCGAGGCTCCGCCATCAAGATTGCCGACTACGTGGACCCCGACGAGGTGCTCACCGACTCGGAGTCCGTCGGTACTCCTGATGTGGAAGCCTCGATAAAGGGAGTAGATGAGGAATATCCGACCAAACCCGACTCACCTTTGATAGCAGTTCAGGCTGTAATCCCCAGCTAGACTCAACCCTACCTCGATTATTTGGTAGATGGCAAATTACCCGAAGACGAGGTACTGAGCCGACAGATTATCCGACGAGCAAAAGCCTATACTATTGTTAAAGGTGAGCTCCATAAATGGAGTGTTTTTGGAGTTTTTCAGCGCTGTGTATCTCTGGAAGAAGGAGTGGAAATCTTAAGGGAAATCCATGAAGGCGAGTATGGTCACCACGCTGCAGCCAAATCTTTAGTGGCAAAAGATTTTTGACATGGATTTTTCTGGCTTACAGCTCAGGCAGATGCCGAACGATTAGTCAAGACATGCAAAGGCTGCCAAAAGTACGCCAAGCAAGCTCATGTTCCGGCTGATCAGCTACGAACAATACCTATACATGTCCCTTTGCGGTCTGGGGGCTTGATATGGTAGGACCTTTTAAACGAGCCCCAAGTGAATTCACTCACCTCTTAGTGATGGTGGACAAATTCACAAAGTGGATCGAGGCTAAACCTATCACTAGTTGTGATGGAGCAACAGCCAAAAGATTTGTCGAGGATGTTATAATCCGGTATGGTTATCCACATAGTATTATCACGGACAACGGGAGTAACTTTTCCATGGGAGAATTGGCTGAATTCTGCGATGAGCAAAATATCCGGCTTGACATTGCGTCAGTCGCACATCCACAGACTAACGGACAAGTCGAAAGAGCAAATGGTTTAATTCTACAAGGCTTGAAACCAAGACTCGAAGCACCACTATGACGTGCTGCGGGGGCTTGGGCAGAGGAATTACCCTCTGTAATTTGGAGTTTACGAACAACTCCGAACAGGTCAACAGGATACACACCTTTCTTCTTGGTCAATGGCACAGAAGCAGTTCTTCCTAGCGATTTAATTCATACTTCTCCTAGAGTGGCCGCGTATATCGAAGAGGATGCCGAGATTCTCGACAAAATGATCTCGACTTAGTCGAAGAAGTTCGTGTCGTTGCTGAAATGATATCTACAGCCTATCAGCAGAAGTTACGCAAGTATCATAGCTAGAGAGTCCGAACTAGATCTTTCAATAAAGGTGATTTGGTTCTCCGGCTTGTGCAACAAAGAAAGCACAAACTTTCCCCAGTATGGGAAGGGCCCTTTTTAGTTAGTCGAGTATTGCACAATGGATCGTACTACTTAATTGACATGAGGCCATTCAAAGAAAGACCTGCTACTAAGAAGAGAAAGAGAGCTGGAGGCAGTACAAATCCGGATGAGTTAGACAGACCATGGAATATTGCTCAGCTACGTCCCTTTTATTCTTAGTTTATCCTTCTTTGTAATCATACATATGTACATGTTCTGTGAGAAATAAAAGTTTTGGTTACCTCAAAGTTTTTCTGAGAAGTTTTTACCATCTTATTTCCTAATGATCATGTCATAGTCGAAAATCCCAGAATGCTTGAAAGTACTTTATGCTCATGTTCGTTCTGGTTTAGATTTCTGATTCTAAAACTGCTACCTTCGGGGATAACTCTAAAAAATTTAGTCTTTACTTGGGTTATTTGTCTGATTGCTGGATGCGGGTATTTTCCGAGTAGTGAATTGTTGGTACTGGAAGCTGGCTTTGTTTCCGAGTTTAAACTGGTTTAGCAATTGAGCTCCATTGCTCGGCAAAGTTTCCGGCTGAAGGTTTAGCCGGCTCACGAAAGGGACGAGGCGGAAAGCCAGATAAACGATAAGTAGAGACGGAAAATTTCAAGTGCTTATGTGAACATTTCAGGCATGCAAAATTTTCAAAAGCCAAAAAGTGCTGAATAGATTAAAATCTTAGCACTAGCAAAAGTCAATAGTACTTAATATTTACAAACGCATCATGTTCTTTCACAGAATAATACATAAGTTTGTGGTTTATGATGCAGGAGGAGATGAAGGAGCTGTCGGCTCGCTGGTTACTCCGCCTTGATATCATGCCGAGATGTCCGGATCCGAGGTGGTCCATTCATCGTCGGAAACTTCTTCGGCTTCTTCTGGAGGAGGTGGAGGAGTAGCTACGCGAGTGAAGAAGGGGATCTCGTAGCTGGTCAGATCAGCTACGTGGCACCCATATCCGGCGCATGAGTGCATGATGGCTTGAAGGTCTTGCTCCTGGCCGTCTTCGTCTGCCTTGCAGTACCCTCTGGTCACTTGCCATATCTCCATGTTTCCATGGTGGCTCATGACCATGGTGAGAGCGTTCTGCGCAGCAGTCCATGCGTAGGACATGTTCCAGTCCCGAACAAGCTGCGGCATCTCCTTGGCCTTCTCCCGCACCTGAAAATCCGACATGCTTGGCATGTCCTGAATCCTGAGGGACTCGCCAATGTTCTCAAGGGACTAGCGGTAGTCATGAAGAAGATCGCCGACTTGGGTAAGCCGGTGGGTGTGGGGCTTGGACGAGGAAGAGTCCGTCAAGTTCAGAGGACCTATACATAAAACAAGTTAATAAAAAACCGACAATGATAGAAGTCAAAGAAAAGATAAGTCAGAGAGGGGAAACATACCAAGAATGACGTCGTCAATCTTAGCCTTCTCCTCCCGGAGACTCTGGAGTTCAGCCCGGAGCGCCTGGGAGATGTCCTTCTCTCTACCAAGCTCATTCTTGAGGTCCGAGATAACTTTATCTTGAGCGGCAATCTTGCGATCGCGCTCTTCAGTGGCCATGGAGGAGGATTCCAGGACTTGAGCTATGCTCGTTTCATGATCCGCCTTGAGCTTATCTAGCTCTTGGCGAAGTCCCTTGTTCTCCACCACTAGGGTCTTGAGGTTCTCGGCCTCTTCAATCATAGCGATGGATTGTTTCACCAACGCTGTATGTCAAAAAGAACAACAGTTCTAAAAAATTTGACATTGAAAAAGCAAAAGACAAGGTTTGAATCTCGAAATGTTTACCTTCGGCTTCATCCTTGGCTACCTTGAGCTCAGCATTTTTAAGCCGGAGAGCTTTGATCTCTCTCCGCTTATCACATACATTGGATAATAATTCCTGGTTATAGGAACATACTTTCTGTAAGTCAGAATACCCAAAGTCAGAAAGCTACTTAAGACTCAGGCTAATATTTTTTGCTAAATATCAGCACGAGCCTTGGGGGCTACACTAGTTCATTCTTTGGCATCCTAATGAAGAATAAACTCGGATTCTATATCCTACTTCATGCTTGGGGGCTAGAGGATATGATATAACATAATGTAAAAACAAGAGTTGGAATTCCGACTTACATATTGCTCGCGGGTGAGTTTGTCTAAACCCGCGTTCACTTCAGCTGCCACCTTCTCGGCGAGGGTAAGAGGGATTACTGGGGCTGTTGGAAGCTCGCCAGTCCTGATCCTATCGTCGTGAAGGAGGACTTGAGCGAGAAGGTCAGAGAACTTGACGTCCTCTGCTTCTTGCGCTTCCTCCTTGGGGGATAGATGGCTTTTGTCCAGGACTTGCCTGGCCAGCCGCTGGATTTCCTCTGCAGATTTCCGGGATAGGCCAAACTTGGCAAGTCCCGGATTGCTGAGGAGGTTTTTGGCGAAGACTTTAGCCGAGGGATCATTACCCGAAGAGGGTTCACCCTTATCTTGAGCTGACGCACCCATGGTGACGCCAGTCTGCGACCCAAGGATCGCAGGCTCCGTTGGAGGAGCCGGATCTTCTGCGACCACCAGAGAAGGAATGATCGCCGGAGTTGCAGAAGGTTGAGGGGCAGGAGTTGGAGGAGCCACGGCAGGAGAAGCTATGGTGAGCTTCGTCTGTCGCAGGGGCTTCGCAGGAATCCCTTTCCCCTTACCCTTGATGAGAGGCTTTGCTCTGAGGATGTAGTAAAGTCGGAAACATTACATCTCAGAAAGAAATTTGAGAAAGGTACAAAGGCGGAAATTGTGAATGAAAGTTACCTCTTCGCAACAGGCACTTCCTCTGTGCCAACAGCCACTGTCGGAGCTTTGCGCTTCTTGAGCACAAGGTCCGGCAATGGGACCACTTCAGTCTCCTGAGAAAACTCAGGAGGATATCCTTCGAGTGGAGCAAGCTCCGACTCGAGGAGGTCAGCAAGCTGAAAACAAGAAAGCATATCAGCACTGTAGTATATAACTTAGAGATTGGAACACATAAAAGGTGTATTGATGGAAGCTTACTGGCACCACAGTGTTTTCTGCTGTGTACATATCCAGAGAAATCTCCGGAATCCTCCTCTCGATCCGCTCCTTGATCAGCCACTTGATCTGGCTGATGTAGCCTTGAGTGGTGTAGGATTTGGGGCTGATGCGGAGGGAGTCTTTTTTGGAAGACGTGATGGAGTGCATCAGTCTATCCCCGTGGTACTGAAGTGGCTGGATCCGACGTGAGACCCAGCACTGGACCAAGTCGGATCCCTTCAGACCCATGTGTTTGATCAGATATTCGATCTGCCTCTTAGTGAGGATCAGATCGTCGGTGAGAGCCGGAGCAGCCTCGTCCCAGGAAGGCTGGGCTGTGGCGGCTCCATGGACAAAAGCCGGCAAAGAAGTAGCTTTGCCGGGAGCCGGAATATCCCTATGGTAGAAAAAAGTGGCTGGCCATTGTTTGACCGAGTCACAGGCAGAAATTTTGGGATATGCCCGGTCTCGTCTAACAGAAAAGCTAATGGGGCCGGTGATGTAAGGAACACCGGCAGTGATAGAATTTCTCCGGACATGAAAATAATACCGTAAGAGAAGCAAACTCGGCCTAATGCCGAGAAAGCCCTCGCAAAGCGCAGCATATGCGCTCATTTCTAGAAGAGAATTGGGAGGAAGATTGTGGAGTTGAACTCCATAGTGATCTATCACCTCGGAGAAGAACTCTGAGGGAGGAAAACACAGACCTCGGTCCAGATGGGTGCCGAAGTGGACACGCTCGCCCTCGCGCGGGTTGGGGATGGTTTCGCCGGAGCCGGTCCGCCAGTTGCCGGTGGCGAGAAGCCCCTCCTTCTCCATGTTCTTGAGGTCGTCCTCGTCAAGGGTGCAAGGGATCCAGATTCCTCGGAAGCTCTCCTTCTCCGCAGCTCCTTTGCCGACTCCACCGCCGCTGCCGCTGGCAAACTAGAGGAAGAAGATGATGAAGCCATTTTTCTCCGGTGAGAAAGTGACCTAAAAGGGGCGGCGCTAGGACCTGTATGGGGGGAGGGCGAGGAGGCTCTGAGCGCGCAGGGGGATTGGGAGGAAAGGAACGGCAAAGGACTGGTGGAAAGGAGAAGAAGAAATCCGAACCCCTTATATCCACCTACCTGCGCCAAGATTCGTGTAAAAGCTACAGTGTAACCGCCACACATCGTGGAAAGAACTGGGAAGGGCCCACGCGATGATTGCGTCGCCTCGATCTCCATGCACGCATTGAAACGGCGCCTCAGTTCCGCGAACCGCGGACCCACCAACGGTCGTGCTGACGGAACGTCTTTCAGATGACGTGACTTGACCATGCTTGTGTCAGGTGGCGTTAGCGACCAAGTTCCGGCTTAGTTTAAAAGCGAGCTGGAAAATCTGAGTAACCTATTGAAAGGTCCGACTTACTTTTAAGACCCAGATCGTATTTTTTGTTGTGAAGTTTCAGGAATCCTTCAAGATTCTGCAAGCCGAAGATCAAGCTAGACGATGATAAAATCCGACTTTGGATCTTGGAGGCCTCCGGGGGCTGCTGTTGGGGATGTACTTTCCGGGTATCCTCACAGTTCCTCGCTGACCAGGGTGGCCGACTTAGGCCCATAATGTTACTTGTAGTTCAAGATGTACTCTGTAAACTACTCTTAGTCGTAGCCGGATTGATCTCTCCTGTAAACCCTAGGACGGATATCTATATAAGCCGTCCTAGGGAGAGCCTTTAGGGCGAACACCTTACAACACAATAGTCTACAATCTCAACTCGCACAGGCGAAACCCTTGTAAGCCATATTCCGCCTCTGCCGTATTACTGGATTGCTAGCAGGAGTAGGATTCGTCCAAAGCTGGCGGATTCGAACCTGGGTAAACTTGTGTGCTCACCGTCCCGGAATACCGTACGTCTCACACCCCTCTCTCCCGCACGCCTCGAGGACCCCCTCATGGCGTACTTGTCCTCAATCCGACGATAGGTACGGGCCACCACCACTCCTCCGCCGCGGCGCCTCCTTATCAACCGGTGATGGCAGCCGAACGCGGAGGCTAGTGTGGCTCCTCCATCACAGAGGACCACATCCAGAAGTACCGCGCTACCCGCGTCCTTCCGCCGGAGGAGGAAGTAGCGGTGCGGCTGGCGCCAGCGGGAGAGGTGTCGCCACACCCGACGAGGGGGAGCGTGTCATCTTCCTCTCGCATCTGGTGCGCAGGTTCGCGTTGCCGGTGCACCCCTTCTTCCTCACATTCTTGGCCTTCTTCGATCTCCGTCTCCACCATCTCGACGCCAACGCGATCGGAATGCTGGCGCACTTCATGGCCTTCTGTGAGAGCTATCTCGGGATCCAGCCGGATCTCGGGCTCTTGTGCCGGCTCTTTCGAGTCCGCCCGCAGGTGCAGTACACGAAGGGGCCGCTAGTCGTCTACGGTGGCGCCTCCATCTACTCCCGCGCGTAATCCGGCTACCCGAAGTTCTTGCTGCACGACACGGTATGACTGTGGCAGCAGTCGTACTTCTACGTCAAGAACATCACCAACGTCGACCGGATCAACCTTCTGGTTTCCAGGATGTCGAGTCCAGTTGGCAGCACTGGGAGCTGAAGATTCATGGCGACAAGGCGGAGTTGGACGCAATGTTGCAGCGCATGCGCTCCCTCGTCACCTGCCGGCTAACCGGCCTGGACATCACCCTCAGCTGGATGTCCCAGCTCATGATGCCGTTGCAGCAGCGAGCGCACAAAATGTGCTACTACTCCGGCCGGCTGGACCCGACCCGACTATCACGCCGTGATCCCCACTACCACAACCTGAAGAGTGGGTGTGGACGATCACGAAGGAGCGGCTGCCGGAGGGTTGGACCTTCAGCCTAGCGCCCTACAACCGGGACAACCACGCGCCCCAGGTAGGTCCTCTTAGCCGGAGCTTTCTTTCGTGTTTCTTGCCTTTCGTTCTTGCTTTATCCGACTAACTTCTTGTATTCGCTAGATCTTCCCTTGCATCCTTCACGAGGAGGGTGAAGCCCCCTCGAGGCGTTTATGCCTGACTTGCCCGAGCCGCGTGGTCGGCGGTCCGGCGAAGAGTTGGACGGGGACGGTGATGCCTTCCCCAGCCAGAACGACGAACCGGCTGCCGACCCCACGCGGCGGTTGATGAGGAGGAGGAGGCCGCGCCAACCTCTGATTCGGCGCAGCGCCCTGCAACGAATGGCGAAGCTGGCGGGAGCGGCTCCATCTGTTCCAGCTCCAGCTGGCCTGCCGCGAAGGAGCCGGCCCCAAAGAGGAGCCGGACCAGCGCCCTTCCGCTGAGTCGCCTGGGATGGAAGAAGGGGCGGCCTCCGGTTGTGCAGGGGTACGTCTTTCCTCCTCTTCTTTCATCATCTTTTGCTTGTTTCTTTTCCTGCCTTTCTGCCCTTGGTTTATTTGCTTTTCTTTCCTTCCTCTTGTCTTCTGTCTTCTTAGCACGCTGGTCTCCTTTGGAGCCGTGAGCCCGGCGCGAGCGCCAAAAGGGTCGCTGCCCCGCGCTCCGACCGCGTCTGCCCGCGCCCCTCCTTCTCCCGTGGCGCCGCCTTCGCCACCACCTCGATCTGAACCGGCTGCCTCAGTCAGAGCGGAGGGTCCGCGACCAGACGTGGTGGCCTAGCTGGAGGCGGAGGATCCTCAGCCGAGTGGCTCTTCTGCGGGCACGCGCGGGGCCGCTACCGGCAAGGAGCTCGTGGTTGTCGGTGACGACAACTCCGACGAAGAGCCGAGGGAGGAGTGGAGGACAGTTGTGGTTGCCGTGAAGGAGTCCTTGGCCGTCAACTCCGTGGATGATGACGCCTCCTCCGCCGCCTCGCTGACGGACCTCGCCGCCACCCTCGAACTGGCAGTGAAGGAGATCCGGCTGCGGGAGGCCGCAGCCGGCGGGAACCGGTCCTTGGAGCAGAAGCTTGCTACTGCCAACGGGACTTCCCAGAGTAGGTTTGCTTCATCCGGCTTTTTATATAGTGATAGCCGGTTTGGTTGCAGCTATCCTCGTGTGCGCTCAGCGCGAGATCGATCGCTTGAAGAAAGCGAACGACTGGCTGAGCAAGTCGAACTCCACTCTTTGGCTACAGAACAAGGATTGGCATGTGAAGGTAGACCGTCTGGAGGCCACCATCAAGGAGCGCGACGCCTCGCTCGCCAGCCGAACCGAAGCCTTCAACCTTCTCGAGGCCCAAAACAAGGACCAAGAGAAAGAGATCAAACGGCTGGCGACGAAGCAGAAGGCTCTGGTGGAGGAGCTGATGCAGGTTGGCCACACGGCTAAGGGTAAGTTCTTCTTTTCCGCTTCCCTTTCTTTCCGGATCCGGTAGCCGGATCTGACTCTCTTTTCTGACAGCGTTTTATCCTGGCATAGACCTGCTGGCATACAACCAGCTACAGGAGAACTGGCCGGGAGCGCAGCCGACGGCCTAGGAGCTCGTCGTCCTTCTTGGCGAAGAAGCTCCCAAGCTTCGTCAAGCAGCGCGGGACGTCTTCTCCTTCCTGTGCCCAGATGCTCCGGTTCCGACTATGTGTGGTCAGCCGGACGCGATCCGACTACACAGTTTCTTGTCCGGTTGGGGTATCTGGGGATCATCCCCCCGACAATGCTTATGATAGGGGCAATGAGAGCTGAAAGCTAATAAGTACCATAATTTTTGGAAGCTCTTTATGAAATTTGAATCCCTACTTCCTTCTATGAAGGCCTTTCTTTTACTTTAATGTTGAGTCTCCACCTTCTATCTTTATGCACCTATTTTGGGAGCATAGTGTCCATTCTTAGTTCTATGTGTATTGTCCCAAGACTTGTTGATTGATGCATAACTTTGATATTGCTTGTTCTTAAACTATTGGTATCTAGTCACTCTTATGAACTTTGAAGGTGTCCTATGCATTTATGCTTGCTACTCTATGAGGGACAAGCTGAATGCCACTATGCTATGTTTTCTTTATGTGAAACAAACAAACGTCTTGCAAAGCATTGTTATTCATGAATCTTTTGTTTGTGCCTTTTCATGTTGCAACATAGTTGGTATGTCTTACTATTAGAACTTTATCTTTCATGCTATGTTGAAGTACTATGATCCTAGCTATCAATGTTTTACAAATACTTTGATCAAGTTTATGATGGTGCATGTCACCTAAAAAATTATTCTTTCTTTTTTATCACTTACCTACTCGAGGATAAGCAGGAGTTAAGCTTGGGGATGTTGATACCTTTCTAACGTATCCATAATTTTTGATGTTCCATGCTTGGTTTTTATCTACTTTCTTATGTTTTGTCCATACTTTGGAGTACTTTTTATACACTTTCTTGGACTAACCTATTAACAAGATGCCACGGTGCCAGCTGCCTATTTTCTGCTGTTTTTGGTTCCAGGAAAGTCAGAAAATGAATATTCTCGGAATCGGACGGGACCAAAGCCAAAGTCAGTTTTTCATCGAGGGGGACACAGAGCCAGAATACGAGACGGAGAGGGGCCAGAGGGCCGCCACACCACCTAGCCGCACGGCCAAGCCTGGCCCACGCTAGGGGGTGGTGTAGCCACCTAGGGCACCCCCTCGGCCTCCCCGTTCGCCTATAAGATGCCTCCGATAAAGAAACCCTAACTACCCGATCAAAATTCCACGAAAGAGTTTGTAGCCGCCATCATCTCCATCCCTAGATTGGGAGGGATGTGAAGCTCTTCCCGGCACCCTGACGGATGGGAGAATTCACCCTGGAGGCCTTCTTCATCACCATGCAAACCTCCGGTGTGATGCGTGAGTAGTTCATCCTTGGACTACGGGTCCATGTAGTAGCTAGATGGTTGGTTCTTCTGCTTTGTGCTACCATGTTTAGATCTTGTGAGCTCCGTTCATGATCAGGATCATCTATTTGTAATCCTACATGTTGTGTTCGCGGGATCCGATGGATATTGAGATGCTATTTCAGATTGATTATTGATTATATCATGTCTTTGTTACTTGTGATCTTGCATGCTCTCCGTTGTTAGTAGATATCTTGGTCGAGTAGATGCTAGCAACTTAATACTGGAGGGGGTTCGGATGATAATCTGTTGCTTGCAACTTAATACTGGAGGGGGTTCGGATGATAACCTGAAGGTCGATTATTAGTCATAGATGTAGTTGGTTACGGTCTATGTATAATGTTGTAATGCCCAATCAAATCTCATAGGAGTCAAGATGATTAGTATATGCATGTATGCTTTCTCAATGTTTTTCAATTGCCCCGCTGTAATTTGTTCACCCAACATGTCATCTATCTTAAGGAGAACCACCACTAGTGAACTATGCACCCCGGTCCTTTCTTTTACCATCAATCTACAACTGTTTACTGCTTTCTGTTTACTTCCTGCAAGCTTTTACTTTCTTCCACACAATACGTTTAATCCTTTGTTTTTAGCAAAACCGGTGAGATTGACAACCTCACTGTAAGTTGGGGGCAAAGTTCTGCGGTTGTGTTGTGCAGGATTCCAAGTTAGCAACAACACCTTGGAGGTGTTTCCTTGCTCCTACTGGTTCGATAACCTTGGTTTCATAACTGAGGGAAACTTACTATTGTGCTCATCATACCTACCTCTTGGGGTTCCCCAACAAGCTCGACATCAACCACGAGCCAGCAGATACCCGCTTGAATGTAACACTCAAGGATTTGGAGATGAAGGCGAAACACAACTAGACCGACACAAGCTTCAACAATATGATTACATTATGGCATGACTGTCTTCTCAAGGGGAACACTTGTCCAAAAAGTATCTAGGAGGCAAAGAAAGTCGTGTTCCCTCTCGATCTACCCCATGTTAAATACCATGCCTGCATAAATGATTGCATCATTTATCGGAATGAGTACGCGGAGAGAACCACATGTCTGGTGTGCGGACATGCACGATACAACAGAGGGAAGAAATCTCCACTAAAAGTGGTATGGTACTTTCCGATGACTCCTCATCTACAGCAGTATTTCATAGACCCTAAGAAAGCAAAGCTCATACGCTGGCATGTGGAAAGGCAGAAGCCCAAAGATGATCCGGATAAGGAGAAGATGCTAACACACCCTTCAGACGCTTTCTAGTGGAATGAAATGGACATCAAGTTCCCATTTTTGGGGATGATCCAAGGAACGTCAGACTAGGTATGAGCACCGATGGAATACCAGAGTAGCACACACAACACCTAGCCCATGTTTGTATGGCCGTACAACCTCACTCCATGGTTGTGCACGAATAGGAGGTATATAAACATGAGTATTCTTATTCAGGGGCCGAAACAACCAGGTATCAACATCCATATGTATCTCGATCTATTAAAATAGGAGCTAGCCACGTTGTGAGAGACACCAACGAATATGTGGGACGCCCTTTTAGGAGAATATTTTCCTCATAGAGCCTCGTTGCTCACGACGGTTCAAGACTATCCTGGTTACGAGTATGTCTCGTTATAGGTGTGCCACGAACACTACACATGTGTCAAGTGTATGGAGCATACGCCGCATCTCCAACTAGAAAAGGATCTCAGGTCTTTGAAAACCATGTACCCAGGGACTCGAAGGTGGCTTCGAAAAGATGACCCGTGGAGAAAACACAGAGATCTGTTATATGGTAAATCCGAGAATGGAATAGTCCCATGTCCTCAGAGCAGGAAGTAATCGAGGAATTGCTTAATAATTGGGAAGAGTGCGCTGTGTGGGGAAAGAAGCGAAAGAGGCTAAACCACTGATAAATGTATTGAAAGCGAGGTTTGTTTTCCGCGACCTGCCGTACTAGAAGATCCTCCACACGCCCCATACCCTTGATGCCATGCACATCACGAAGAACGTGTTCGAGAGTCTGGTTGGCACCCTGCTCAACATGCCAGATAGGACCAAAGATGGGACAAAAGAAAGAAGTAATCTAAAACATCTAGGTATCAGGGAAGATCTTCAGGGAGGACTGATACGTCACTTTTGCATCACTATTCTATATCATAATTTACTGTTATTCATTGATATATTTCATATTAAGAGATGATACTTATGTTATTTCATCTGTTCTTGCATGGTTGATGACTTTTGGAGGATGGACCGCTGCAGTCAGGATTCTGATGGAAAAGGGGTTGTTTGGAGGCGAAATTCACGAAGATCCGAAAATCTAGGAAAATACATGGAAAATCCTATTTTTCCAGAAGACGAAGGATGCTAGAAGGGGGAGTGGAGATGGGCCACAGGGGGCCCACACCACCCCTGGCACGGGATACCCTAGGCCGCGCCACCAGGTGGTGTGGCCATCCTAGCCCACTCCTGGCTCTCCCCTTTGGCGTATAGTATCCCCATGAAACCCTAATACCTGGGGAGCGACCACGAAAAGATTTTTCCGCCTCTGTGGGGCGGAAAACTACAGAGAGAAAGATCTCTCCGACAGATAGAATTCTGCTAGGGGAATTCCTTCCCGGAAAGGGGAGATCGTTGCCATCAACACCACCATCAAGCTGGACTTCATCGGGATCATCATCATCTCCGCCAACACCATCATCACCACTCCATACCGCTGTAACAATTGGGTTGAATCTTGCATAGTTCTTAGGGGAAACTTTCTCGGTGTTGATTACTCGTTGTAGTTGATGCTATTGAGTGGAACCATTGAATTATTGTTATGTTCAGATTGTTACTTGTCATTATATCATCTCTGATCTTGATCCATATGATGTCTTCTGAGTAGTTCGTTTTGTTCTTGAGGACATGGGAGAAGTCATGTTGTTAGTAGTGGAATTGTGTTGAGAAAGATTCAATAGTTTGTTATTTAAGTTGTGGTATTATTCTTCTAGTGGTGTCATGTGAACGTCGACTACATGACACTACACCTTTATGGGCCTAGGGGAATGCATTGTGTATTTGGCTACTAATCGTAGGGGTTGCCAGAGTGACAGAAACCTGAACCCCTGTTAGGAAACCTTTGCATAAGGGATGCCAGGATCTTAGAGTTTAAAGTTGTGGTTAGGTTTTTATCTTAATTACTTTCTTGTACTTGCGGATGCTTGCAAGGGGTTTAATCACAAGTATGTATTAGTCCTAGGAAGGTCGGTACATTAGCACAGGTTCACCCACACAACACTTATCAAACTAAAGAAGATTAATCAACTATATGAAACGAAAGCACTTGACGATATCCCCATGTGTCCTCGAGAATGTTTGGTTATCTTAAGTAATACAACCGGCTTGTCCTTTGCTAAAGAAAGGATTGGGCCACTTGCTGCATTTATTATTATTGTCTTTTATTTACTCGCACTTTATTTATCTGCATAATCAAAAACCCCTAAAAATCCGTTTGCTAAGTATTTACAGAGAATTCTGGGTCCAAGCCACTCATCAACACCTCCTGCTCCTCGTTGGGTTCGACACTCTTACTTATCAAAAATACTGCGATACACCCCCTATACTTGTGGGTCATCAAGGACGCCTCGACAACAACGATGACAATGATCAGATGGAGGAGACCAAAGGTTGCCATAGCAGAAAAAGGGCCAAGACGTCCGACTATTACTGCCCCCTTCCACTTCACTCTAAGTCAGTAGGAGATCGAGCAGTTTATCAAGTGCCTCCTAGGAGTGAAAGTTACTTACGATTACTCAAGGAAGATAAGCAGATATATAGACGTAGTAAAGCAGAGGTTCAGCGGGATGAAGTCTCACGACTATTACGTGCTGGTGATGCAGATACTTCCTAATGGCATGCAAGTGCACAGGTTCGTCGGAGCATGTTTTCACGGAAGTATTAATTCCATTTTTTATATCGATCCCAATAAGGAGCCTTGGTGTTTTATGCAGTGTTTTGTCACACTCAAGGTGTCACCGGTTTTGAGTGAATTGACTGGCATTGTTGATGGTTGAAGGCGGTGAGTGAATAATAGAGGAAACTTGAGTGAGGAAAAGCAAGAATTAAATAACATAAAAGTAAAGACGAGAAATGTGTTCTAGGTTCCTGTAGATGAGAAAGTAGACGCAGAGAGAAATGGTTCATGGCGATAGTGAAAGTGCTAGATGAATAAAGTGGAATAAGTGATAGTGATATTTCTTATTTATAAGTGAGTAGGCAAGCAACCCGTATACCGACTGGAAGTCCTCATGGCCAATTCTTCCCAGTCCCAATGATCCATATGCCTGTTACCATGGCAATGGTCAACACATTAATTAAGGTCCTTTGACCGGATGAAGGCTTTAATCTTGATGGTTCCTTGTTGTCCTCAAGTAGTACTAGCTCCTCATTGATATCAGTCGTGTCACTCAGGGATCGCCGATTCACTACCATACAAGCTCATACCTATGAGATCTTTAGATCATGTTACGTGGGCCATTAAATTAGATAACAAGCATTAGGCGAACATAGATAATCATTCTCACTATTTAATAAGAACTACAACAATCACAAATGGATGGAATTAAGGAAGGCACAACACATCTCACCAATCCCCTACATATCCCACACCTATGGGGATTTACTCTGACATGAGAGGAAGATTAATCAAAGGCATAATTGTATTGAAAATGGAAATCATATCAAAGTTACCATAACAAGCCACAATACCAGTTAAAATAAGAATCAAATACAAATCGAGGTAGATCAAAGTATCAAACCCTAATCTGACAAGTGATAACCTCTCTCTCTAAGTATCGATGGGGATGATGGTCGAATGAATGGTTTAGAGGTTTGAGATCGTCGAAGAATGAGATGGGGTTCTTCTCCTTCTCCAGATCTGCTCTATCCCTCTCTAGATGAGTTTGCGGTGGCTGTGTTCTCTTTTTCATCGTCTCCTCTTCATGAAAGTTGCTTGTATTGATATAACGGAGATGGAGGAAGGTAGTACAGGCGGACGGTATGGGCGCATCCCGACCGTACCAGTGGTCGTTATGCACTCTGGGCATCTCCAATGAAAGGGGCTCCAATTGGGGATTTGCTTCTTTAGGTGTAACTAGCAAGGTGGCCCTTGCAAATGCGCAGGAATCATCTTTTGGTGTGCTGAAAGTGAGCGAGAAATATATATTGAGGCGTATTGAAAATCAAATCATATAGTAAAAAATCATTCATTTTATAAGAAAGATAATTATATGCTTGATGTGGAAACATATTAATCATCTTTAATGTGTGGCCAATGATTATTTTGTCATTTCCAAAAACACCAATCTAATTATCATATGTGTCATTTATAGATTCTATAATGATCATAGTTTTAGTTCATTCATTGAGTTAGTCGATAGTTTTATGTAATATTAGATCAACATGCAATGTTTAGCATACATTAGCTTGATCGTCTTAGTTTTACGACTTAGGACCATTTAAGGGCATGGTCCAAATAATAGTTAGGGTCTACATGAAAAAAACCAACCATATAATGTTTGATCCGATTCAAATAATAATTAATTCACTTAATGAACATAAATGAAAAGAAGTTTATCCTCGTTAACAAATAGGTTTACTAAACAAAATTTCCATTATAGCCATGTACGCTCTACAAATGCATCTTGATTTGATATTTTTGGTATTGAAATGTGTTGCTAATTACCTAAGTAAAACAAAAATATTAATTATATTTGATCACAGTTTAATGGTAATATTTTTTGTCTTGTTCAACAATATATTTATATATCGACAATCAAGTTAGAGAGGTAGACTAAGTTTAGAATGTCTACATATTTTCTCAATTAGCTCTTTTGGTGATTCTCAATCCACTCATCTACACTCTCGCACATTTTTATTTGTCATGTAACTTGGCATAACTACGCTGCCATGGGCGTTGTACTTTCGATATCTTATCAGTTGTGGCATGGTTATGGCTCTACCTCATAGAGCTGGTGGTGTTTGTGCTATTTTCGTCCATGATTCGATAAAAAAAATATTGGCTGGCAGTCTATTTTACAATTTGAGTTACCTCGCTATCGTGCACTCAGTGATTATAGAATCATAATCTTTAAAATGCCAGGATTATGTGGCTTTTCATCACCCCTAAGTATAAATAAGGTGGCCTTTAGCCTTCATAGCTGCGCAAAATCTCACATTTTAGTGTCAAGCTCATATGCAATTTGTTGCGCAATATGATACATAAGTTACAAAACATGTAGGTTACCAAAGTAAGAAACATTATTTCCTTTATGTAATGGCTTCTCGTAACCTGAGAGTAGCTGACTCGGTTTTGTAGCTCCATTGTAAGTCACCCCTTGCCAACTTCAGTAGCAAAGTTTGGCACTTGAAGAACTATTCTTCTTGTCCCTATATTGTGGGCGTTGGGAACCGGTTAAGTCGTGTTGTCCTCTAGTGTAGCAAGCCTTTTAGAACTCGAGCTGGACGTAGCTTTTGGTGTCACTATCTCCATGTTTGCTAGCGTTCCATCTGGTGATCTACTTCCTCCGATCCAAATTATAAGATGTTGTGGTGAAGCTGAGTTAGTATCGAGTAATGACCGATAGCTTGCTCAAGATTTGAAGAGCGATTCCATGTATTGATCCTATATCATGCAAAAGCAATATGTTGAATTCGTGTCTTGTTGCAAATAACGTAATTTTCGAAGTTGTGTACTCCGTTTAGTCCATAATAAATGTTACTGATTTAGTACCGCTCTAGTACAAAGTTTGTACTACATCTCCGACACTTATTTTGGATCGGAGGAAGTAACAAAGATAACTTATGATATTTTTCGCAATTGCTTAACAACTAAAAAGAGCATGTCTCTCAAATTAATTATAGTAGCATATTTATCAATTCATCAATTTTTGGGTAGACTAATATAAAATAAATAATATTATATGGTAAAAACAAACACATACCTAATAATGGTAGCTCCCTCCGGCTGTAAAAGGATGTCATAAATTTATTTAGATATGTATATATCTTTACGCTAAACGTATCTAGATACATACGAATATAGATAAATCTACAATATCTTTTTTCAGACGAAGGTATATGCTTTAAGAGCAAACAAAGTTGAATCCTTAAATCATGCAACTGGAATTGGTCGAGAATAGGGCTAGCTTATAGCAGGTGTTCCGTTAGAAGTTGTCAGCTTGAAATAGTTCGGGAGATAAAATAGGTTAGAGAAAGAAATACCGTAGTTGAGAAAATAAAAGATCCTGTCTTGTGCAGGTAACCTCCTCATAGTTGTTCCCGCAAACTGTGAGAATAAAACATTGTAGTCGAGTTTGCCGATCTCGTCAAGTACTATCAGAGGATCAGCTAGGTAGGTTGCAAGCCTCCTAGTCGCCCGAAAATTTCCATGTGTGGCCCTTTTGCTGCTTTCCGATCGGTCTGGAATATGAGTGCACCGCCGCGAGAATAAATAGGAGGACATACCTAGAGGCAAAAGGCGAATATGATTCATTGATCGTAGGCAAACCTGATGTGTTCCGTTTGCTGGAGGAAAAAAAGGCGAATACGAACGCGGCGATATAACCTCATGCATGTATATGAATTAATGAAGTACTCCCTCCGACCCATATTAGTTGACTCGGATTTGTCTAGATATGGTATTTAGACAAATCCGAATCAACTAATATGGGCCGGAGCTAGATACATCCGTATTTAGACAAATCTAAGTCAACTAATATGGATCGGAGAGAGTAATTATGTTGCAGACCTTTTAGTGGCGGAACATCTCCATGCTCTCCTCAATCCTGATCGATCCGGACTATCCACACATCAAAGTCAGAATAAATAAGAGTACATGCAACGATTAATCGATAGTGATAGTTACTCAAACCTGATGTGCATGCCCTTGCTGAGAAGGTCCACATCAGACCAATATTAAGGTGGCGGTGGCGGCATGCGTAAGGAAGCCCTAGGAAGGCGTAGAATACGTTGCGTGAGGGAGGAGTCTGTATGATGCATGTTTAGATGAAATATCAAAGGGTTACGAAAGGTTACGTAAGGGTATTGGTGGGTAATTTTCTATAATTTTAATGTCAATAGGTTAGTTGTAAGATCCACCGGCTATTATTGGCCTCTTGGTTAAATTGATGGCCAGATATTCCTAATTATTCTGGGATTTTCTAAGCTATTTATCAAAATTCTGATAGCCTCTCATGTATTTTTAATATATAATAGATTAGCCTATAAATGCTATTAGATCTTCCATAAATGTTCATTACCTAGAAACCATCACAAGAAACTAAGGATTTGCTAATTGCGATGTTAACGTTAGTAGAAAGGGGTAATCTTCAGTGAGATCTGGCAATAAACAAGAGGAAAATCAATGATAAAAAGTGATGAGATTTGGAGCTATCAACTTCTCTAAGATTAGTTGTTACTCTCCCTCGAGTGTCAAAGCTACAATGAGTAATAGCGAGGAACTGAATCAAGACGAAAGACTTACAAGTTCGAGGTTGTATCATATTCCATTATCTCAAATCCCGCAACCTTGAACATGAGCATAATATATATGAACAATTGCACTTAAGTTCAATTCCTAAATGGAAGTAGCTCGCTAGCTAATATCTCTTACAACTCAAATGAGATTGTCAAAAAAATTGCTAGGCTTGCAAGTCAATTCTTTTTAGTGCCTCTCTTTTTCTGAGAGTGAAAATATTTTCAAGCTAAGACGCTTAAGTCAAAATTAAGGATGCACAAGTAAATGTCAAAAGAAGGATAAACTTAGAGCTTTTCATTAATGTCCACTTCGATAATCACGGCTATCAAACACATCTTCTTTTCCTTGCCTTTCAAGATCTCTAATTTATTCATTTTGGGTGGTGAGGTGATACCAAAGTTCCCAAAAAGTACTAAATGTTTTCAGCTCATATCTTGACGGTAATTCTTCTTATTTTTTATTCCTCTTTCAAGGATCATTGATTGTTTCTTTTTTACAAATGCTTACACAACCTTCGATAATACCAATAATTTTTTCCATATAGCGACAGGTATGCCACTCATGTCATCAACTCATAGCCGAAATCCAGGGTTATACCATAGATCGTTCATAAGCTAGCGGAGTTGTTGGCATCTCAAAGGTGTGTATGAGAAACATAGAACTTTTTCTCTCTTGTCCTCTTTTTACAGCTGGTCAAAACAGGTTTAAGCATCTCCCTCTCCCACCATAAAAGTTTGTTCTATCAAATAATTCTTTTTCAGAAGGTATCATCAAGTCAACAATAAGTATGTGGGGTTGAGTACTACTAAGATTAAGCCCTTAAGAGAAAAACATGGTACCAGAGTTGTCGATAAACACTTTTATCTTATTCTTAAAATTTTGGATTTTAATACAAGGAGTTGTTTTTCAAACTGATATTAATTATTGTAAGTCTCAACCAAAGTACCGACAAAAACCATTGAGCTCAAGTCCTAAAAGGTAATGAGTTAAGCAAGGAGTAGAACTCAAGTGCAACCAACAAGACATAAAATGTTCATGAATAAAATTACAGGAAGAGGGAAAATAAGAATGTGCTACTGATGACCCACAAGTATAGGGGGTGTATCGCAGTATTTTCGATAAGTAAGAGTGTCGAACCCAACGAGGAGCAGAAGGTGCTGGCTAGTGGTATGGATCAGGAATTCTCTGCAAATAATTAGCAAACGGATTTTTAGGGGTTTTCGATAAAGCAAGTAAACAAAGTACGAGTAAATAAAACACAGTAGGAATAAATGCAGCAAGTGGCCCAATCCTTTATGCAGCGAAGGACAAGCCGGTTGTATTTCAATAGATGACCAAACGTTCTCGAGGATACATGGGAAGACTGTCAAGTGCTTTCGCTTCATATGGTCGATTAATCTTCTCTACCTTCCTAAGTGTTGTGTGGGTGAACCTGTGCTAATGTACCATCCCATCCAAGACTTAATACATACTTGTGATTAAACCCCCTTGAAAACATCCGTAAGTACAAGAAAGTAATTAAGGTAGAAACCTAACCATAGCTTTAAACTCTAAGACCCTTACGTCCCTTGTGCAATGGTTTCCTAACGGGGGTTCAGGTTTCTGTCACTCCGGCAACCCCTACGATTAGTAGCCAAATACACAATGCATTCCCCTAGGCCCATATAGGTAAAGTGTCATGTAGTCGACGTCCACATGACACCACTAGAAGAAGTACACCACAACTTAAATAACAATCTATTGAATCTTTCTCAACGCAACTCCACTACTAACAACAAGACTTCTCCCATGTCCTCAAGAACAAAAAGAACTACCCACAAGACATCATATGGATCATGATCAGAGATGGAATAATGATGTATAACAATCTGAACATAAACAATAATTCAAAGGTTCACTCAATAGCATCAACTACAAAGAGTAATCAACATTGGGAAAGTTTCCCCTATGAACTATGCAAGATTCAACTCAATTGTTACAGCAATATGGAGATGGTGATGAGGGTGCTCATGGTGATGATGGTGGTGATGATGATGATAATCCCGATGAAGTCTAGCTTGATGGTGGTGTTGATGGCGACGATGTCCCCTCTCCGGGAAGGAATTCCCCTGGCAGAAATCTGTCTGCCGGAGAGATCTTTCTCTCTCGGTGTTTTCCGCCCTGCAGAGGCGGCAGAATCTTTCTGTGGTCGCTCCCTGAGTCTTAGGGTTTTGGGAGGATGATATATGCCAAAGGGGAGAGGCTGGAGTGGGCCAGGGTGGCCACACCACCCCATGGCGCGGGCAGGCCTTAGTCTTCTAGAAAAATAGGATTTTCCGTATATTTTCGCGGATTTTCCGATCTTCGCGAATTTTCCCTCCAAACAGCACTTTTTCCATCAGAATCCTGACTGCAGCGGTCCATTCTCCAAAAGTCATCAACCATGCAAAAATAGATGAAATAACATAAGTATCACCTCTCAATATGAAATATATCAATGAATAATAGTGAATTAAGACATAGAATAGTGATGCAAAATGGACGTATCAACTACCCCAAGCTTAGACTTCGCTTGTCCCCAAGCGAAACTGAGCTCAATAAACATGGCCTCAGGTTTATGCAGTGAAGAGTCGATAAAAGAATACGGACAAGAAGCATCACATTCATCAAATACATAGATCATAATAGACGACAACTCACTATTATATAACTCAACTTGCAATGAGTAAAGAATAGTTGATAATTTGCTAGAGTTCACAAATAGCTGGTTTTTCAATGATAGCTTTCAAAGTAGTAAACTTCAAGATAAGAGCAATGTGCAAAGCAAGGAACATAAGAAACATGATTGAATAAATCATCATATGAATGAATGAAACACATCAACTCAAAATACTTGCTGAGATAGAAGGGAGTAGGTTTACTGAATCAACTACAAAGTAAAAGAAAGGCCCTTCGTAGAGGGAAGCAGGGATTGCAAGTCTCATAAAGAGCTCCCAAAAATTATGATACTTACTAGCTTTCAGCTCCCATTGCCCCTATCATAGGCATCTTTAGGTGATGAAGGTTAAAGTGATCAAATATGAGGATATGCATTGACATGTTGTAAGTTGAGAATCTCATGTCCCTTGAATACGAGGGCCGCTCATCATGCTACTCAAGTTTAGTCACCGGTAAGTTCTTGTCATCATAAGCATATGTGTATCATAGAGAACCGCCAACGGGGTACCCCTTGCCCGATGATACGGAAGAATCCCCATATCAAAATGACAAGGCAAGCAGACAACAAGTATCTCAGCAATCTTCTTATTTACCATGGGAATATGGTGCTTTTCTCTCTCTTTCCTCTTTTCATAATATCTCTTTTTTTTCTTTTTCTCCTTTTTTCTCAATATCGGACTCTTTTTTTTATAAGAAGAATGCTTCATAGATACTCGTTATGGTTACGCTGCAGGTTTCCACCATGTCAGCATGGATTAGACCAGCGGCCTAGGCGTTTCTCTAACACATATGCATAAATCCATGGACTTACAAGCTCCCCTTTCATTTCACACCGACGACATCCATAGACAAAAGAACATGATATCAACTTGGTACAAAGTACCAGTGCAATGTTGAAAGCGTTCCCCATGACAGCATGGTTCTGCTAATCCACAACTTAAAAAGCGCAAGCATATACAGAACATAGGTGAGCACAATGGTTCAAGTTTATTAAATGCAAGAAAGTAAAGTGTGCCATCAAGTTCGTGAGAGCTTTAATCACTAATTTTCACATAACAAGTTTAATTTGGGAGGTAGATAAAACAAGAATTTACTTGGAATAGCAATAATACTAATAGGTAGGTATGGTGGACACAAATGGCATGGGTTTTGGTTTAAATGAGGTGGATGCACGAGAAGAATTCCCTCTCAGTACAGGTTTTTGGCTAGCAAGGCTGGGTAGCAAGTATAAGAGTTGAAGGAAACAAACAAACATACCAGTGATAAAGACAAACATGCAATCTTCCTTGGAAGCACAAAAGATCTTAGCTAGAGAATACTAGACTTATGAGCAAATCAAGAAAGAAAGATGATGAAATTATTTTTCTTTAGAAGTCTTCTATCTTTTTCTTTCAACTCTCAAAAATAGTGTGCTACTGACCGAGCCAAGTTTGCCAAAACCAACTAAATTAACTCAATGATCCCAAAGTGATACCAATACTAACAACAAGATCAATCATATAACCACGAATTGAAAACTAAAATAAGCTATGCAAAAGAGTGAATGATAGAACTTCTCATTAATATTCCATAACGGAAACTCACACCAAGGGATGCATATCTAACGAGAGAGGGGACACTTCCATAATGCAAACCATACTACATAATAACTCCTCTATTCATGATATGACTCTACTAATAAGGTAAAAAGGTAGAAGATAGTGATATGATACCGCGGCACTCCCCCAAGCTTGGAACAAACCAAGGGGATGCCAAACCTGATGACGAATTACTCCTTAGGTGGTGGTGGTATCCTCTCGATGAGCTCTCTAATCAGCTTCCCAAAGTCCTCAATCTCGAAAGTGAGAGTGCAAATCAACTCCGAGTTGTGCTCAATACGGCTCGTGATCATTTCAGTTTGTGGATCCCAGCTCTCGTGGTTTTTTTGCATTCTTCCCTCTTGGAGTCTTCTTTTCCTGCATGATTATGGATGAAGGTATGGAAGGGATTCTTGGTGTGTGGAGGAAGTTACCTTGGAGCCAAACTGTGACGGGGAACTTTCCCCCCACTCTGCATCCATGCCGTCCTTCTAACCCTGGCAGGTTTCACCACTCCAATGCCCGCAATGGTAGTGCCGGTGTGCGGGTGTTGGCCTTGCTCCTCTTCACCTTCACTCTTGATCTCCTTCTCCTTCCCGGGGTCTTGGAGGTCTTCCTCCATAGGCTCCTTCCCTTTATCCTTGGCGGACACCATTGTGCTTCTAAGCTTTCAAAGAGTATGTCCTGACAGAAACAGATCGAAACAAAAACATGACGAAAACACGATATACGGACCTCAGGGGATCCGATGGGTTATATATTACGAAGTTTCATATCAAAAGGAAGGTACTGGGAGAAAACGAGTCGGAGGCGGAGTCCAGGGTGGACTCACCACCTGGTGGCGCGGCCAGGGGTGGGCCCGCGCCACAGGGTGGTGTGAGCCACCCTGGCTCCGTTTCCGTCCCTTTTTCGCTTCGTAGCTTTCCCTATCGACTGAAAACTGCAAAAATATAGTTGGATTGTATTTTCGTGGAACTTTCTTACCAGAACTATTACCTATTTGAAAACAGACTCTGCAGGTCTCTGAATTTGGTATTTAGTGGATCCTTCCGGAGTCTCCACTTGAATCATTAATATCTTCATCTTCATATACTTATTACTTGAGTCATAAAACCCTTCTCTTCCTTATTACACCATTGTCTCCACTTTCTAGAAATTTCTTTCACACAAAACTTCACACAATTCTCATTAGCAACATTAGTATAAGTGAAGTGATAAAACCTTTTGAGTCCAACTTCAACTGAAAACCATCAAAACATAATCTACTGTAGCAACTCCTTCCGAAAACCCAAAAAGAATTCAAAAAGGAAATCGAATAAAGAAGCAAATGCAAGAGTGGCAAAATCTGTCAAAACAGACCAACAGGTAAAGATCAATTTTTTTCGAAAATCTTCTGTTGCTCAAATCAAAAAGTGCAAAACTAACGAAAGTTAAATAACAACCTGGGGTAGAAGCACAAAAAATTACAGCTCGATCCGTCAAACAGAGGTCTCTCACGAATTTTTACGGTGAAGCACAAAAATCTGTTTCGGGACAGCAACTTCCCCAAATCTTACTTCTCTCTCATTAGAGGTTGATCTTGACACAAAAACCCAAACAAAACGGATAAGGAGCGGTTATTACTGAAGTAATAACTTCCAAGACTCAAAGAAACAAAAACAAACTAAAAGCAAAAACAGATTGGGTTGTCTCCCATAAAGCTCTTTCTTTATAGCCATTAAGATGGGCATGATAATTTTGAAGAAGCTCTCATAGGGATATGAATTGAAGTGAAAGAGAGCATTAAGAAGCAAAAACACACACATTTAAGTGTAACCCACTTCCTATGCAAGGGAATTTTTTAAACAAACAAGTTATTGAAACCAAAGGCAACTTGCATAAGAAGGCAAAAGAAGCGCAACATAAAAACTTTCAGCATAAAACGAGGAAACTTGATATTATTGAGATGCATACGAACACTTTTCCCTCTCTCATAGTAACTTTCAGTATCATGCATAAACTTAACAATATAGCTATCACAAGGACTATCATAGCCAAGATCACTTATTCTAACAGAAAACACCGGAATACTAGCTCTCATAACACTACTATGTGAAACAATATTAGAGGTATCCTTACAAAGGATAGTGTCTCCCTCTTTATCATACTTGGTGAAAAAGTCTTTCACATTTTCTATTATAGGTTCATCAACCATTTGTTTATCAGGTTTAACAGCTTTATTCATTCTTTCATTAACCATACTAGCTATCATAGAATGTTCCTTTACCTTGACTGGGAAAGGCATTTTATCAATGTAAGGTTCAGGTAAGACATGATTAGTAGCATAAACTTCAGTATGTCTTGCAGGAACACTCTTAGCAACATCTTTATAAGGTTCATGATACTTATTCCACTTCTTTTAAGGCACTTCAATATAAGAAGCAAAAGCCTTAAAATAAGAAGCAATAGCTTGAGAGTCTAGACCATAAGCATTTTTAATATTTTGAAAGTCATCAGCTCCCATAAAAGATTCAATGCATTCATAATCATAATTTATACCTGACTTTCTACCTTTGTCATTCTCCCAAGCTTCAGCATTGTCTTGAATACGATCTAGAAGGTCCCATTTAGCTTCTTCTTCCATGCGAGTGAATGATCCAGCGCAAGAAGCATCCAATAAATCTTTATCATGTAGAGGGAGCCATGCATAAAAGTTATTGATAATAATATTGTTGGGGAGCTCATGAATGGGACATTTCAGCATTAGTAACTTCAATCTCCCCCAAGCTTGAGCTGTACTCTCTCCATCAAGAGGCCAAAAGTTGTATATTTGATTCCGATCTTTATGAATCTCACTAGGAGGATAAAACTTTGAATAAAAGAGAGGCACTATTTCCTCCCATTCCAGAGCTTGACCATTCTTCAACAGCTTATACCAGTCCTCAGCTCTTCCTTTCAGCGATAATGAGATTAACTTCTTCTTAACTTGATCCATAGTAATACCTGCACACTTGAACAACCCGCATAATTCGTGTATAAAGAGTAAATGATCACCGGGATGGACAGTTCCATCCCCAACATAGTAGTTATCCATAACACGATCAATAATTCTTCTAGGTATTTTGAAAACATCATTCTCAGCAGGTGGTGGCTTATCTACTACCTTAGCAGTGGTAGTAGCATTACCAAATAAGAAACTCATCGAATTATCCATAACAAAAATAAAGCAACTAGCAGAAGTAAACAATACTCACAGTAGAAGTTTCCTTTACCAGTTCCACTCTCCAATAGCGCTTCACTCCCCGGCAACGGCGCCAGAAAATAGTCTTGATGACCCACAAGTATAGGGGGTGTATCGCAGTATTTTCGATAAGTAAGAGTGTCGAACCCAACGAGGAGCAAACGGATTCGAGAAGGTGCTGGCTAGTGGTATGGATCAGGAATTCTCTGCAAATACTTAGCAAACGGATTTTTAGGGGTTTTCGATAAAGCAAGTAAACAAAGTACGAGTAACTAAAAGACAGTAGGAATAAATGCAGCAAGTGGCCCAATCCTTTATGCAGCGAAGGACAATCCAGTTGTATTACTTAAGATGACCAAACGTTCTCGAGGACACAGGGGAAGACTGTCAAGTGCTTTCGTTTCATATAGTCGATTAATCTTCTTTAGCTTGCTAAGTGTTGTGTGGGTGAACCTGTGTTAATGTACCGCCCCATCCAAGACTAATACATACTTGTGATTATACCCCTTGCAAACATCCGTAAGTACAAGAAAGTAATTAAGGTAGAAACCTAACCACAGCTTTAAACTCTAAGACCCTTACGTCCCTTGTGCAATGGTTTCCTAACGGGGGTTCAGGTTTCTGTCACTCCGGCAACCCCTAAGATTAGTAGCCAAATACACAATTCATTCCCCTAGGCCCATATAGGTGAAGTGTCATGTAGTCGACGTTCACATGACACCACTAGAAGAAGTACACCACAACTTAAATAACAATCTATTGAATCTTTCTCAATGCAAATACACTACTAACAACAAGACTTCTCCCATGTCCTTAAGAACAAAACTAACTACTCACAAGACATCATATGGATCATGATCAGAGATGGAATAATGATGTCTAACAATATGAACATAAACAATAGTTCAAAGGTTCACTAAATAGCATCAACTACAAAGAGTAATCAACACCGGGAAAGTTTCCCCTATGAACTATGCAAGATTGAACTCAATTGTTACAACAATATGGAGATGGTGATGAGGGTGCTGATGGTGATGATGGTGGTGATGATGATGATGATCCCGATGAAGTCCATCTTGATGGTGGTGTTGATGGCGACGATCTCCCCTCTCCGGGAAGGAATTCCCCTGGCAGAAATCTGTCTGCCGGAGAGATCTTTCTCTCTCGGTGTTTTCCGCCCCGCAGAAGCGGCGGAATCTTTCTATGGTTGCTCCTCGAGTCTTAGGGTTTCGGGAGGATGATATATGCCAGAGGGGAGAGGCTGGAGTGGGCCAGGGTGGCCACACCACCCCTAGGCGTGGTGTAGGCCTGCCCACGCCATGGGGTGGTGTGGGCCCCCTGTGGCCCACCTCCACTCCATCTTCTAGCATCCTTAGTCTTCTAGAAAAATAGGATTTTCCGTATATTTTTCCGGATTTTCTGATCTTTGCAAATTTTGTCTCCAAACATTACCTTTTTCCATCAGAATCCTGACTGCAGCGGTCGATGCTCCAAAAGTCATCAACCATGCAAAAATAGATGAAATAACATAAGTATCACCTCTCAATACGAAATATATCAATGAATAATAGTGAATTAAGACATAGAATAGTGATGCAAAATGGACGTATCAGGCACCTCCTCTTGCTTGCTCATCTCATGCTTGAGTCAACTCTTTGCGTTCATCTCCATAGCTAAATCACTAGAAGAGAATAACCTACAGAAAAATCAACGAGAGCCAAGAGAAATTTGCACAAATCAAGACAAAAGCTAGTATAATATTTTTGGGTTTTCTTTTTTTATCAATGCAAAACTGAATGAAAACATTTACTAGAATGAAAACAAAATAAATCAAAAGAAGAATGAAAAATATGGATGCAAAAGATGGGAGGAGTTCAACCTCCACAAGCTTAGGGTCTTAGCCTATCTGAAATCAAAAGTTGCCACCTGCATCAGGCGGCGACTGCTGTTATGGGAATTTTGGGTAGCGGTTTGGAAAGTCATTCATGAAGGATGTGAAGTATTGGGTGAGGTTGACTATGTTGGCGTTCGCATCATGCAACATATTTTCTATGTTGTCGATGCGATGCACCATCTGGTCAAAATCACTTCCCGGGACATAGCTGAATCCCGGCTGTGGTGGAGGCATACCTTGCTACTGGTACTGAGGGAAAGGTTGCCGGTGATGGTGCTGATGACCATAGTCATCCCAAACTGATGTGTTCCAATCCTCTCCACCTTGCCCCTGTTGTTGTTGGCCAGCTGATGCGTCTTCCCAGTTGGGGTGTCCTTCTGGCTGTGCAATCCTCCCTGAGAGGATCAATGCTTCCTGGAACTCCTCCTCAATAAGGACCCAACTCTGTTTACCTGGCAAACCAAAAGGTTGGACAAAAGGAAAGCAAAACTTGATGGAGGTCACCATTAGGCTTAGACTAAAACTAATAATCACGAAGGGGGCGTTGGGTTCTATAGATCCCCATGAATTTGGTGCTAGTGATGTGTATATCATCTAGAATCTTACTACCAGCCATAGCTCTTTCCTGAGGGCATGTTCGTCTGCGGTACCAAAGTTCGCAGGCCAGCGCATGGCGGTACCTAAGTTGCCTGAAATTACCGTGTTTCGAAAAGTTGGGCCGCCAACTACTGAGAGGGGCCATTTCGAGGCAAACTCATCTCACCCCTGCCAAATGCAAACATTCTGTTAAACCGCCCCGTGAAGTAGACGGTCGGGACCCTCATGTCGGTCATCTATCCGTGACGCGGGCGCCAACGTGGCAACCTCTTAGGCAAATCGAGCAGCTAAGTGGATTGGATGCGTTGACCAATTTCACAAATCCATTCCTAGCTTTCCCCTAGCACCGGCAGCGTCGGAATCCACCCTCCAGGCAGGACGATCCCTTCGGACATTCGACTTTCGGGGCCAAGTTGATGCGCCCAGTCGCAGATCCCGAGCTCCAATGGTGCATGCCGTAGCCGCCGTTGCGAGGCTCTAGCCTGCCTCCGCCGCCGACGAGCCGAGCAGTTCGGAGGATGTTAGATCCTACTATCAAGAAAGAAGAAGTTTTGGCTACAAGCAGGTGAGCTACCCTTCTCTTTGCTATTCGCACTAATTATAACTGCTAGCTGGCTACTGAATCTCAAATTGTTTGTTAGCCCAACGTTGATAAACTTATTTTGTCCACAATTTTCTGTCAAGTGGGATCTGCGCGGACCCCCTTACCTGGTTACGGTAGTCCTCTACAGGCACGACTCTAAGGGAAAGTGGTATGGAAGCTGTTGTTTCACGATGGAAGAAGCGCATGTGCAGACCTGCACTATATCTGGTATGGTTGCTCCTCTACATAATCATGTTGAATTATGGTCGAAGCAGATAGCAAAGTTCAGCTTCATGGATGAACGTGGCATCATGGTTCCTATAACGTGTGACAGTTAGCTAATTAGGTTGATGAAAAGGTATGCTTCGGCTGCCATGTTTGACTTGAAATGTGATGTACTAGATGTGGAAGCTGCTGCAACTGGGAGTCCCCCTTCTATTCTTGGACAGGGTGGTTGCTCGAACCCAATTAGCTCCTGGTAAGCAAAGGTCACTAGGGGTTCGCATGTTTGTGCTGAATTGTAATTTTTGTTTTATTTACTCTGTAGATATTGGGCAGTTATGCAACAGTCTTGTTTCTTTGACAGGAAGCGCAGCAAGGTTAGAAACATGTGGCGCCCCGCTAAAACCACTACTAGAATATCGTTGTGTTTTTGTGCATTGCATCATAATGCCGCATGCTCATGTCATCATGCCACGTTTGCATTTGAGCATCGTCAGCATCCTGCATATGTTTGTCTGAAGCTATTTTCGAAAAACCTATTTCTGTTTTCTAAAATACTCTGCCTTCAATTTCAAATTAAAACCCGGGCTTGTCCGGAATATTTCGATTCGTCTACCAACGGCTTCTAAAAGCCTTGTTGTTCTAAATAAAATAATTATATTATTTTTAGGGGGCAGCCCGAAAGCCCGGCCGGCCACCCCCAAACCCTATCTAAAACGCCCCTAAGCCAACCCTATCTACCCAGCCCTGCCGCTAGCCACTTCCTCCACCCCTCCACCTAACCCCGTCCAATCACAACCCACCACCTCACCAGCCCCCTCCCTATTTTTCCCTCCACCGCACCCACTCCCCGCCTCTCTTTCCGCGTCGCACGCCCACCTGCGCCCACACTTCTGCTGGCCGCTCCATCCCCTGACCGACCAAACCCACCCGCGCGGACCCCACCCCACCGATAGCCCACGCTCTCTCTCTCTATCCCCAACCTCTCGTTTTTCTCCACCTACCCCAACGCGACAACCCCGCCTCATCCGCCTCCGCTCGCCATCGCCACCCCAGGCGCGCCCTCCCCCGAGCCTGAGGCCGCCATCCCCTCTTCCCTGCGGCCGCCACCCTCCGCCGCGCCCCATCCCAGGCCCGGCCCCTGGCCACGACCTCGCTGCCGTCACCGGTCCGTCTCTTTGTCCGGCCGCTGCCCATGAGCTCCTCTTCCTCCCCGTCGCCGGCGCCTCACCCTCTGTCGCCGCTAGCGACCCGCGCAGGCCTAGCTCCCCTCCGGTCGGTCTCTGCCTCCTTCCTCGCCTCCGGCTGCGCCAACACCACCGCTCGCGCGCCCGTCTCTGGCCTTCCTCTTGTCCCCGATGCCTCGCCGAGCTCCCCAGCTCCGCCCTCTGTGTGGCCTTCCCCTCGTCCCAGCAGGCCCGCCTCCTCCCTCTCAGGCGCGCGTCGCCAGCGCTCGAGCTCGCCCAAGTGCTGTCCCATGCGCCCTCGTCTTTGCCCTTCCTCGCGGCCCTCGTATCTCCCGGTAGCGTCGCCTCCTCGAGCTGCCGTCGACCCGGACCCCTCCCTGCAGCGCCGGCTCTGAGCGCCTGGTCCTCTCGTTTGAGCTCTGCTCGCACATTCCCTGGCGCCGCCCTTTTCATCTCTATACCATCCCACGAGCCGCCGCGAGCGGGCCCTGCAGCGATGCCCTACGTTTTCTGCCCATGTGTGGCCATGTTGGACGCTCGGGTGCCACTGGTTTTGGCAGCTGTTGTGGTGTCAAGATGGGAACCACCAAGTTCGTCAACGCCCTTACCCCGTCGACAAGTTCTTCGCAAAGGACCAAGACCGGCTATCGGGCCTCGGCACGCCAAGACCTCCCACGGAACCCCGAAGCCTCGATCCGATGTCGAGACGGTAAAGTGAAGACATCGCTGAGTCCTTCCGATGACCGCAAGACCGCCCCAGAGACGATGACCCGAAGATCCCGTCGTCGGAACGCCAAGTACTTCTTCTCGGAGCCAAACCCGAAGATCGTCGTGGTGGAACACCAAGGACTCCTACACGGATCCGATGACCAAAGCCCAACTACACAGAGCGACAAGGTCTCCTTCCTAGACACCGAAGACCGTCCCGATCCCGGCGCTGAGATCCGAGTCCGACAATGACAACCGAAGACGTCGGATCGCCAAGATCACCTCCACTGAACGCCGAGTTCTCCACCTTGGACGCCATGACCGTCTACACGGACCCGAAGGCCACTGATGCGACAAGATGTACTCCATTGTCCGAGAACGTTCCTGCCAAGACCGATCCCCGTCGAACCCCGAACCCCCGGAACCAAGATCTCTGAACCCAAATGTGTGACCCTAAGCCTCTATTTTTATAATATGACATATACCTATCGCATAATTACATCATCAAGCTTGCATACATGTCATCTGGTGGGTTGGGTTAAATAGTCGATTCACCTAAATTAAATATGGAGTCCATATGCGGGCTATTCTAGTCTTATTCTGGACTCCATTTAAATTTGTGTAGCGAACTGATACCATGCTTTGCCTTGTTAATACAACATTTAAATTGCGGGGTACCTAAACAACTTGAACCATCTAATTAATTGCCGGGGACCTGGTTCCGCTTAATACTGCCTAATTGCACCGCATCTGCATCAAATCATAATCATGCCGGATCTTCTGCCGTAGTATTAAATATTGCATCCGGTGTTTCTTCTAGTGTTAGCTTCTTCGCGGATTAGGCCGATGAGTTGATGCGAGTATTGACAAGTTCTCCGGATATGATCCTTCGGCAGTGTTTCCCAGGCGAGCATCTCCCCCTTTCTACCTATTTTTCTTTATAGTCTTTATTTCCTCCTATTGATCTATTACTATCCGTGTATGATGCTTTAGTTTCCGTGCACCATTTATATTCGTTGCAGCCTCTATATTGCCATGGACACATCCTATTGCCTATTGTTTGATAGATAGTCGGCCTTACGAGTCGTAGTTGCTTGCTTATGTGTTGCTTCGCGTTGTTGTCGTTCCACCGTTGATGGCAAGTTGGCACATGATAAATGGTGGAGATGCTTAATGGTGGAGATGATCATGACTTTAAATACAACTATTAAATTGCTGAGAATAGATATAACTAATGCAGAGGCATCGGTGGGCAATAGATGTTATTTGGTTCTTCCATGCTCACTTGTGTCCCGTAGGACCCCGAGTACTTGATACATGTTCCTTGACTATCGCACAATCTGCATGTGGGACCATGAATCCCCTTAGCCAGAACTTGATTCATTTCTTAATTCTTAGGGCCACAAACTAGTTTGGGGTTTTATTACAATCATGTACCTATGCCATGCTTTACTGCTTTATTTAAGATTGTGCGTGGAGCACCTGTACTGTTTTGGATCGTGCCACGTTTTTGCGGTATCGACAAGCCTAGTCGCACTTTCGGGTTCCCAATCGTTTACAGCCGTCGTCACAAACCCTGGGTCCGTCTCGGAGCCAGCCAACTTTGTCGCGGGTAGCTAAGTGGGGTGGCCCCCTGAAATCTTTTATGAATCTTGTGATTGCTTTGTCGTGAAAGCCTCGTTGGGTTTTGAGTTGGTTTTTCCGAGGTTGATCGTGTGTGTGTTGCTATTTGTGCACCCCTGCAGGGTAAATCTTTTTGAAAGCCGTGTCCGCGGTTATGGACGACTTGGAGCACAGTATCTCGATCATAGACAAGCATAACTAAAGTAGTGCTATAAATTTGACTTAATATGTGACTAGTAATCAGCTTCACTACAATGGAATGGATAATAAAAGTTCCAACAACTGGTGGAACTGGGGTGTATCGTGTCATGTTATACCTGCCTAGTAAGTATCGCAACCCCAATGGAATGAAATAAAAGTGCCAACAGCTACTGGGTTTGGGATGTCTCGTGTTAATTGTCCCGGACTAGTAAGTATTGCAACTACAACGGCATGGTTAACTAAAACTGCCCACTACTTATGCTATGTGGATGACTCATGCTATCTATATCTGACTAGTAAGTGCTTCAACTATAATGAAATGAATAAAACTGCCAACTGTGTGAGTTCCTCGGCTTGACTTCCTCGTTTGGTCTCGAGGGGGAAATACCAGGATGGGTATGATTGGTGTTAGTATAAGGTTGGTTCCGGATAGGTCTTTCTATCCCTCTCTAATAGCCGATAGTTGTATTGAGTCTCTATAGGTTGTTTAGTGCATGCTTCGCTGCCGCTTCAGTCCACCATACCTATGTAGGCGAGAGTCGCCGAATTCTAGCCTCACCGTGTACTGGCCTCAGTAATGACGCTCCTCTTTTTCCCTTCGCCCTTTGTCGGCACCCCTTTTGTTTAGCAGGTACGAGTTCGACGTCGTTAGCAGGGTTAACTTTCCGGCTTGGCCTAGGCAGGGTTATGGACACCATTGTTTATTCTTCAGGGCTCTTAGCCCCATTTGCATCTTGCCCGTACTCGGACGTTGTAGCGATTTCAAGGTGATTTGGATCTTTGTAATGTATATCGGTATTCTTGACTCATGGAGTCATGTTGTATATATATATCTGTTCTGTGGGTCCCATCGAGGACTGTTGTGTAATGGTATTACTTCGTTTTCCACCCGCACGAAAGTGCCTGGTGGGCGTCCTTGAATCATTTCTATGCGGGTTTGGCGGAAAAGGGCTAAAACTTGCATAGGGCCGATTCGAGGGTGTTACAAAACATGACTGTCGGGTCAGTCATTTTGCTGCCCGAAGAAATTAAAAACAAGTGGAAAGATGATGCTGGACACGATTCTGGTGCCCATTGTCCCGACGATGCAGGGTACATGAAATTAAGAAAATTGGCACCGAGGAAGAGGAAGAAGGCAGGAAATAAAGAAGCCAGTGGACGTGAAGGCTTGGCACCCAGGCTACGGAAGAAGGCTGCTGGCAATGAAGATGCATAGTAATGTGTTGAACTTGAACCTATATATGTAATTCTATTAAATTATGGAGCTCTGTGTGTGGCACGTTGCTGGGCAAAACAATCTACCCACGTTCTCTGAGTAAAATGTACCGCGACTTAGGGTTTGTAAACGCCTGAGTCAGTAGTTCAATACGAAATTGTGATTGTGCCACTTCTATCTGAAAACAAGGATCCACCGGTTCCACAATTGCTGAGGGGCAGGAGGTCTCCAAATACAACGGAATGTAAGTGGCACAAAAATAAATTATTTAAGCTGCCACACTCCACGAAGCAGCAACTTATTTCAGATGCTGCACAACGACGTGGCAACATAAACAACAATGTTCTCACCGATAATGCCCAGATGAGGAGGAAATCGGTACCACTTTCTGGCCTAATCTCGAGACCGTCTATCTCACCGCCTCTCTGCCCCTGCATCCCCTGCATCTGGCGAAGCTCCCGGATCTCCAGTAACCGGGTGTACGTGCTTCCACTTTATAAATTGTGGTTGTGCCATTTGCATGCAGCCAAATCCGCGTAGATTACGTTTAAACAAACCACCAATGTCAGAATACACTAGTAGAAAAGGGTTCTTTGGTCGATGGTCACGTTCCCAATCCGGGACAGAGATCTAAATCGAGGCAGAAATTGATCTAAATCACAAGTTCTTCAACAAATTAATCTAGACAGAGATCTAGATCGAGGCATTTCATTAATTCAACCACAAATTCTTCTAAACGAAAGTGTGATTTCACATCCTACATTAATTCAACCACTAGTAAACAATTTCACTTCCGCTGCCACTGTCCTCCGAGCCACCAGCTTCCTCGTCATTGTCGGACGGAACCTCCACGATTTCCGCATTGTTCGCGAGACAGAGCACCTCTTCGTGGCGAGCGGCGGCGATGACGGTGAACTTGGTCCGTCCAGGGACGGACCAGAAGCTCTCCCGCCCTTCTTGGTTGCGGAGATCCTGGTGCACCACGTGCCCGTAAACGATGTGGCCGCCAATCTTGGCCTTCCGCTCCTTCTTAAACAGCGTCGGCTAGTACGGGCTGGCCGCCGAGTACCGGGCAGCGCCCTCTTCCACGCGGGCATCTGGCGGCGGCGCGCCGTGATTTCTCTCTCCATCACGGCTCTGCCGGGGACGAGGAGCGGAGAAACCGGCACCCCCGCATAGCTGATGCGTCATCCGTGGGGCACCGTCGCGGCCGGCGGCACGAGAATGTCGAAGTGCACAAACATCACCGCCTCGTAGAAGTTCAGCGAGGGCATCTCCATGGCGGTGTGGTGGAGATTGGAGAGGGAGCGAGGGGGTGGACGACGAAGCAATGACGCGGTGGAGATTGGAGAGGGCGAGGGGATGGGTGACAAAGCGAAGCGTTGTGGCGCCTCCTATTTGTACATGAGGAAGACGAAGCGACGGGCGGATGATAGAGATAGAGATGAGACGACTCACATCGAAATCACTGTCCTGTCGTCACGACGTGTTTCTCACCGTCTCCCTTGAACCCATGGCGAGAGGGGATGGGGTGGCTACTGGAGAGGGGATTGGGATGGAGGTGCCGTCGGCTTGCGGCTACGGCAGGATGTGAGTGAAGTGGTGAAAGTGGCTTCGAGGGGAAGGAAGAGAAATACGGGGAGGAAGAGAAGTAATGGGGACGCGACACTGGGATATGGCCCACTCAACTCGTGAGTCGTGACACTCGCAATAGGGGAGCCCCCTGTGTTGCCAGTTTGTCCAGAGCAAGCGTGGCCAATCATGCCGCAGAACAGACTACTCGCGTATCGTTCTCACCAAAACCATCCCAATCGTGTAAGCTCCCCGATCGAACGGTATGTAACAATCGTCAAGCAGAACAACTGTGTTAGGCCGTGCCTTCTAGAAGACTCGGTCTAACGCTAAGGTTAGGGCTCTCCTAAGGTTAATTAGGATCCATATGTGGTTTGTGAGAAGGACACACATGCAATGACACTAGTGGATCCATGTGTGGTTCATGGGAAGGACACACATGCAATGATACTGGTGGATCCATGTGTGGTCTGTGGGAAGAACACACATGCAATGACACTGGTGATATGTGTTTTGTGAAAGGAACAGACATGCAATGACTCTAACTATGGTTCATGAAAAGAGCAGACATGCAATGACACTGGTGGATCCATGTGTGGTTAATGAGAAGAACGCACATGCAATGACACTGGGTGTGGTTCATGATATGGTTTGTGAGAAGAACACACATGCAATGACTCTAGCTGTGGTTCATGAGAAGAACACACATGCAATGACTCTAATTGTGATTCATGAAAAGAGCAGACATGCGATGACACTGGTGAATCCATGTGTGGTCTATGAGAGGAACACACATGCCATGACACCGATAGATCTTTACGTGGTCTGTGAGAAGAACACAAATGCAATGACACTGGTGGATCCATATGTGGTTTGTGAGAAGGACACACATGCAATGACACTGGTGGATCCATGTGTGGTTCATGGGAAGGACACACATGCAATAACACTGGTGGATCCATGTGTGGTCTATGGGAAGAACACACATGCAATGACAATGGTGCTATGTGTTTTGTGAAAGGAACAGACATGCAATGACTCTAACTGTGGTTCATGAAAAGAGCAGACATGCAATGACACCGGTGGATCCATGTGTGGTTAATGAGAAGAACACACATGCAATGACACTAGGTGTGGTTCATCATATGGTTTGTGAGAAGAACACACATGCAATGACTCTAGCTGTGGTTCATGAGAAGAACACATATGCAATGACTCTAATTGTGGTTCATGAAAAGAGCAGACATGCAATGACACCGGAAGATCCATGTGTGGTCTATGAGAGGAACACACATGCAATGACACCGGTGGATCCATGTGTGGTCTGTGGGAGGAACACACATCCAATGACACTGGTGGATCCATGTGTGGTTTGTGAGAAGAACACACATGCAATGACACTGGTGGATCCATGTGTGGTCTGTGGGAAGAACACACATGCAATGACTCTAGATGTGGTTCATGAAAAGAGCAGACATGCGACGACACCAATGGATCCATGTGCGGTCTATGAGAGGAACAAACATCTAATGACACCGGTGGATCCTTACGTGGTTTGTGAGAATAACACACATGCAATGACACTGGTGATATGTGGTCTGTGAAAAGAACACACATGCAATGACACTGGTTGATCCATATGCGGTTTGTGAGAAGGACACACATGCAATGACACTGGAGGATCCATGTGTGGTTAATGGGAAGAACATACATGCAATGACACTAGTGATATGTGGTTTGTGAAAAGAACAGACATGCAATTACTCTAACTGTGGTTAATGAAAAGAGCAGACATGCAATGACACGGGTGGATCCATGTTTGGTGAATGAGAAGAACACACATGCAATGACACTAGGTGTGGTTCGTGATATGGTTTGTGATAAGAACACACATGCAATGCCTCTAGCTGTGGTTCATGGGAAGAACACACATGCAATGAGTCTGGTGTATCCTTATGTGGTTCATGAGAAGAGCAGACATGCAAGGACTCTAGCTGTGGTTCATGGAAAGAACACACATCCAATGACTCTAGCTGTGGTTCATGAGAAGAACACACATCCAATGACACTGGTGGATCCATGTGTGGTCTGTGAGAGGATCACACATGCAATGACTCTAACTGTGGTTCATGAAAAGAGCAGACATGCAATGACACCGATGGATCCATGTGTGGTCTGTGGGAGGAACACACATCCAATGACACTGCTAGATCCATATGTGGTTTGTGAGAAGAACACACATGCAATGACACTCGTGGATCCATGTGTGGTCTATGAGAAGAACACACATGCAATGACTCTAGATGTGGTTCATGAAAAGAGCAGACATGCGATGACACCGGTGGATCCTTACGTGGTTTGTGAGAAGAACACACATGCAATGACATCGGTGGATCCTTACGTGGTCTGTGAAAACAACACACATGCAATGACACTGGTGGATCCATATGTGGTTTGTGAGAAGGACACACATGCAATGACACTAGTGGATCCATATGTGGTTTGTGAGAAAGACACAAATGCAATGACACTGGTGGATCCATGTGTGGTTCATGGGAAGAACACACATCAAATGACACTGGTGATATGTGGTTTGTGAAAAGAATAGACATGCAATGACTCTAACTGTGGTTAATGAAAAGAGGAGACATGCAATGACACTGGTGGATCCATGTGTGGTTAATGAGAAGAACACACATGCAATGACTCTAACTGTGGTTCATGATATGGTTTGTGAGAATAACACACATGCAATGAATCTAGCTATGGTTCATGGGAAGAACACACATGCAATGAGTCTGGTGTATCCTTATGTGGTTCATGAGAAGAGCAGACATGCAAGGACTCTAGCTGTGGTTCATGGAAAGAACACACATCCAATGACTCTAGCTGTGGTTCATGAGAAGAACACACATCCAATGACACTGGTGGATCCATGTGTGGTCTGTGAGAGTATCACACATGCAATGAATCCAGTTGTGGTTCATGAAAGGAGCAGACATGCAATGACACCGGTGGATCCATGTGTGGTCTTTGGGAGGAACACACATCCAATGACACTGCTGGATCCATATGTGGTTTGTGAGAAGAACACACATGCAATGACACTGGTGGATCCATGTGATGTCTGTGGGAAGAACACACATGCAATGACCTTAGATGTGGTTCATGAAAAGAGAAGACATGCGATGACACCGGTGGATCCTTACGTGGTTTGTGAGAAGAACACACATCCAATGACACTGGTGGATCCTTACGTGGTCTATGAAAAGAACACACATGCAATGACACTAGTGGATCTATATGTGGTTTATGAGAAGGATACACATGCAATGACACTGGTGGATCCATATGTGGTTTGTGAGAAGGACACACATGCAATGACACTGGTGGATCCATGTGTGGTTCTTGGGAAGAACACACATGCAATGACACTGGTGATATGTGGTTTGTGAAAAGAAAAGACATGCAATGACTCTAACTGTGGTTAATGAAAAGAGCGGACATGCAATAACACTGGTGGATCCATGTGTGGTTAATGAGAAGAACACACATGCAATGACACTAACTATGGTTCGTGATATGGTTTCTGAGAAGAACACACATGTAATGACTCTAGCTGCAGTTCATGGGAAGAACACACATGCAATGAGTCTGGTGTATCCTTATGTGGTTTGTGAGAATAGCAGACGTGCAAGGACTCTAGCTGTGGTTCATGGAAAGAACACACATCCAATGAATCTAGCTGTGGTTCATGAGAAGAACACACATCCAATGACACCGGTGGATCCATGTGTGGTCTGTGAGAGGATCACACATGCAATGACTCTAATTGTGGTTCATGAAAAGAGAAGACATGCAATGCCACCGGTGGATCCATGTGTGGTCTCTAGGAGGAACACACATCTAATGACACTACTGGATCCATATGTGGTTTGTGAGAAGAACACAGATGCAATGACACTGGTGGATCCTTGTGTGGTCTGTGGGAAGAACACACATTCAATGACTCTAGATGTGGTTCATGAAAAGAGTAGACATGCGATGACACCGGTGGATCCATGTGTGGTCTATGAGAGGAACACACATCCGATGACACCGATGGATCCTTACGTGGTTTGTGAGAATAACACACATGCAATGACACTGGTGATATGTGGTATGTGAAAAGAACATACATGCAATGACACTGGTGGATCCATATGTTGTTTGTGAGAAGGACACACATGCAATAACACTGGTGGATCCATGTGTGGTTCATGGGAAGAACACACATGCAATGACACTGGTGATATGTGGTTTGTGAAAAGAATAGACATACAATGACTCTAACTATGGTTAATGAAAGGAGCAGACATGCAATGACACTGGTGGATCCATGTGTGGTTAATGAGAAGAACACACATGCAATGACTCTAACTGTGGTTCATGATATGGTTTGTGAGAAGAACACACATTCAATGACTCTACCAATGGTTCATGGGAAGAACACACATGCAATGAGTCTAGTGTATCCTTATGTGGCCCATGAGAAGACAAGACATGCAAGGACTCTAGTTGTGGTTCATGGAAGAACACACATGCAATGACACTGGTTATATGTGGTTTGTGAAAAGAACAGACATGCAATGACTCTAACTGTGGTTAATGAAAAGAGCAAACATGCAATGACACTGGTGGATCCATGTGTGGTTAATGAGAAGAACACTTATGCAATGATACTGGATGTGGTTCATGATATGGTTTGCGAGAAGAACACACATGCAATGACTCTAGCTGTGGTTCATGGGAAGAATACACATGCAATGAGTCTGGTGTATCCTTATGTGGTTTGTGAGAAGAACACACATGCAAGGACTCTAGCTGTGGTTCATGGAAAGAACACACATCCAATGACTCCAGCTGTGGTCATGAGAAGAACACACACCCAATGACACTGGTGGATCCATGTGTGGTCTGTGAGAGGATCACACATGCAATGACTCTAACTGTGGTTCATGAAAAGAGCAGACATGCAATGACACCGGTGGATCCATGTGTGGTCTGTGGGAGGAACACACATCCAATGACACTGCTGGATCCATATGTGGTTTGTGAGAACAACACACATGAAATGACACTGGTGGATCAATGTGAGGTCTGTGGGAAGAACACACATGTAATGACTCTAGATGTGGTTCATGAAAAGAGCACACATGCGATGACACCGGTGGATCCATGTGTGGTCTATGAGTAGAACACACATCCAATTACACCGGTGGATCCTTACGTGGTTTGTGAGAAGAACACACATGCAATGACACTGTGGATCCATATATGGTTTGTGAGAAGGACACACATGCAATGACACTGGTGGATCCATGTGTGGTCTGTGGGAAGAACACACATGCAATGACACTGGTGATATGTGGTTTGTGAAAAGAACAGGCATGCAATGACTCTAATTGTGGTTAATGAAAAGAGCAGACATGCAATGACACTGGTGGATCCATGTGTGGTTAATGAGAAGAACACACATGCAATGAACTCTAGTGGGTCCATGTGGTTTATGAGAAGAACACACATCCAATGAACTCTAGTGGATCTATCTTGGCAAAATTTTATGTATGCCACGATGTATTTCATTGTACAAGACACTTACTTTCCATTTTTATACTACTCAGTTTTGCCCTTGGTTTTATGTGGTATTACTCAGTTTTGCCCCCCTCTCTATCTTTCGTAGAAGCACAAACCTGTGCTCACCCTGTCTGCTACTCCCTGATTGGTTATCACAGTTGTCACGCGGATCTTGCGCACCAACCGTTGATTCTGTGCGATCCAACGATGATTGTTGCACACGTCGTGCCCTTCACAGTACAACGTGAGATAGCACGGATGTCTCCCTCAGCAAGACTTCTAAAAGAAGGAACACGATGCCGTCCATGGAAAAAGTCGTCGAGCAGTCTTGTCATGTTTAATCAAGTCTGAAAAGCCTACTACTGCTACTACTACGCCACAACGCATGCGTCATCGAGTGCACGGTCGTCAATAGACAGCTGCAATTTATTGCCACTTGATTTTAATAAGACATATCCCATTTTTTATGCAGCGGCTCTCAATCACCAATTTTAGGGCCGTGTCAAACTTCATACATAGAAATTGTGTGTGCGCCCTTTGCATGCGGCTCAATACAGAACTGCCATGCATGGCCCGAGAAAAAAACGTGACGTACCGTGCACGTCGCGGAGCACGGTGCAGTAGTCTGCGCGGCGCGTTGCACGGTGGTGCAACGAAACGTGCCTTGCTTCCATCCACCTTAACTATAGAGCCCCTCTCCGCACACCCACTCCCACTCTCGCTCACTGTCCCCACGCAACCCTCTCCACTATCCCACCAGCATCCACAAACTCCCAAGAATACCCCGTCCGCGTCGGCGATGGCCAAGGAGGATAAGGTGGCCATCGTTGCCTAAGTGGCTGACGGCGAGGAGGCCCCCGTCTCCTCGCTGGTCCCCTTCGACGCGTGGAAAGCAGCCGCCGTCCCTGTCCAGGCCCCAGTCGAGGCATCGATGGCAGCCGCCGTTCCCCTCCAGGCCCCCGTCCCTGCTACCGACGGAGCAGCCGAAGAGGAGCCCCCCGCCAGTGAGGAGACCCCCGTCGGTCACAAGCAGATCACGCACTTCTTGGGCACCTACGATCCAGATAAGTATATCGCTCCGTTGAACCCCTACGACACCGGCATCGACGACCCATGGTCGGAGGTAACTAGGGTTTGCTCCCCTCCCCTGGTTCTTCTACCATTCCCATCTATGGATGCTAGATCTTGATTTATTAGGATTCACTTGTTCGCATTTCGATTGCTCGATCTTCTTACATCATCTACTCCCCCATTTTCCTTTTCTTCCAATAGGTTTCTGGCAGCGACGTCTGCAGCGATGACGAGTCCATTCACACCAAGGCTCGTCAGGTGCTGAGGAGGCCGCGGGCCGGCCAGTACGACGACTTTCTCAGGCGCGGCGAGTATAGCTGCCCCTTCCGCAAGGGGATCGCCAAATGCTGGGTGAGTCACGCCGGCGGCACCGACTTCAACACCTTACTGAAGCATGCAGAGGCTGTGGGCTCCGGCATTCACAAAGGCGGCAAGCGTGAGATCGTGAACATCAACGCCTAACACCGGGCTCTCGGCATTCACCTCTAAAACCTCCAGTGGGTGGCCATCAAAGAGGGTCGCATGCCTCCAATCAGGCCCAAGGCCCCCAAGATCAAGGGACTAGGCAGCAAGAAGTGGCGGAGGCACCAGAGGGTGGTGAAGGTATTGGCGAATGAACAGGTTGGATGTCTCCTTGAATGTTTCTCCATCTGCAGCGGCTGCTGCTGCTAAGCAGCTTCTTTTGATTTTCTATATTTTGCTTGCATCCTATTTCTGGCTGAATGCATCGAACCTCGTTAAGCAACCTACTTTCTATTGCTATATCCTATTTAGCTGCGAACAGCTATATCTGCATTTGTTTTGTTTTCTGAATGAATGTATTCTTCCTCGTGTGATTTGCTGCTCTAGATTTGCGACCTGATCGGAGGCAAAAAGAGGTCCAAAAGGGAACAAATTATCGAAGAGAGAATCTTCTCTAGATTTGCTATCAATTTGGGAAAAATGAAACATATTTGTTTAGCGAGAGAGGAAAAGGGTACTCTTTCAAACTGCCAGTGAACGCGCTACCATCTTGATGAGGCCCCATCTTGACGTCTCCCTCTATAAGAAGGAACACGATGCCGTCCATGGAAAAAGTCATCGAGCGGTCGTGTCACATTTTATCAAGTCCGAAAAGCCTACTACTGCTACTACTATGCCACAACACATGCGTCATCGAGTGCACGGTCGTCGATGGATAACTGCAATTTATTGCCACTTGATTTTAATAAGACACATCCCATTTTTTACGCAGTGGCTCTCAATCTCACTTCCAACTGGGGCCCACCGTAAGAAGCTTGCATGCGCTAGCCGGAGGCCGAACAGCTGAGCTCGACGAGACCGAACGTCTCCGGCTTCATTGAGTCACTCGCAGCCATCAACACATCCCTTTACTGAATCTATCACAACCCCACAAATCTCGCCGTACAGCCACCTACCTTCCCCTCTACATTTCCACTTTTAACTATCGCCAATTTTAGGGTCGTGTCAAACTTTGTACATAGAAATTGTGTGTGCACCCTTTGCATGTAGCTCAATACAGAACTGCCATGCATGGCCCAGGAAAACAACGTGATGTACCGTGCGTGTGTCGCAGTGCACGGTGCAGTAGACTGCGTGGCGCGTTGCATGGTGGTGCAACGAAACGTGCCTTGCTTCCATCCACCTTAACTATAAAGCCCCTATCTGCACACCCACTCCCACTCTCGCTCACTGTCCCCACACAACCCTCTCCACTGTCCCACCAGCATCCGCAAACTCCTGAGAATACCCTGTCCGCGCCGGCGATGGCCGAGGAGGATAAGGTGGCCATCGTCGCCTCCGTGGCCGCCGGCGAGGAGGCCCCCGTCTCCTCACCGGTCCCCCTCGACGCATTGAAAGCAGCCACCATCCCTGTCCAGGCCCTAGTTGAGGCATCGGTGGCAGCAACCATTCCTGTCCAGGCCCCCGTCCCCGCTACCGAGGGAGCCACCGAAGAGGAGCCCCCCGTCCGGCGAGGAGGCCCCCGCCGGTCACAAGCAGATCACGCACTTCTTGGGCACATACGATCCAGATAAGTACATCGCTCCGCTGAACCCCTACGACACCGGCATCGACGACCCATGGTCGGATGTAACTAGGGTTTGCTCCCCCTGGTTCTTCTACCGCTCCCATTGTTGGATGCTAAATCTTGGTTTATTAGGATTCACTTGTTCGCATTTCGATTGCTCAATCTTCTTACATCACCTACTCCCCCATTTTCCTTTTCTTCCAATAGGTTTCCGGTAGCAACGTCTACAGCGATGACGAGTCCATTCACACCAAGGCTCGTCAGGTGCTGAGGAGGCTGCGGGCTGGCCAGTACGAAGCCTTCTTCAGGGGCCCCTACTACAGCTGCCCCTTCCGCAAGGGGATCACCTACTACTTGAAGAGTCGCGCCGGCGGCACCAACTTGAACACCTTACTGAAGCATGTAGAGGCCACGGGCTCTGGCATCCACAAAGGCGGCAAGCGCGAGACCGTGAACATCAACGCCTACATCGCTGAACACCGGGCTCTCTGCATTCACCTCCGGAACCTCCAGCGGGTGGCCATCAAAGAGGGTCGCATGCCTCCAATCAGGCCCAAGGCCCCCAACTCCAAGAAACTAGGCAGCAAGAAGTGGAGGAAGCGCCGGAGGGAGGAGGCGGAGGCGCGAGTGCTTGCAGGATGTGCCTGCAGCTGTGGCGGCTGCTGCTGCTAAGCAGCTTCTTTCTAGCTATATCCTATTTCTGGCTGAATGCATCGAACCTCGTTAAGCAACCTACTTTCTATCGCTATATCCTATTTAGCTGCGCACAGCTATATCTACATTTGTTTTGTTTTCTGAATGAATGTATTCTGCTTGGTGTGATTTGTTGCTCTAGATTTGCTACCTGATCGAAGGCAAAAAGAGGTCCAAAAGGGAACGAATTATCAAAGTGAGAATCTTCTCTAGATTTGCTACCAATTTGGGCAAAATGAAACATATATGTTTAGGGAGAGAGGAAAGGGGCACTCTTTCAAACTGCCAGTTAACAAGGTACCATCTTGACAAGCTACAAGACACATACATAAACATAACACAACGAGGGTTAAATTTATTTTACTAGTATCACTTGAGGCTCTAGACATCTTGGCAAGATAACTGAGTTCCACAAAACAGAAACATAACACTGACAAGTAAAATTTAATTCACTTCTCATCAGACCACTTGAGGCACTTGCCATCGTTCCTAGGCGACAAACTACGACGATTCCAGGTACTCCGCAGCTCACGAAATGCTTCGTCCCACCTGGGATCTGACTTGGCTTCCCTATCTTCAGCGTCCTGCGGCACAATTAGCAGTGCATCATAGGCCTAATTGTTGCCGCTAGAAGAGGCTGCCTCTCTGTTTGCTGCTTTAGCTGCAGCCTCTCTGTCAACCGCTTTTGCTTCAGCTGCAAGCTCTCTTTCAGCTGCTTCTGCAGCCTCTCTGTCAGTTGCTTCATATGCAGCCATTTTCTTTGCATATGCAGCTTCAAACTCAACTATTTCTGCATTTTCTACAAAGGGCTCCCCTAAGCTCGTCTTCCCTCTTGCAAATAGGGCAAAACACGAGGTAACGTAGAAAAAAATGGATCTTCTTGTATAGCTGGTAGGTCACGTAAGCATCTATGGCTGCATACTTCAGGTTTATATCAGACAACAGCCACTCGTCCCAGAAATCGTGCCTATCCGTAGGGAAATCTTCCTTCATTTTGTCGTACAACTCCTCGAGGATTCTGGTTGCGAGTGATGCCATTCCATTGTTCCTCGAGCACCCTAGGATCTTGACAAGACTCTGAATATCGATCCAGTTGTGCGCAGGAATTATAATTTCCTCTTGATAAAATTTTGAAAAATCAGTTGTTGTGTCGACAATGCAGAAAACAATTCCCTTTTCTACAAGGAACTGGCGCAACGCCGGACTTTTCCGGTCAGTCCTGAAAGTATGTAGTTTGTCATCACCAAAATTTGTAACTACAAATATTTTGTCAATGCAAGATCATCATCTCAATATAATTTTGAAAAGTTTAGTAAATGCAAGATCAAGACTCTCAACATTGTATTGTCATAATTTATTCGTTTTTGCATTTCTCAGTCGACTGAACGAGTTGAACATTTCTTTTAACTACAGTTGCACTTTTCTTAGGTGATTGAGACTAAAGAAAATCTCAGCCGATTGAGACATAGGCAAACCCTAATTTATTTGGTCCTAAATAAAATCCAGTAGTTGCAAGATGAGCAAGTGGATAAAGAACAAGAGGAGAATACACTAAAAGCGGTTAGCTACAGAGAGCAGATATACAAACCGGGAGAGGTGGTAGACGAGGATGTGTTTCCGCATGGCCAGTTGAATGACGGCAACTTCACTCCCTTCATATGGGTGCTCCGGGGTGTACTCGAGGTCCAATCCCACAAAATTGTCCTCGTCTATCCCAAGACAACCCTCGTACATCCTCAGGACACGCACCACTGTCTCCTCCTCCTTGGTGTAGACAATGTCTATCTTCTTATTGTCATGGGTAGTGAAGCTTGTCTCTAGAGTGTGTAGATTTTCCATGGCGGCAAGGAGAAGACGGGAAGAAGATAGATGACAGGAAGAAGAAGAGTGGTTTCTGCGATGCAGGGGAACGGTGGAACCGTCAATGCGCTTTTAAGGTAGTGGTTAACGATTGGGACGGAAGTCCAAGGAGAGATGCGTGGCGGTGGCCGTTCTAGCTTCTGAGTAAACAAAAAATAATTATAACGTTGATACATGCACCCTGTTTTGTCACGTCAATACACTGGGTAGGGGGTGGGCAGGGGGTGTTGTCCTTCCTATATGCCAACGCTGCAAGCCTACATGACAGCCACGTCGCCTGAGCGACGGGAGCGACATAACAGCGAGAACCGACAGGGGGCCCAACTTGACGGCTGTTAGCCTGATTTTTTGTATTGAAACATAAAGTTGAATTCGTGCCGAAAAGACCCTCTGAGTATTTGGCACACCAACTGTAGTCATCCCGGCTGATTTCAGTGAACTTGGGTACCGCGTTGCCTATACACCCCAACTTTCGGGCCGCGAAATGATATTCTCCTTTCCTGAGGCAGGACAAATTTGCTAACATAGGCGATCTGTGTGATCAAACCACCGCAACAGATGTCCCCAGTGGAAGCTGACCATTGGCGGCAAAAGTGCTGGATGAGTAAAGCACCTAAGTTTACCTTATGCTCCATCTCTGGATGCAGAGCCAAGTGAATTATGGTCATCTCGGGGCCTGCCATTGCCCCGACATCTCCTTTCCCAAAAATATAATTCACCAAGTAGGTGTGAAAATAATGGATAGTAGGATTCTGGATAGTGGCGCTCTTCTTGTGCAAATAATCGGTGTTCCTATGGACAGAAATCTGCTCCCAAGAATGCATTGTCTATATGTGGACATTGTCATTAATATCAAGTTCCCCCTCATGGGAGAATCTAAAACAATCACAAAATTCATAAAAGGAAAGGCTATGGGGTTGCCCATTTAGTACAAAACTTATAGTGCAATTACGCTCCTAGACTTCAAGATCATCATGGAACGATGATATGAACTCGTATGTGGCAAGCTCGTGGGTGTCGACGAAGATGTAGGAGAAAGAGACCGGGCTAGCTTGCACAGTCATCTGCTCGAAGTCCTCCAAAAGACCCTGGCAGGAGAGGAACTCACGGTCAACTCACTTAGTGGGTAAAACCTTGCGTTGGCTCACCCTCATAGTATTTTCTCATGGCGGCTCTCAAGCTATCCGCCTCCCTCTTCTTCGAACCCGGTGGCCTAGTGGAGCCTTAGGCCCCTGTCGTTCCCGGGCCCTTGCCCGAGCGAAAAATCCTTCCAATGTTATGCACTGTGCGGTCTGAAGATTCCCCCACTCAAAAACACGAAATCAGTGAAGAATCAAAGGTTCTAGGAGATTAGGGTTTGAGCTGGAGAGAGAAAGATAAAGAAAGAATGAGGAAGAAGAAAGGAGGTGGTTGTGAGCCAGCCATCGTCGGCTTTTACCTAGCGATGTAGTCGGTCCGGGCGGGTGGTATGGAGCACCCTGCCCGTACCGGTGGTCGTCACCATTGGATCAAGGTTAGGGTTCGAGATTAAACCTGGATGGTCTGGTATAGGCGGACGGTACGGGTGCGTCTCGGCCATACCGTTGCTCGTTATCGGGACTGTAAAGTCTTGGCGAATTCATCGAGTTCAGTACGAGCGGGGGGTATGGGCGCCTCTGGCCGTACTAATGCTCATTATCGCTACTATGCACTGTTTTTGAATTCGTCGAAGTTCAGTACGGGCAGGCGGTAGGGGAGCCTCCGGCTGTACCGCTGCTCGTTGTGCAATCTGAACCCTGTTTACTTCTTCCCTTCTCTTTTCTCTTGCTTCTTTAAACTCCACTAGGGTAAATCATCTGCAAATCTAAAAACTCGAACAAATTTATTAATACACACACAAAGTAAAAGAAAAATAAAAAAATTTAAACTTAACTTATTAAGAATGGGTTGACTCCCATTAAGATTTTTATTCTAGAGTTTAGCTTGTCATCCAATCTCCATGTCATTAGTGTTTACCCCGAGCTTCTCTTCATCTATGGTTTTTACCGCTTTGATACGCATAGGTGCTGGAACATATTTTCCATTATGCTCCTATTGCTTTGGAAAATAGTGAACAATCTAATCATCATATATATTGAAGACAATCTTACCACTAGAACAATCTATGTGAGCTCTAGCTGTGCTGAGAAAAGGTCTTCCAAGGATGATAGGAAGTTTTTCATCTTCAAGAACATCAAGTATAATAAAATCAGTAGGTATAACATGTTGGTTTATTCTTAGTAGAACATCTTTGATCATACCGACAGGTTGTTTAGTTGTCTTATTAGCCATTTGCAATGTGATTGAAGTGGGAGAATACTCTCCAAGGTTCAATTTTTTAAACAAGGAATAAGGCATGACACTAACACCTGCTCCTAAATCACAAAGAGCGTTAACTATTTGTTTTTCCAATTGCACAAGAGATAGTTGGTATACCTGGGTCCCCAAGCTTAGCAGGCAGCTTTTCACCAAAGCTTACTACTGCTATAGTCTTTGTTACCTTCTTTTTTCTATTAAGAATATCTTGCATAAACTTTTTATAAGTAGGAACTTGAATAGCATCACTTTATCCGGTGCCTCGGCAAAATAATCATAAATGAAGGCTTCCTAGTGCCTCGGAAAAATAATCATAAATAGCTTTATCCGGTTCATATTGAACTCGGTTAGGATATGGAATTTTCTTTTTCGTGCGTATTACCTTGTCTTTTACCTTTGCCACTGGTTCAACATAGTTTTCTTTGCTGCTGAAGTTTGCTTATCGGCATGCTCTTCATGTGGGGCGATAACTTGCTCTTCTTGTTCCTTTCTGAAATTAGCCTCTTCTCTTGAGTCGATTGTCTCAGCATCCGAGTCATATAGTTTATGTTTAACTCCTCCTACTTCTTCTTCTCTAGCTTTGGAAGGATCATGTTCTTTTTTGTGAGCTTCATAATCAATATCATCTTGAGGATCAACTAGGTCGTCTGCTTCTTGACTCATATCTTGAGTCTCTGTTGCCTTACCGGCTTGTTCTTCTTGATACCAAGGTGGCCAGTGTGGTTCCTGCGATTCTATGCCACGTCTAGTGACAATGTTAGTATAAACAATATTGAAATTTTCTTGGTTCAAAATCAAAGTTTGGGTTTTGATTATTTGATCACATTGTTTTTAACCATACTTAAATATATATCTAAATGCTTTGTAGCATGGCCCAAGTCATCATAGAATTCAGTTAGGTCTCTTATATTCTTTTCTTGAGTCATAAGATGTTTATAATTTTTCTCACAGAACTATTTTTGTTGATATCTTAATTTTTGCATGACAAGATTTATACCATCTTCCATTACATAAGCTTGAAGAATGTCAATTTTCTTTTCTTTAATAAGTTCCAACGCTATTCCTTTTCCTTCCATGGATTTTTTGACTTCAGGTATAAGATCTGGGGTATGTCAATCATACCTGTTCGTGGTTCAACATCCCCAACTAGATTGTATTATTCATTAGTAAAGGATCTTACCTCAAAAAGTTTTATGCATCTAGGAAATGTTAAGTTGCAAATAGCTCCCCCTACAGATAGATTGATGGCTCTGAGATATAGCCATCTACGTCCACGTTTAAACTGGATATTATTCATATTTTTTATGAAATATCTCTCTAAACCCTGCCACTAATGCCTAATATTCAGAGGGGTATGCAATCTTTTCTTTTATATTTTTCCTGCGCAGATAATGTCGTTTGAAGATGGGAATCACTACATTAAAGCCAAAGATACGAGATTTCGAACAACCAGAAGAAATCGGGAGCCGTAGAGCGGAGGCAGACACTTTAACGACCAACTATACGACCGGAGCAAAATTCCGGTCGTATAGTTGGCGCCACCACCGTTAGGTCAAACAAAACAACTTTTGTGAAGGGACCCCTATAAAACGAAGCCTCGGGTGACAAGAAAACTCTCTCCGACCTCGCAAAAATTCTCTACCATAGATCACCAGCCACCTCCAAATCTCAAAACCCTTCTCCATCTCCATAGCCATATTCGACCTTTGTAATAGTAGATCTCTTCTTTGATTGGCGACATTGTAAGAATAGTGCTATCAATCTTATGATTTTCATTACAATGTTTGTGATTGTATATCTCATCTCTATGTGTGAGTAATTCTCCTTGTGCTAAGGGCTTCGGCCAAGCCATGTAGCAATTGTGCATGTTATTTATCATATATGGGATCGTGTATTAGTTTGTATGACATGATGATTATTGTATCCTCTCTAGAGTCAATCCAAGGACTTGTCAGGTACCCAAGACCCCAAAGGTTGAGCCAGGTATATGGATTATGAGTAATGACTGATCTATAGGTTTGGAACCCCAGTGACAGAAGGGGTAGTACGGTTTTATGTGATGGATTTATTTGATATTAACGGTGACATCACTATGCATATAATTAGTTCTCTTTCTTCTATGGATGAGACTAGTAGGTTATTTCTATAAGCGGTTGCGGAGGCAATAGAAATTATGGATGCACTGCTCACATATAATTTATCTTGCTCTAACAAGTACATGCATACTTTATTTCTATCTTTTATTTCCATCAGATGTTTTGCACAGGTATAGGTGAAACCGAATGCCCTAGGCCCTCTCTCTCCATCATCGCCAACAAAAAAAGACACAAGCTATTGGTCCGGTAAGAATACAAACAGAATTCTGAATCTTCTGAAGGTCCGTTAAAGTAACTTGACTATGCATTCGCTTCCCGAGGATTCGATAACCGAGGTCTAATAGGGAAAAAGAAGCAATACTACATCCATAATCCGGATCGAAGTTATCAACCCTTTTCCTGGCGCCGTTGTCGGGGAAGCAATAGCTACCCTGGTGAGGTTATTAGGAACCTTGCTAGTTTTAATTCTTTTTTTAATTTTGTTAGTTTGCTTTCAGTCTTTATTTGATAAAAGGAAAAAATTAGTTAGCCTTAAATTCTTGCGTTTACTATTATAATTCTTTGTTTAAGAAAATCCAAAAACATAGGAAATATCGCTAAAAAGAAGCTTGAGGAGTTTTCTACTCCCAACAATGATTATTTGCGTACTCCTATTACTCAGCCCGCAATTGCTGCTGATGACTATGAAATTAAGTCCCATTATTTAAGTTTGGTTCAACAGAATCAATTTGGAGGCTTTGCTATTGAAGACGCATGTATGCACTTGAACACTTTCACTAAAATATGTGATATGATGCGTATAAAAGATGTTGACCCCGATGCAGTTAAATTGCGTCTATTTCCTTTCTCTCTTAGAGGAAGATCAAAAGAATGGTTGCTATCTTTGCCTAGAAATACTATTACATCATGGGTGGGATGTACTTCTTTATTTATGACTAAATTTTTCCAACTACAAAGACTATGCAACTCAGATCTAATATTACTGGCTTTAGACAGGAAGAGCGTGAGCCACTAGCGCTTGCATGGGAGAGGATGAAAGAATCCTTAAGAAACTATCCTAGTCATGGGATGGAAGATTGGTTAATCCTCCATTTATTTTATAATGCTCTTAATCATGTGTCTAAGTCTGTGCTTGATATTGCAGCTGGAGGAACGTTTATGGGTAAACATATTACCAAAGCAAAGCAGTTGCTAGACAATATGCAAGACAATCATGCTCAATGGCATGTGGATAGATCAAACACGAAGAAGGTGAGCTCCATCTCACCACAAGAAAATGAAGAACTCAATGCTAAGTTGTATGAGCTCATACTAGCCGTAAAAGGTAAGGAAACCCACGTAAGAGCTATCCCTGAAATAAATATTGAAGAAATAGACTTCATATCTCGTAATGATTATAACCCTGCTTGGAAAAAGAATTACAATTCTAACTTTCAAAAACATTATTCTAGTCCTGTAGGTGATTCTAATAATAATATGGGAACTAGTAATGGTAGTCTCCAAGAAACACTAAAGTCTTTTATAGACTCACAAAATGAGCAAAACAATATTCTTGTTAAAATAACGGAGAACCATGATGCTATGCTTGGTAAATTATCTAACCAAGCTGTTAGTTTGAGAAATGATTTGCAGGCCCTCCAAGAAAGAACGAGGATCGTTGAGGCACAACTAGGTAAGATAAATGAGAGTCATACTCTCATTCTAGCTAAATTTGCAGGTAAAGCTGAGCCAAATCCCGTTGAATACCTCAAGATGATGAGAATCCAAAGGGAGGAGCCTGAAGAACTTGATTATAGTAATGCTCCTTCACCAAGCTACACGGTTGAAGATCTCGTAAAAAGGATCAATGTCAAGATTCCGGTAAGTGAAGGTAGTGAGGAAGCTATGTACCAGCACTTTGTTAAGCAGGTAGCAATAAAGGTACGTGATCTTGAGAAAGAATATAAGCAAATTGCTGAAAAATTACCTGTGAAGTTAGATGACATATTTGAGCCTACTATTAAGATTAAAATTGGAACCAATGAGATAGCTGCACTTTGTGATCCAGGTGCAAGCGTCTCAACAATTCCAAAGAGTCTTTTTAACAACTTAAATCTTGGCTCCTTTGAATTTACTGAGTTAAAATTGCATCTAGCAGATTCTACCTACAAACAAGCTGTAGGAATTAAGGAGAATACTTTAGTATACATTAAAGGCTATCCTTCTCTCATTGATTTTGTTATTGTTGACATGCCTGAAGATGCTACTACTCCTATTATATTAGGTTGTCCTTTCTTAAGAACTATTAAGGCTTTAATTAATCTACATGAAGGGAACATGAAGCTTCAATTGCCTTCGCGGGGTCCTTTTGTTATTCATTTCCCCAGGAAGAAGAAAGTTAAGCATGATGAAAAGGAGGCCATCACTTTGAAGGACAATTACTTTGGAGTGGGTGTTCCACTCATCTGGCCTAAGTAAGCAACATTGAGGTCAAGCTATTGATCATAAAAGAGCGCTCCATGGGAGGCAACCCATGTTAAATAAAGGTTTGAGTGAAGTTTTAAGTTTTTAGTTTAAGTTTATGTTTAATAAACAGTGCTAGAAAACTCCATTTGAGGAGAAGAAGTTCGATAGTACTTAAAATTCTGCTATATACATGTTGTTGTTGGTCGACAATATTTACTGTCAATTTTCTGTCATAAACAAGGTATATCACTAAGTTACAGGTTCGAAGAAACAGAATTTTTTTGATGCACACAGAGAGTTTAACGACCAACTATATGGCGGGAATAAAAATTGCGGTCGTATAGCTCCGGTCGTATAGATATCTTTGCCATCAAATTTTTTTCTTTAAAATGTATTGAGAGTTTAACGACTAACTATATGGCAGGAATAAAAAATTTCGGACGTATAGCTCCGGTCATGTAGATATTAGTGCCTCCGTACAATTTCTTTTCTAATGTACCAAGAGTTTAACGACCAACTATATGGCGGGAATAAACATTCTGACCGTATAGTTCCGGTCATATAGATATCGATGCCTTTGTATATTTTCTTTCCTAGGGACAGACAGTTTAACGACCAATTATACAGCGGGAACATATTGTTCCAGCGGTATAGTTCTGGCCGTATAGCTGTGCCGCCAGGAGGAAACCCTAATATTTTGACAGAAGGCCAACTATACGGTGGGAACGCATTTTTCTGGCTGTATAGTTGCATCGACCACAAAATCGCACAGGAAGGTACCTCCAACTCCAAAACTTCAATCTTTTTTCTCTCTTCTACCTCCAAACTCTCTCAAAACCTCAAGAGATCTTCATCTCTACTCAATTTTGTTCGATTTCCTCGCACACAAGTGATGTACGGTATGTTTCTCCTCCGATCCTCCAATTACTTTTTGCAAATTTGTCTTTGATCTATTGTCATTATCAATCTAGGGTGAGACCCACTATGAACCAATTGCCATAATTTTCTTTCCTAGATTATTATTTTGAGGAGATTCCTTAGTGTGCTTTGATAAGGAATATATTGCACTTACTTTTATTAGATCAAAAAGTTTTATGTTTTTCTTTCTTCAATGTTTTAGATGATGAACACAAGGAGACAAACTCGTGCTCGTGCCACCGCTAGCGCTTCTCGGGCCGTCGCTCAAGAACGCATGGAGATACGGTTCAAGATTGAGCTCCAACGTGATCGCTTCAATAGGATCAAGAACCGCGCAATGAAGGCCACCAAGTGGGCTTGCCCCATTATATTGAACCAACTAGGTATTTCTGATGACTTCAATTTACTTTGCAATAGAGCTGGCCAACAAAACTTTGAGTACAATGATGTGCCTACTAATCGCCGCTTTACAATTGAATTTCTAAGTTCGTTGCAAAGCACCGTTAAACAATGGCAAGGAGAGGACACTATTTCTTTCTGACTTATGAACAACAACTACACTTTAACTTTAGATGAATGGTGTGCATGTTTTAATTTGCCAAACAATGATGTTAATAACTTACGCGCATCCTTTACTGGCTTAGAACCTACCCCTGAATAATACTATAATGGAATGAGTTTCACCACTAGAGTGAACAAGGGGAAGAATATTCAACATCCTGCAATTCGCTATTTGTTCTATGTTATTTCTAACACCTTGTAGGCACGTAATGAGTTCACGAGACTCAACGAGGAGGAAATCCTAGTCCTCGCAAAGGATGCTTACATCAACTGCGGCTTGTCACTCAACTTGGGCACCATCCTTGTGAGCTACTTGGAGCACCAAGCCTCCCAAAGCCAAGGACCAATCATAGGTGGAGGCGTCATCACCGTGCTTGTCACTGCCCTAGGCATCGACCTAGGTGAGTTGCAACCCGTGCTAGGTGAGCGATGTGTTGGTTTCTCCACTTTGAAAGCTTGTGGAATGCTCACTAGGAGAGGTGGTGTTTATTATCTGCATATTGCTAGAGATGGGCGTTTCTACCCCGCTCCTTTGCCTAATGGTTTTTTCTCTATCAAGGAAGGACGTTTCTATATGACTTGTGGGTTGAGCAACACCAACCCGAGGAGGAGATTCCGGAGGACGATGAGGACCAAGAGGAGGAGCAAGGAGTTCCTTACCAAGAGGAGAAGCCACAAACCCGGTTCACCACATACCAAAAGGACTTGGAGGGACTGTGGAGAGGATGCATAACCTCTCTTTGAACCTCCTTGAATCAGCTATTAACCTCTCAACTCAATTCGCAAACTAGAGTAACGACTTTTCCCTCCACCACAGTAATTTGAAGGGCTTGCAAAAGCCTAAGCTTGGGGAAGTTTCCTCATGTATATTTATTTGGCGTTCGTTTGCTTTTATTTATTTCGAGGTTGTGTTTTTATTTGAGTTTATAAGCACTCGTGTTGGTTTCCCCAACACTTTATTTTCTAGTTATTTCTATTTGCTTTCAATATTTTCTAGTCGGAGCTTTGCCACCAATTTTTCTATTCTTTAAATCCCCTCTCTTAAAAACCACAAAAAGATTTCTCCATTTTTTCTTATTTTCCCTCTCCCTTTTCTTTCTGCCTCGAGGTTTTCATATGTTTGCAGGAGAGTGATCGACTTCGAGTTTCCAAGAAACAAATAAAAAAGGAAGAGAGAAGTGGAACCAAACATGAGAGGTATGCCTTATGACTCCCCACTTTTGAAGTTTGAGAAACCCATGTTAGTTAGTAGTAAATGTTGAGATATTATATTGGTGGAGTGAGTCTTTGTATTGTAGTAAGATCTTCGTTTACATGGGTATTTAATTGGGTAAGTTTTGTTCGAACTCTCGTAATTAACCAAGTCTTGCCTAAAAATTGCTAAACAATTGTAATAAGAAAAAGTCTCACAATCGAAGGCTTGGGTGTTGTAGTTCTTGGTCTTGAAGGTTTATTTCTAGAGAAACTCAACACCACTGAAAATGTTGATTGACTTGATATCTCTCTTTGAAAGGATTTGTTCGATTGAATTAATGTTTAGCGGTTTTTGTGAGCATGCCAAAGTTTGACTTGTTAATCATAAGAATGATATAGCTTTACGTGTGTCAAACTTCATGGGATGCCAACAACTCCGCTGGCCTACGAACGATCTTCATGGAGGAAACTCCTAGATTTCGGCTATGAGTTGATTAAACACTTGTAGCAGCAATGCTATAGTGGGTAAGATTCTTGGCACTCCCGGGTTGTTGTGTGATGTCTGCAAGAGCACAGATCATTTGTAGCTAGTTTCGAAGTTCAGATATCGATCCCATAGGGAGCCCAAAGGTAAGTGTTTATTGATGAAGTATCTCTTTAAACCCTACCACTAATGCTTAATATCCAGAGGGATATGCAGTCCTTTCTTTTATAATTTTGTTGCGCAGATAATGTCGTTTGAAGATGGGAATCACTATATTAAAGTCAAAGATATGAGATTTCCAACAACTAGAAGAAACCAGGAGCCGTAAAGCGGAGGCAGACGCTTTAACGACCAACTATACGACCGGAGAAAAATTCCAGCCGTATAGCTCTGGTTGTATAGTTGGCGCCACCACCATTATGTCAAACAGAACAACTTTCGTGAAGGGACCCCTATAAAAAGAAGCCTCGTGCGACGAGAAAACTCTCCCCGACCTCGCAAAAAGTCTCTGCCACAGATCATCAGCCGCCTCCAGATCTCAAAACCCTTCTCCATCTCCATAGCCATATTCTACCACTTGTAATAGTAGATCTCTTCTTCGATTGTCTATATTGTAAGACTATTTCTATCAATCTTATGATTTTCATTACAATGTTTGTGATTGTTGATCTCATCTCTATGTGTGAGTAATTCTTCTTGAGCTAAGGGCTTCGGCCTAGCCATGTAGCAATTGTGCATGTTATTTATCATAGATGGGATCGTGTATTAGTTTGTATGACATGATGATTATTGTATCCTCTCTTGCCTCAATCCAAGGAATTGTCAGGTACCCCAAGACCCCGAGGGTTGAGCCAGGTATAAGGAGTATGAGTAATGACTGATCTGCAAGTTGGGAACCCTAGTGACAGAAGGGATAGTACGACTATGTGTGAGCAATTTACTTGGGATTAACGGTGACATTACTATGCATATCATTAGTTCTCTTTCTAGTATGGATGAGAGTAGTAGGTTATTGCTATAAGCGGTTGCGGAGGCAATAGAAATTATGGATGCACTTCCCACATATAATTTATCTTGCTCTAACAAGTACATGCATACTTTATTTCTCTCTTTTATTTCCATCAGATGTTTTGCACAACTACAGGTGAAACCGAACACCCAAGGCCCTCTCTCTCCATCATCGACAAAAAAAGATGTAAGCTATTGGTCTAGTAAAAACATAAAAGGAATTATCAAACTCCCGAAGGTCCGTTAAAGTAAATTCACTACGCATTCGCTTCCCGATGATTTGATAACCTAGGTCTACTAGGGAAAAAGAAGCTATACTACATCCGTAATCTGGATCGAAGGTATCATAGATAAATCATTTGTTTTGTTTCATCATTAAGCCCATTGTAAAAATATTGGATAATTGAAAGAAACCATGATTCGGGACTTTCATAATCACTGCATAAAATCTATTCTATGCTTGATAAAAGTTTTCTCCAACTGTTTGGAGAAAGTTTGTTATGCAATGTTTAATCTGGATGATTCTAGTGAACGAACAATATTTATGCATAAACTCTCGGATGCAATCTTTCCAGATTTTTATAGTGTGATTAGGTAATGATTGTAACCAAATAAAAGCATTATATTTCAGAGACAAGCGAAGAGTTTGGTAGACTTGTTGGCTTAAGAGTAGCGCAAAGGTCATAGACCTTGTCAAGTGATCACTAGGATCTTCCTCTTCTTTTCTTGCGAAAGCAATAACTTTCATCAAATAAATTAGCCTAGGATATATTTCAAATTCCTGGCCTTCAAGTTCAGGACAAAGAATAGGCATTTTTCTTAAGTGTCTACATGGATTCCCATATTTTCCCAATGGTATCTCAGGTTCTTTAGCCCCCTGGGTAATGGTCAAGTATGCCATCAAAGGAATCAAACTGTTCACGTCTATAATACGTGAGTTAGAATTTTTTTCAATAAATTCTATGCGTCTCTCAGTTGGAATACGATCAATGTACGGAGGTAAATAAGTTTGTCCTGATCGAGTGGTACCTCTGTCTTCAACGGAGATCATGGATGGTGTCAACAATTACTTTTGTCAAGAAACAACACTTAGCGCTTAGATGCCCGGCAACGATGCCAGAAAATAGCTTGATGGCCTGCAAGTGCATAGGTTCGTCAGAGCATGTTTTCATGGAAGTATTAATTCCAGTTTTTATATCGATCCCAATAAGGAGCCTTGGTAAGTGTTTTTAAACGGCATTTCTATCACACTCAAGGTGTCACCGGTATTGAGTGAATTGACTGCAGTTGTTGAAGGTGGAAGGTGGTGAGTGAATAATAGAGGAAACTTGAGTGAGAAAAATGCGAGAATTAAATAACATAAACGTAAATATGAGAAATGTGTTCTAGGTACCTGTAGATGAGAAAGTAGGCGTAGATAGAAACGGTTCATGGTGATAGTGAAAGTGCCAAATGAATAAAGTGGAATAAGTGATAGTGATATTTCTTATTTATAAGTGAGTAGGCAACCAACCCGTATACCAATTGGAAGTCCTCATGGCCAATTCTTCCTAGTCCTAATGATCCATCTACCTGTTACCACGGCAATGGTTTGCAAATTAATTAAGGTCTTCTAACCAGATCAAGGATTTAATCTTGATGGTTCCTTGGTGTCCTCGAGTAGTCTCCTCATTGATATCGGCCGTGTCACTCGGGGGGTCGCTGATTCTCTAGGATACAAGCTCAAACCTATGAGATCTTTAGATCATGTTACCTAGGTCCTTAAATTAGATAACAAGCATTAGGCGAACACAGATAATCATTATCACTATTTAATAAGAACTACAACAATCAGAAATGGATGGAATTAAGGAAGGCACAACACATCTCACCAATCCCCTACATATCCCACGCGTATGGGAATTTACTCAGACATGAGAGGAAGATTAATCAAAGGCATAATTGTATTGCAAATGGAAATCATCTCAAAGTTATCGTGGCAAGCCATAATACCAATTAAAATCAAATCAAATATAAACTGAGGTAGATCAAAGTATCAAACCCTAATCTTATAAGTGTCAATCTCTCTCTCTAAGTATCAATGGGTATGATGGTGGATGAATGGTTTAGAGGTTTGAGATCATCAAATAATGAGAGGGGGTTCTTCTCCTTCTCCAGATCTGATCTCTCTCCTCTCTAGATGAGCTTGCAGCGGTTGTGTTCTCTTTTTAGTCGTCTCATGTTCACAAAAGTTGCATGTATTAATATAACGGAGCTGGCGGCATGCAGTTCAGGAAGACGGTATGGGTCCATCCGGACCATACCAATGGTTGTTATGCACTCTGGACGCCTCCAAAGAAAGTGGCACCGATTGGGGATTTGCTTCTTTACGTGTAATTAGCCCATAAATGATATTAGATCTTCCATAAATGTTCAATACCTGAAAACTATCACAAGAAACCAAGGATTTGCTAATTACGATGATAACGTTAGTAGAGAGGGGTAATCTTTAGTGAAATACGACAATAAACAAGAGGAAAATAAATGATAAAAAAGTGATGAAATTGGAGATATCACTTCCCATCGCAATCGGAGGGATAATGGACAAGCACATCTGTGAGACATTGTTTGGCCTCTGCAACTTTTTCGACGTCATCTCTTGAAAGTCGATCAGCGTCTAGCAGCTCACAAGGCTACAGGAAGAGATCATGGTGGTACTATGCAAGCTCGAGACTTATTTCCAGCCCACATTCTTCGACATCGTGGTACATCTGCTAATCCATGTCGTGGATGATATCATCCACCTCGGGCCAACATTCCTTCACAACATGATGCCATTTGAAAGGATGAATGGAATCATCAAAGGCTTTGTCCGCAACAGGACCCATCCAGATGCAAGCATAGCCAAGGGCTTTCTGACCTACTAGTGCATCTCTTCCTGCTAGAATTATATAGGCACCAACGATGGTTTGGAAAGCAACAACAGGCACCTTGGCAGGCTCGCTGGATGTGGTCACCACGAGGGTCGCTGCAATCTTCAAGTCGACCGCACTGGTCGATGTATCGACTTTGACAGGGCAAACCTAGTTGTGCTAAAACACATAGAATTGGTCCACCCTTGGTGAGCAGAGCACAAAAGCTTTATTGAGAATAAGTACAACGATTTGGGATGGCCGAGGATTCAAGGAGAAATAATAAGAGATAACAACCCCACCTTCACGTAGTGGCTAAAACACATAGAATTGGTCGACCCTTAGTGAGCAGAGCACAAAAGCTTTATTGAGAATAAGTACAACGATTTGCGCTGGACGAGGACTCAAGGAGAAATAATAAGAGATAACAACCCCACCTTCACGTAGTGGTTCAAGGAGAAGCTACTGAAAAATCCCCCACATAGTACTCGTATGGAAGAGGAAAAAGTCATATTCACCTTGTCATAGGGCCCCATATACAACCTTAGGACCTCCCAGGCATACGACATCAATGACTACACATTCTACACCAAGGAAAAGGATAAGAACAATGAATATCAGAACTCAAGGGTAACTATGGAATGCTTCATGGATGAGTCGGCTAACATCAAGGAAAGATACTATGGAAGGATCGAGGAGATATGGGAGCTCGACTACTATGGAGAAAATGTGCTGATGTTCCATGTTAGATGGGCCAAGAATGTCGAAAAATAAGATTGGTATTTCACAAGCATGGTTATACCCGAAGCCAAAACAATAACTGCCGGCGCGAACATCACCGCTAAATATGAGCCATGGGTATTGGCCAGCCCAATGGACCAATGTTTTTTATTACCGACCCGACAAAGCCTAGCCATGTTATCGTAAGGATAGGAAAAAGGATCATCATCAAAATGGACAGAGTAGCTAACGAGCTGGACTTCGATAACTACGATGACCCGAAGATGGAAGAGGACATCTACATACATACTACTTCTACACGAAGAAGTAGGACCACCCTACCAGCAAAAGGTTGTCCGTTCATGAGAACAAGTCAATAGATTCACATATTCAACATCGATGAAGAAGGGCAAGAAGATTGTCAAATGCTAGCACCATGTGTGTGAATGCATTCTCGATAAGACTATTATGATATATATCCATGTGTTAATTACTTGGGTGTTCTTGCAAATTATAATGACCAAAATATTTGTTCTTGCTGAATTATAATATCTGAATGTATGTTTAAACATCTAAATATACTTAGTACAAACTTTGTACTAAACTAGTACTAAATCAGAGGGAGAAAGTAAAATATATGAAAAAATAAAACTGAGACGAACCTGGATGCCCTAGGTTTACGTTAAGGACAAAGTCAGCTACCAATGCGGTTGTGTGGTGTTGTTGTCAACCACACAACGCGTGGCAGTTTTGTACTAAGGGGCGCCAGTATCCATGGTGCACTGTAGAGATATGCACCACAAATATGCGTGGAACCTTTGCTAGGGTGTCCGGGCTCACTAATATCTGTGACGCATGTCTTAGGGATGCGCCACAAATAACCAACACTTAGCAGCAAAAATCAACTGGATCGGGCCCTTTCCCCATTCCTCTCTGACTCCATCCACCCACTGCCCACCGCTTCCAATCCCACCACCACCATCGACATAGCAAATGGAGGGACAGGCCACTGCTATTGACGAAGAATAAGGAGGAGGAGGCTGGCGATGTGGACGTCCGCTCAGGACGGAGCAGAATGAGGAGGAGAACATCATTGTCCATGCCACCACTACCGTTCAGGAGCAGCCTCGGCTATGCCCTCTACCAGGCCACCAGCTCACCGGCCGGCAGTCGAGGTACCCGACCCTCCCCTTTCCCCCGCCCCTCTCCCTACTAGGGCACAACTAGGGTTCTTACATCACTGTGTTCATGTGATGCCTATGCTCTAGGTTCAGACAACTAGGGTTCATGTGATTCCTACACTCCAGGTTGAGATAGCTAAGGTTCATGTGATGCCTATGAAAAAATCTTATAGTATTGTATTGTGATTCTTTTGAGCTCTGCTATTGTGATCTCTAGGGTTAGGTTCAGGGTCCTATTTACAGTGCTCTAGGGTTCATGTGTTATTTACAATGCTCTAGGGTTCATGTATTTTGGTAATTTGTCCTTTATAAATTTGGACAAAACATTTCTTTTAGTTTTGGGATTTTTTTCCACTATCTAATTTACTCATAGTGTACTAAATTTGTCACTTAGATGTTTATCCGATCATGATTTAAATTCCAAGCTTTGTGAACTGTTAAGTGTTCACTAGCTTTTCTGTATTCTTTTAAAGAATCCAAAAGTTTGAGGTGTGTTTAAATTGCATCTATGATTTCTTAACTTTGTGTCCTACTGTTGTTTGGTCGCCTAGTGTAGGTTTCCCAATTTGGTTCCTATTGGCTTAGCTACTTCTATCATTGTTGTCTCCTAATGTTTTGTTGGTCATGGTCTTGATCTAGTGCACTTTTAGTGGATTCTCCTTCTTATATATGCACTGACCATTTACTGCCATCTTTGTAACTGTTGGTACTATTGTTTCCTACTGATGAAATTTTGATGATCTAGTGTACTTTCTAATGGAAATCTTCCCTAGAGGCAATAATAAGCTTGCTTTGCTTGCAGTGCTTGGTTTGTAGAAGTAGGTTCTTAGTTCTTTATTAGTAGTAGTGCTTGCTTAGTAGTAGTAGCAGTGCTTTCTTAGTATCATTAGGTTCTTACTAGCAGTGCGTGCTTAGTAGTAGTAGGTTCTTGGTAGAAGTGCTTGCTTAGTAGTAGTAGGTTCTTAGTAGCAGTGCTTGCAATGCTTGCTTAGTAGCAGTAGGTTCTTATTAGAAGTGCTTGCTTAGTAGCAGTGCTTGCTCATTTGCTTGCTTGCTTGCTTAGTAGCAGTATGTTCAATAGTTTCTTAGTGTAGTAGCTTAGTCATATTTTTAGTGCAGTCGCTTAGGTTTAGTAGTTCCTTAGTATAGTAGCTTAGGTTCAGTAGTTGCTTAGTGTAATAGCTTAGCTTAGTTGCTTAGTGTAGTAGATTAGGTTCAGTAGCTTGGGTTCAGTAGCCAAAGGCCCATGCTTCACACCTTTATCTGTTTCTAGTCATATTTTCTTTCTTCTTGGTCTTATCCTTTAAAAACATCTAGCACCAAATTGTTTTTGCTATTATCTGATGTATATATTCAAGTAAAACTATCACAGCTGACCATATAATTCATCACATTATTACTTGGAAATTTGTAGCTGCAACTTGACTCTCATTTGTAGCTGTGGATTTGGCTCTGTTTGGAGCAAAGTACTAGTGGCATGCATGTTTTCTGGAATGGTTGTTTTCTGGAATAGTAATGTGCACTAAAGTAAATTTTGTTTGAAATGGAAGCCTCTTGTGAAGTGCTTCTCCTCTGTGTATGTGTATGATATGCATGGATTACTTGTGTACTGAATTTATTTGAGTTGCCCGTTTTTGCTAAAATGTTGATTCATTTCCGTTTCGACGAAAAATGGGCACTCCTAGGTCCATAAATTAGCAAAGGTTATGCCAGATTTTCTCGTGGGTTTTTGTACTAAATAGTTGGATTTTTTTCCTATGTAGTACAATCCATGTTGAGCAGACACAACAACTACGAGGCCGACACATCTCGGCCTACAAACATCTTAGAAGAAGCCGGAGAGAGTAACAAGGAGTTTTGGGAGTTTAACCGGGACGCGGAGCGGGAGGAGGTAGCCAGGGTAGAATTTCAGGGCGACAATGATATGCATGACCCAGGGCGAGATGAGGATGTCGCCGCCGATGACAAAACGACTGATAGTGGTGGTGGCCAAGATGAAGCCACCACCGGTAGTGGAGCCGAGGGTGAGACCACTGCCGGCAAACGCATGGATGGAGGTAGCCAACCTAATAGCACCAAGAAGCAAAGGAAGGATCGGCATCCGCCAGTGCTCGGCACCGTCCAAGAGGATTTTACCGAAGTGACCCCTTCTGGCGTACCTTTGGCGCCTTAAGACCTTGTCAAAGGGTACGACATACAAATCGGGTGCATCGTCCAGGACACCGTCTCGATCAACACGGGAAACCTAAGGGCACCTGAGCAAGCGCATATGACTAATATCCTCATCCAGAAGCTTCACCAATGATACAAGTTCCCACATCCATTCGACAACTTAAATCTCAAAGGGAATAAGGCAAACCAGGTATCCCTGAAGAAGATGAGCAACACCTTGAGAAGCTGGAGAACCTTTTCAAAGAGAAGGTGGCTTCTGACTTAGGAGTATAGTGGACTATGTGGGGGAAGCATATGCGAGAAAAGAACATAGGCAACCATCATTGTGGAAGAGGCGGTTATAGAGGAGTAAATCCCATTTGGGACAAGGAGGATGCCAAGCTTCGACGTCTGGGTAAATACAACCCGAGGCACAATTTCATGGACCTGCAAACTAGGAACTTTGTCCTGGCCCGCTACTATCAGCACCCAATAACGAAGGAATTCATTACCAACGATGAGGATGTGAAGGAATTCGAGAAACATCTGGTAAGGAATTTACCTCATCCGGATCTCAAGTTATAATTAAGAATGAAGCATACTTTCTAAACACGTTCAAATCTTCCTTCTGCAGAAAGCAGAAATAGAAGCAGTTGTGAGCTCCTCCCTGTAGGGCCATGCAGAGATAAAAAAAACTTTTTTGCCTTACGTGGTAGTCCCAAGATCTAGCTTAGGTGATAGGCCACGAGATTTACCACTAGACGCGCAGGTGAGGATTGTTGATGAAGCACGTGAGTTGATGCCATGCCGAATGATCCCTTGTGCAGCGCATCCAGATCCCCATGAACTCCTTCGTCCCTAGCACTACACGTGCAACGCCTCTACCGGTATCCACAAGTATAAGGAGGAGCTCTAGGCAGAGGACTTCTAGATCCTGTCTAGCCCGAAGTGGGAGTGGAGAAAGTGATGGCTAGGTCAGGGACTATCCCTTGTCACTCCACTTATATATACTCCTAGATGGGCTCAATGCTTGAGGCCCATCTAGGCTGTATCCCAATCTCCATATGGATCGAATCCACATGGGTTCCTTACCCTTAAGTGTGTCACCATGTAGGTTCGTGTACACCTGGACAAGACACGAGTCACCACTCCGAGTCGATAGCTGGTAGAGGCCTCTAGCAAGATGTGCCAACTTCCAAACGGCATAAAGTCATAAGACGAACCTTTCTCAATGTGACTTTTGTCCAAGTCACTTTGCCTCACGATATATCTTTTCAAGCTATAGGCGAGTAGTTTCCATCCCTTTAATAGCTCGACTCTCTCTTCTCATTCCATGATATACGATTCACTAGACTAACACTTAGTCTGACTCCTTGGTTAACACTTAACCAAGTCGCGCATGGCCATGCTTCCGAATCATATCACAAGAGAGGGCCTAGAGAATATCTCTCCATTATGGAGGGGCAAATTCTTGGTAATCCATGTCATGCAGCTTCCTTCACAACGAGCCCAAACTCTACCTTTATAACTGCCTATTTACAGAATAGTGTTTGATAGAACCTAAGCTGGCAATCCACCACTCAAATCATGCGATCACCTCCGGTCGAAGGAGTCCATTGCTTGAGACTACAAATGACAACATGCTCGTTGCATCTCAACTGTGGGTCAGTCTGATTTGCTAAACTCTTTAGCTAAACCAGTGTAAGTCGGAATAGCATCACCATGCCCATGACAAGTGGAACCGTGTCATCGGCTGACTTGCACATTGGTCTAAGTTGTGTGTCCATCACAAACTCAATGACCAAGGACATCTAGTATGAACAATCATGAATATAAAGTTCCACAACTGAATCACATATTCAATGATATATATCTGATGTTCATACTAAGACAACTTAATAACATTATGAATACATTGGGGAATATCATCATACATGATTGCCTCTAGGGCATATTCCCAACACTCCTAGGGGCGGACGGAGCCATGAGACGGTCCTTTCAATAGGGCAATGAACCTTTTCAAGAAGATGGACAAGTGGAATCCGCCGATGTCAGGTGGTCATGTGTCTGTCTTTGGCATGACCAAGAAAATGAGGGACCACTACAAACAGGATGCCAAGACTAGAATGGAGAAAAGGTTGCAGAAGGAGGCTGAGGAGCGACACGAGCTTGAAGAGATCAAGAGAAGCATGGATAATATGTCGTAGATAATCGATGACCAATTGGGACAGAAGATGATAGATATTGTTCCTTATTTGTTGGATGGGCTTGATGCTTGGAACCTGGCAGGTCGACATGGGACGATACCTTTGCCCAGCTTGACCGACATCAACACGACCATCCAGATACCGGAGCGGTTCACATTGGTGACCCCGCCCGTGTACGCCACGGGACAGCTGGCCTTCACAACGGTGCTAACCTCGGCCACCAACAAAGCGGCACAACCGGTCGAACCGGTGATGATGCCACCCAACAAAAACGCAGCACAACCGGTCACACCGGTGACGATGCTGCCCAACAACACCACGGCGTCGCTAGTGCTTCGTCCTAGTGAACCCCAGCTGGAGGCGGAGCATATGCCAGCTAGCACAGCAGATGCAAGCAGCCCCTCTGTATCTTGCACGCCCGCCGCCATCGGCGGTGCATCGACACTAGACGAGATTGATGCCATCACCAAGGTAACTAAGCATCTCGAATGCTCAACCGATTACTTCATCTCCTTTTCCTATGATGACAACCATATCTCTGATGCCCAACATGCATGTTTCTTTGCAGGATGTTGCTTGCACCCTCATGTAGTCTGTGGAGGGAGAGTTGAAGGATATTTCCAAGGGCACTATCATTCAACCGAAGAACCGCATGTTCAACAACAATCCCATGCCCGATGGCCTGTTCAGGGTTACCATGGCTCGGGTGTTCCCAGGCTGCAATGGCGTCGACCCCCCGTTCAACTGGAAGGAGCCGACGAACACTTGAACCTCGGAGGATCCCACGGCTGGCCCTTGGTATGGCCGAAGACCCAGATTTGTATCAGGGTGGAGGCACCACCCAAAGGAAAACACCACCGCCACCACCAGTCACCGCTACCAGCATAAGCCATGTCAAGGCCATCGCACAGCCATCTCCACCGCCACCACCCCTAGTGGTTATGCCACAGGACGGCAACGATGATGACAACATGGATGCATTCATCAACACTGGCCCCGACGATGGCATTTACATGCCTTCTATTGGACCCTTCGGCCATGCTCGTGACGATCTAGCTAGTCCCAGTACGACATGCACGAAGTGTCTGGTGTTCGGCAGTTCTCAAGAGATGCCTCCACCTATCACCGAGGCTCCACAAGCCCAACATAGAATTGTTTTCAGCACTAACACACTACACCATGTGGCCGGTGAGGAGTTAGTGTTCCCTATTAAACAAAATAAGGGTTGAAAAAGAAGTAAGAAGCCAAAGGCCACGAGCCAGCCAACTCCGAACGTGGCGAGGACTGTCCGGGCTCAGGACGGCGTGCCATATGAACCCAAGGATGTCTTGTGTAACATGCATATAGAGGGTAAGCTGATGCTAGAATCGAGGATGCTCAAAGCGGCCAGTCCACCTATGTAGAGTCTGCATCATATTATTATGTATCTAGAGAAGCAACTTCTGCAAGAAAAAATCCATTGCATCCCGTTTTCATGGTCAAGGTGCCAGGGGACAAGGGCTTCGTCTATACACCCCCCGCGGATATGTTCTTCCTGCAGTTCGAAGACATCTTCAATTTGTTTCACTCTAAATGGCTGCACTATACCCTAGTCCTCCTATACTCGCTCAACGTGACGATGAAGGGAGAGAGAGAGAGAGAGAGAACCGAGGGCATCACGATAGTGGACCCCTTCTACAATCATGAAAGGATCTTGTTGAACCCTAGGGACCGGTCACTCGTGCGGGATTACCTCAAAGACTTCATGCTGAAGAACAGAAAGAAGGATTACCTTCTCGTGCCATTCTTTCCCGAGTAAGTATAGTACTTATTTGTTGGCCACCCGTAACATTTTTTCTTAGATTTGCATCGTTTGTTTCCGACACATTTCCATTTGACTTTTTGCACAGAGACAAATAATGCACACTCATCAACATTTGCTCGAAGCTTTCGCAAGCCACGTATTTTGACTCGGGAAGTTTGATAAATAAGAAAGACTATGGCAACATAAAGATTGTTCCGGATGATGGTCTCGATGCCTACACCTTAGATGGAGGCTACTTCGGCAAGGGGGGCAAATGTCAGGGAAGGAAAATATGTGTTTACCCACGTAATGGAATTCTCCTATGCCAAGCAGTCGCCAGGTAGTCAAAGGAGACCTTCTACGTTCTCTATCACATGAGCGGGTTCGTCCGGGATCAACAGCTACTTAAGCTGCCATCACATCTTCGGAAGTAGACCCAAAATATGTCAACCATCACGAATGATGATCTCAAAGAATAATTTTTTCGCATCCAGACTCAGCTGTCGGAAATCATCAATCACGATGTCTTCGAAAGTGGGGAGGAGGGAGTCTTGGACTATGCCTGCATTAAATTGCAAAATGCCAAGATAGAAGAATGCCTCGAAATACAGGGTGAATATAGGAAGTTCATGACGAAAGACGGCGTACTACCGTTTCCTACGCTGAGTCAGAAGTCTTGATGTTTGCATTTACCAGTTGGATGTAGTTTCGAACTATCGTTGGATGTCTCTGTGTTGTAAACTGATTAGTAACTTGCCTCTCTCAAAACTGTACGGTCGTTGAACTTAATTATTTTGATCGATGATGCGCCTAGCTCTCTATGTATAATATTGTTTTGATGGTCGTTAGACTTACTTATATAATCAGTCCTTAGTACTTCATGTTCATATTTTTTGGTTCTGGCTTGTTGCAACGGCTGATGATTAAAATACTAGGGCGCCAGGTGTGCCTTCATTTCAGATGTGATCCGTGTGGCGATGTGAGCGAGCCTTGTGATATGCATAAATACATATGTTGTGCATCCTACTTGGCTCGCTTACACCATCCCTATAATCATACGTTCGCACTGGAGGGAACTACCTCCACCTCCTGGGCGGTAATCGACCGGATGCGACCACAGACACCCCAGTCCTAGTTAGACCCGGCAAGGTCTAGAGGACCTGTGAAGCCCCCGCGGGGGCACACCAGTCCCAAGAGGGTCCGGTCGGGACCAGACGAGCCCGGAAAGTCCACCGCCACGCTACAACAAGACTGAATGCAGCGGCCGCAGAATCCCTGCATGAGCTACCGTGTTGCTGTCCGCGGATCAAGCAGAGGGCAGGGCCTGCCACCCGCCCCAGACCCAGATGGAGCCCAAGGGGCCCCAGATCTAGGCCGATTGGGGCTAGCCAGCGCAGCCTCGCCACCGCATGCCTCCTGCCACCTATAGCGCCGCCCCGACAACCGTAGCCGCACCACCGCGACGCCATCTCCCGCACATCAATGGACCACCGTCGCCCGAGCCCAGCGTCGTCCGCCGCCACGGGGACTCCAGGGAGCCGCCGCCACCACGAACCCGCCACTGCGTTGCCACCACGCCGCCTCCAAAACACCGCGTCGGCGCGTCCGACCTAGCGCAATGCCCTCGCGGGCCGCCGAGGCCCGCGCCACCACGACCACGAGAGAGGGGAGAAGAGCCCCGCCGCCGTCGGAGCCGCACGGGCTTCGCCTGGTGACCCCCTCTGGCGGCGGCGAGAGGGGGGATGGGGGAGGAGGAGGGACGTGCCACCGTGATCCTGGGCCGCTCGCGGGAGCGACGCGAGACTCCACCCGAGTGTTTTTTGGGTCTCATGGTAGTAGCCTCATCATAAAAGCAATCCTAATATAAGTGGCAGGCCCCAACTCGCCATCCACCAAGTAAGAAGGATTTTTGTAACATGGATTTGGGAGAAAGATAAACTCCAAAAGATGGAGATGATTTACCATGATACATGGCTAATGTTCAATGTGTCTAGGCAAAAATAATATCCAGGTGGTCCAAAACTTAAAACCAAAATATACAATTCGACAAATAAACATGTGCCCGTTGCACACAAAGTAATCAACATGAATTTTCCATTTTGTAAACATAAAAGTTGGAATATATATGACGGAAGTTAACTAACCATAAACGTTAACATGATTCTTAGTTCAACTCAGTCACATGGAAGGAGTACATTGATGTAGCGTGTGGGTGAAACTGTAGTCGTTCTTCTTCTTATCCACACAATTTGTATGTGTGTCATAGCATCGATTCCTCCAGGGTAGGAGGAAGGTTGCTCGTTGGCTCGCCAGAATGGGAAACTTGACTGTGGCAGAGGTGATGGCTAGAGTTCCGAATATTCTGAAATTGGTGTAACACCAAAGTTTTCGTCACATTCTCTTTTTATAGGCATCATGTACTGGGCTTCTACTTTAGAGACCCATTAGGAATCAATGTTCAATACAATTCAGATGTTAAACTAAATTAGTTTTCAAGATCTTAAACATGTGGCATGTGAAATATCAAATATTACAAGTTAGACATGACGGAAGTACTGAATACTAATTACAAATATCAAATCAAACAAATCCTCACACCGTCACATATATGCAATTCTTTTCACCCAAAGATATGGATCAAGCCAAAGGCGAGTATGTGGTATCCTTGTTTGGATAGCTCGACAATTTTTTTATTGATCGTGTGTCTCAAAATGCTTTATTAGTAGGTTAACAATTTAAACTTAAGTAGAACAAATTATTCTTGGATCTGATCACTCAAAGGGCAATATATCTTAGTAAGTCATTAGACATCTGAAACACATATGGGAACATCGAGTCTAGGGACATATAGTACACAATACGAGACCTCCGGATGGCAACTACCAACACAGCTTCTCGTAGTATCTCCTGTTAGGGTGTATCCTTTCCTCTAGAGACATATACCCTAACATCTGCTCATATGATTTGTTGGACATTTCCATGTCCAAGATCTACTCCCTCAGTTCTAGTTTAGTCTACATCATAGAAAAAATTAGACAAACTACTATTGCATCTATTAGTACCTAGACTAGACATGTAAACAACCAACCCAAGCTATATTAAACGTAGTAATATCCAGCAGGACCATTTTGCTTTATCCCTTTTTGTTGACTAAAACCTAGAATGTTGATTAATATGGAACAAAAGTTTGGTTTAGGATATAGATTAAATCAGAACGGATGGAGTAAGGAATATGATAACCAGCTCAATAATATGATAGTGTATCACATGTATTGTCATATGATTTCTTGTCAATTAAGAATAAGCATCACGAGAGTATTATAAAGATATATAGTACGATAAAGAAAGATGAACCATATATATATCCAAGGAACATTAAAAAGATATAATAGAAAAATTCACCATGCTAGCAACAATGCTTTACTATATTGAAATGGGCATAGACTCAGGTTTATTCTTCCTCGGCACCATCAGCAACATCAGCATCGCCGTCGTCGTCGTCGTCATCAGTATCATCGTGGTTGGCATCTTCGTCTGAGCAAGAACATGACTCAGACTCCCACTCAGCGCCACATCCATAGCAGAACTGAAAATCGCACCTGGTCATATGCAACCACCAAGGTTAATCTTAGGCATCAAGTTTTCAGGCAAAACGGTTAAACACTCATTCCACTAATGATTAATTATTGCACATAGAAAACTTGCGTGCTATTATATTTATAAAAAGTAAAATAAAAATAGCGTCTTTAGTCTGGCATAAGGAGATCCAACAATCAGTTACAATCACCCAAAAAGAAAAGGGCCATACCTGCAGACGATATGCAAGCAGCCATCTATTTTTGACACGAAGAACTCACACTTGGGGCACCTCCTCCATTTCTTCTTGGTGGCCATCTCCATCAGCATCACGTCCTCCCTGCTCGTGTCCCCTCTCCCGAGCGTCTTGTACGCGGCGCAATCAGCGCCCGCGTGCCACGGCACTTTGCACTGAGCGCAGAAAAGCCGCCTGCACACTTGGCACTCCGACTGCGTCACGAGCTTCCCAGCATCCCCTTCTCCGCCATCGTCATCGTCGGCCACCATCATCTCCGAACAGTCAGGGAAGGGGCAGTAAGTCCGCCGCGCGCCAAGGAACATGGACTCGCACAGCGCGGCGCACCACCGCTCGAACACGTCGCTCGGAAGTGCGGCGCGGCACAGCTCTGGGTCGAGAGTGCCGGTGCAGGACTCGTCGAGGCATCGCACGGTGGCGGCGCCGCCGGACTCGACCTTGGCGCGGACATGGCCCGTGAGGCATGCTCGGCAGAAGGCGTGAGCGCAGGCGCTGCTACCGCGGTGGACCTCCGAAGGAGCCATTGGCTCCTCACAGATGCGGCAGGGGTTCTGCGCCTTCCCCGCGGCATCCGCCATTGGAGGACGTAGCAAAAAGTTTTTGACGGTTTTGTGAACAGATCGAAAAATGCTAAGCCGTCTCGATGTCTCCGATACTTCTTAGGTTTTGTTGGGATTTGTTATTTGAGGGACATTCCACGTATTTGCCGAAGCGTGTTTACGCTCGCGCGGTTGCTTCTTCCAACCGGCGGTCTATAGGCCCTTTTTCTAAGATAAGAAGGGCGAATTGGATCAGATATTTCAAACATGATTGACCGATGCAGACGGAAAACGAATACTGTTTTCACACGATTTGTTGGAAAACAATCCGTTTAAATAGGAACGAAATTACAACGAAATCTTTTTGATCCGACCATCCAAGCAAATTTTCAATGCAACATCCTCCCTGGCACGGGTCTCTAAAAGCGCGAATAACCGCCGGATGAGGCACCACGGGTAAAAAAACGGCTCCAACAGCTGCCGCATCCTGTTTTGTTGCTGCTGCATTTTTTTCCGGCACCGCCCCCTCGCGCTGCATATATGCGGCAGCTGTTCCCAGCCACACGTGTGTGCACCCAACAGTCGCTTTCCACCCTTTGCTACAGGCACCGACGCCGAATCCTCCACCGTTGAGCCCCCTCCCCTCTAGATCCGGCTGCTGCACGCCGTCCCCCAGCCCTAATCGAAGACGCCGCCGGCCAATCGGAGTCGTAGCCTCCGGAATCGACGATGTCGTCGTGCTGCCATTCGAAGGGCATCACCGGCTTCCTCAGCATGAAGATGCGGCCCTTCGGCCGCTTCGCCACCAACATCATCCAGGACAGGACTCGCTGGTGGCTGGGCACCTTCGACAACGCTGACGAAGTGGCGCGCGCCTACAACGCGGTGGCGTGGCAGTTCGGTTGCCCCCGCCGTGACCTCAGCTTTCCTGGCGTGGAGTCGCTGGTGGAGGTGGACTTCCTCGCTCCGCCAAAGATGCAGTTCCTGGCAGATGCGGACTACGCGACACAGAGGAAACAACGTTGCGTCGCGAGGTAGCGGCAGGTGGCGGCGCTCGACGACATGTGCATGGCGCAGCTGGCCCGCGAGCACCAACAGCTTGTGCAAGCCCAACTAGCCTTCGACGCGGCGCAGAAGAAGAAGAACGACGACGACACCGGGCCATCCAACGCCGCTTCGCCGCCACCCGTCCCCGTCCCCATCGATGATACCTCCGACGTGCTCGACTCGAACTTTTTGAACGTGGATGCTTTCACGGTCGAACACCTGGAGCAATATGACCGTGAAAGCGTCCACGTTGCTAACAAGGTGATAGCCAAGAATAATGATAATTTCTACTCGATTGATATACCTATTAAGGAGTTTGGTGGAGTTAGCAACAGCTTCAACGTTGCTGATTTATCACCATATGATGGAGAAGACCTTGGAGCGTCGAGATCGACGCCTTTTGAAGGGGGGAGATGATGAGGACATCCATACAATTACACCTACTGAAGATGCTCCAACTGTTGTAAGGAATGATAAGTCCAATGAGATTAGAATTGGACCCATTACAAGAGCTCGTGCTAATCTACTCGAACAACAGGTGAATTTGCTCCTAAAAAAATCTGGTACTTTAGTTGATGAGAATTTTATACTACCTAAGTCTATGCATTTATGTATGATCAGGTTCGTTAGAGAAACAAGCAAGGCGCGAGGAGGAGAAGAGCTACAAGAGGAGCCCAGCATGAAGATCGCCCAAGGATGCGCGAGGGAGGAGCGGGAGGAAGGCGCAAGAGAAGATCATCAAGACGAAGGCCAAAGGAGCTGCCACGACAGGAGTGTCCGGCCGCCGACCGAATCTGGTCCGAGTCGGCTTGTATCAGTTTGAGTCGTTTGCGTTTAGTTTCGGTTTCTGGCGGCCCTAGCCGCTCTTATAAGCCCTGGGATGACCCCTAGTTAGGGTTTAGACCACGTTTAAACTATTTTGGAGTTGTTTCTTTCAAAGAACCTCTGGAATTACCCTGTGATCGAATTATACTACTACAATTGAGTGTGATATGTTGTTCCATTAGGAATTTGTACATTGCAAACTACCGTTCGTGGTCGTTGGTTGCGTGCGCAAGAGCGTGGTGTTGTGAATATCCCATAGGGTTCGAGAGTTGTTGCATTGGCATCAGGGTTCAAGCGGGAGAGTTCATAGCTATATGCTATTTATCTATCCACCATTATCATCATCGACAAGTGCTTGCTGAGAAGATCAGGACACCCCATATCATATATCACATCTTCAAATTTTGGTTCATGGTTTTTGAAATTTGGTTCATGATTTTTTAATTTGGTTCATGATTTTTGAAAGTGCTTCCTGGGAAGATCGGGCCACCCCATATCATCTTGGTATCATATTTCCTCGTTTACTCGGTGAGCATCCACGAATCCATCCATATATTAGTTCGTGTTTTTCGTCATATACAGAAAAAGCCTTACAAAAAGAGTTGCCATAGACTAGATTGCATCGTTTTCGAGTTTTAGTTACTGATTGTATCTTCTCGTAGATCCGATCTGCAGGTTTTCCTCGTAGGAGTCTCGTTTTCATTTTTGTCTAGGTTTAGGATTTGATCTTGTTTTCCACCGTGTCCACCATCACCGTTATGCGCAAGTTTTCATCGTTTGTCTGAGTCCACATAGCGTACTTTTCTTGCATACCATAGACACCGCCTATCTACAACATCCGTGCCTAGGAACGTACCCACGAGACTAGTTTCTTTGCTCCGAAAGGCTGCTCATTAGGGTTTCAAAGTGCAGAATTTTCGACAGGCAAAAACCGGACTATCCGGCAGAAACACACTAGAATATCCGGTCCTACCGGAGTCTCCGACGCGAATTACCCGGACTATCTGGCCCAGTTTGTTCAAAGTTGACTGCATTCGTTTTGCATTGAGTCAAATAGTTGGAAAAATCAAAAAAAAAGAGAAAAGAAAAGAGAATCAGTATTAAAAAAAGGAGAAAAGAGCTACAAGTGTGACAAAAAGAAATATCAAGTGTGCATTATTGGAGACCTAGTTGATCGTAGCACTTGTAGATTGAGCAATCTTGTGCCTGTTTACTTTGAGCTTTTACTAGCGTCTCTCTTGTGCATTGCAATATTCCCTTTCAAAAGTTGCTTTGCCATGTTTATCTCCATCGTGTGTGTTTCTTGGGTTTTTATACGATCAATACTAGGACTTATTTGCGGTGTAGTTAGGATACCATACCTACAGCTCCGCCTTAAATAACCTGTGTGCCCTGTGATCGTTCTCTATACCCTCGATATTCACTTCATCACATCAGTGCAATAGTCTTTGATTTCATTTTGGTAAAGCATCTCTGTTCACTTTGGAACGGTAAGATCTCCTTTCTTGTCAGCTATGAGTGAGTTGTGAGAGTTTTTTCCAAACAGATTTTGATTTTTGCACTAACCTACTAATCATATCTTCTAGTGATGATGATGTTGTGTCGCAGAAAAAGAAGGATGAGGAACTTTTTAATTGGCGCGAATATGCGACGTTGAAGTCCCACTTGACACGTGTGTTTACCCACTCAACAGATGCCATTGATAAGAATATCCAAGATATGCAAATGACATTGGATCAGAATGTTGGCGCAGTCACTACTATTCAAACACAAGTGACAACAATCAATGTAAATGTCGCAACTTTGCAACGTTCCATTGATGCCTTAACAGTAGCATTACAGCAACGGCAGGAACACCCACATGATGATGCTTTTGATGAATATGATGAGGGTAGTGCGGTTGATGCTGGCCCACATCTTGGCAGGGGACGTGCCAATCCCCCTGCACCTGCGCATGTTGCTGCACCTGCTTATGGCCACGGTTTTGCTCCTATTGGGCATGCTCAACGCGTTCAGAACCAAGCTGCTGATGATAGTTTGGGCAAGCCAAAATTCTCAATTCCCAAGTTTGATGGTTCACTTGATCCTGAAGATTACCTTACATGGGAGTTGAAGATTGAGAAGCTCTGGTGTTTGTTTGACTATCCAGAAGACAAGAAGGTGGAGCTTGCAGCGTTAGAATTTGATGGATATGCTTTGCGTTGGTGGGATGCTATTGTGCAGAATAGAAGGAAGGACAATGAACTTCCTGTTATCGATTGGCGCAAGATGAAGCAGATTATGAAGGCTTGTTTTGTACCCACCAACTACTTGCGATCAGTTTTTGATAAATTGACAGAATTGAGGCAAGGAACCATGTCAGTTGATGAGTACTACATGGAGATGCTTATGCAGCATGCTAGAGTTTGTGAATCCCTTGAGATGACCATGCAGTGATTCCTCACCAATTTGAAGTTACCAATCAAGAGCATTGTTCGTCATCACAAATACGAGACTATGAATGAGCTATTGCACCATGCTAGATAGGCCAAATCACAGTTAGCTGAAGAGGCTAAGTCACGTGCGAGGTTTCTGTCTACCAGTCATTTTGTGGCGAGGTCTACACCGCCACCACCTTCTGCGCCACCTGCAGCGGCTGCTAGCCACCCTTCACCATCAGCCAAGCCTGCTCCCACGTCTTCTTATGGTTCCAATGCTAAGAAGCCCACTGCTCCGGCTGCTAGCTCGGGTTCCAATATGTCAACTGCGCGTACTCGCAATGTAGAGTGCCATAATTGTGGAGGTCGAGGACACTACAAGAGAAATTGTCCCAACCGCAAGGTGATGTTTGTCAATGAACAAGGAGAGTGTGAGAGTGGAGATGATGTTGATACTCATGGCGATGATGTATATGACATCGAGGAGGGTATGGATGCCTTCCCTGAGCATGCGCCTACGATAGTGGTCTCTCCACGTACCCTTAGTGTGCAGCCTATTGTTGACTCTCAGCGCTGCAACTTGTTCCAAACCAAAGCACTCGTTGGCCCTAACAAATTTTGCAATGTAATTATTGATGGAGGTAGCTGCAGAAATCTTACAAGTAAGGAGTTATGCGTCAAGCTGAATTTAACTTATTTACCTCATCCTAAGCCATACTACATACAATGGTTGAGTGACAATGATGAGATGAAGGTAAACCATATGGTGCGTGTGAATTTTGAAATAGGACCATACAAGGATTCTATTGACTTTGATGTGGTTCCTATGACTGTTTGCCATCTCTTATTGGGTCGGCCTTGGCTTTATGATCGCCATGTGCAACACAATGGCTGTGCCAATACATATCACTTGGATTTCAAGGGAAAGAAGATTAATTTGCAACCAATGACATCACATTAGATTGTGAATGAGTCTCGTCAAAAGATAGAAGTCAACTTGAAGGAAGCATCTATAGATAGACGAGAGAGTGTTGCAGTTGTACATGATGTAATAGAGCCCACAAAGAGTGATATAATGAAAAGTGAGAGAGTGCCTAGTCTAGTAATATTAGCCACCAAGGAATATATGAGAGAGTTTCGTGAGGATCCTACGGCCATGCCACTTCTGCTCATGTATAAGGGCGAGGTATTGGTTTCTAACGACATGACCCCTATTTCTCTTGGTGTATCTACTATTTTGCAGGATTTTGGCGATGTGTTTCCAGAAGATGTACCCGCATGCTTGCCTCCATTACGTGGTATTGAGCATCAAATTGACTTGATCCCTGGCACCACATTACCAAACCGTGCATCCTACAGGACCAACCCCGAAGAAACAAAGGAGTGAAGGGGTTCCGCGTGTGAAAATAATAAAATTTTACCCTACGCCCATGAACCCCTGAAGCTGACAGGACTTATCTATTAGTAATACAGTAACGTGAGGGGATTTTCGCGAATTTACCCTTGAAGACCGAAAAGCGTTGTCAACGCTCAGCAGAGCGTGGTTGATGTAGACGAGCCAAAGCCGACCTCAAGGTCGTGATGAAGACCTCGCGCTCCTTTGGCTCCAACGACTTGAGTGCCTCAAGTGCGACACCTTGCTGGGAGTTACACACGTCCGGTGCCTGGCGATGACTCCCGCTTCCCCGATCCAGCAGTAGTTGCGAAAGTAGAGCTCCCGGATCCGAATCCCTCAGCGCGATGGTGCTCCGCGGTGAAGATCTCTCTCGTTCGCGCGGTCCAGACTTGGGACCATGGTCACAAGAGAGAGGGGGAGAGAGAAAATATCAATTAGAGGACCTCCCAAAAGTGAGAAGACCTTTATTGATTATTGGTATATTTTATTTGGCCAAATACCCCCACTATATATAGGGGGAGGGGATGTACTACCTCCCTCAAAGTCCCGGGGTGGGACCAAAGGAGAGGAGTGGGGAGGGGTGGCACCGCCGGCCACCCCCATGGGCCTCGCACGGGAGGGTGGGGGGCTGGCCCACTAGGGCGCTGGCCACCCCCTTGGCCCCTTCTCCCTCTCTCCTTTCCCTAATAGGCCCTCACCCTCCGGGAATTGGCCCATTAAGCCTTTGACCATTTAAATTTGATTTTTCTCTTTATTAAATAATTATGAATAAATGATTAAATCATTATTTAACATTCATTCACATATTATTCAACCTCCGTGGCTATGGAACACTTCAACCTCCACTCCGGACATCCATCGGACTTACCGAAACCCTTCTGGTTTTCTCTCCACTATTCTTCGGTGATTCTACCGATCCAATAAACACTCTTTAAGCATCATCAAGCCCTTAAGCGTGATACCCCATGGTTCAGGAACAGTCCAGACATGGTCGGGACACTCCCGCACCAATGATCGACAGAGGGACCTGGATGGCCATGTGACCCCTGTGCGTTCCACGAAGATCTTTCGTCGTTTGAACCGGGATAGTCGTGTCGTATTCCCTTTGTCTCTCGATACTTGCATTGACCGAGATCTGATCAATAACATCACCATGTCGTGTTCAATCTCGTTACCGAACAACGCTACTTCACTCGTTCCGACAAGTGATATCCCCGTGATCAAATCACACGTTGCGCAGCTATTGGATATAACTTCTCCGAGTAGGCCCTTTGAGTATCTTCCCGTCACATGGACGGACAAATCTCGCTCTTGACATATATTGCCTCTACGCTTTCCTCCAAGTACCTGAACACACCTTTATAACCACTTTATTACCAAGTGGCGCTTGATGCTATCTAAGCACTCTCGGGAGACATTGATTGATATAGCCTCACGGTCTAAGGAATAGTCTACGAGGATCCATTTCTAGTCATCGTAACTTGAACTTCGTGACATGATCAGGTCATGATGTTTAGGTTGGGTATTGGTTCATCATCTCATTCTCGGAATGAGATAACTCCATTTCCAACTAGCATAAATGCCACATGATCAGGAAACATGATCATCTGTTGACGAATGAACCAGTGACTAGAGTTTCACTGGGAACCCCTGGTTGTTTGTATATCACACGTGTATTAATGTTTCCACTCAATACAATTATAGCATGATACAAAACTTAATCATAAATTATATGAAATATGATAAGAGCCCTTACTACTATTTGTCTCTAGGACATATTTCCAACAAAGAGATACAGAAACAAGTACAGGCGTTGCTGGATAAAGGGTACATTCGTGTTTCTCTTAGCCCTTGTGCTGTTCCTGTTATTTTAGTGCCTAAGAAAGATGGTGCATGGCGCATGTGTGTAGATTGTAGAGATATTAATAACATCACTATTAGATATCGTCATCCTATTCCACTCTTAGAGGATATGCTAGATGAATTTACTAGTGTTGTTATTTTCTCTAAAATTGATTTGCGTAGTGGTTATCATCAAATTAGGATGAAAGAAGGGGATTGATGGCCTGAAATATATCGAGCTCATTGGGGAACCCCAAGAGGAAGGTATGATGAGCACAGCAGGAAGTTTTCCCTCAGTATGAAACCAAGGTTTAATCAAACCAGTAGGAGCAAGGAAACATCCCAAAGGTCTTGCTAGCTGAGCCTTGGCAGGGCGCACTACCGGTGCCAGCAGCAACGTGGAGACCTGCACAACACAACCACATAACTTTGCCCCCAACTTGCGATGAGGTTGTCAATCTCACCGGTTTTGCTGAAAACAAAGGATTAAACGTATCGAATGGAAGGAAGTAATAGTTTGCAGAAAGTAAACACAAAGCAGTAAATAGTTGATTGTAGATTGAAAGTAAAAGAAAGGACCGGGGTCCATAGTTCACTAGAGGTGGCTCTCCTTAAGATAGATGACATGCTAGGTGAACAAATTACAGCGGGGCAATTGACAAACATCGAGAAAGCATAAAAGCATATACTACTCATATTGACTCCTTTGAGATTCGATTGGGCATTACAACATTATACATAGACTGCCATCCAACTGCATCTATGACTAATAATCCACCTTCAGGTTATCATCCGAACCCCCTCTAGTCTTAAGTTGCAAGCAACGAATAATTGCATTACGAATTGCATGTAAAGTAAACAATACGATTTTTATATGAACAAAGGATTGTTGTTTTCTCCCTAGTAGCAACAGCACATCTAGTAACTTTGAGATTTCTGTCACTTCCCCAGATTACCAGAGGCATGAACCCACTATCGAGCATAAATACTAACTCTTGGAGTTGCTAGCATCTACTTGGCCAAGATAGCTACTAACAACGGAAAGCATGCAAGATCACAAATAAGAAAGACATGATAGAATCAATAATCAATCTGAAATAGCATCTCAATATCCATCGGATCCCCGCAAACACAACATGCAGAATTACAAATAGATGATCTTGATCATGAACGGAGCTCACAAGATCTAAACATGAAAGCACAAAGGAGGAGAACCAACCATCTAGCTACTACATGGACCCGTAGTCCAGAGATGAACTACTCACGCATCACACCGGAGGCTTGCATGATGATGAAAAAGGCCTCCAGGGTGAATTCTCCTCTCCGGCAGAGTGCCAGGAAGAGCTTCAGATCCCTCCCGATCTAGGGATGGAGATGACGACGGCTACAGACTCTTTCGTGGAATTTTGATCGGGTACTTAGGGTTTCCGTATCAGAGGCAATATATAGGCGAAAGGAGAGGCCGAGGGGTGCCTGGGGCAGCCAGACCACCCCCTGGCGCGGGCCAGGCATGGCCGCGCGGCCAGGTGGTGTGGCCGGTCCCCAGCCCCTCTCCGTCTCGTATTCTGGCTCCAGGTGTCCCCCGATAAAATAATGACTTTGGCTTTTGTCTCGTCCAATTCCGAGAATATTCATTTTCTAAATTTCCTGAAACCAAAAACAACAGAAAATAGGCAGCTGGCACTGTGGCTCTTGTTAATAGGTTAGTCCAAGAAATCATATGAAAAGTACTCCAAAGTGTGGACAAAACATAAGAAAGTAGATAAAACCAAGCATGGAACATCAAAAATTATAGATACATTTGCAATGTATCAACATCCCCAAGCTTAACTTTTGATCATCCTCGAGTAGGTAAGTGATAAAAAGAAAGAATAATTTTTGAGGTGACATGCACCATCATAAACTTGATCAAAGTATTTGTAAAACATTCAAAGCTGGGATCATAGTACTTCAATCATAACATGAAAGACAAAGTTCTAGCAATAATACAAAGCAACTATGTTGCAATATGAAAAGGCATAAACAAAAGATTCATGAATAACAATGCTTTGCAAGACATTTGTTTGTTTCACACAAAGAAAACATAGCATAGTAGTATTCAGCTTATCCCTCATAGAGTAGCAAAACATAAATGCATAGGACACCTTCAAAGTTCATAAGAGTGACTAGATACAAATGGTTTAAAACAAGCAATATCAAGGTATGCATCAATCAAAAAGTCTTGGGACAATGCACATAGAACTAAGAATGGCCACTATGCTCTCAAAGTAGGTGCATAAAGATAGAAAGTGGAGACTCAACATAAAAGTAAAAGAAAGGCCTTCATAGATGGAAGTAGGGATTCAAGTCTCATAAAGAGCTTCCAAAATTATGGTACTTAGTAGCTTTCATCTCTCATTGCCCCTATCATAAGCATCTTGAAGGTGATTAAGGTTAAAGTGACACAACTAAGAGGATATGCTTGACAAGTTATAAACCGAAATCTCATGCCCCTTACTTACGAAGACCAAACATCATGCTACTCAACTTTAGTCACAAGTAAGCTCTTGTCATTGAAAGTACATATGTATCATAAAGAACCGCCAACGGGGTACCCCTTGCACATGATACAGGAGCTATCCCATAATCAAAATGACAAGGCAAGTAGACAATGAGCATCTCAGCGATCTTTTTATTTGCTATTTGTATATGTTTTTATTGAGGATGCTTCATAGAGTGCTCATTATGGTGATGCTGCAAGTTTCCACCATGATTAGGCATGGCTTAGGCTAGCGGCCCACGCGTTTCTCAAAACACACATACAAACTCCATGATCTTACAAGTTCCACTTTTATTTCACACCGCCGGGATCCATAAGCAAAAGAACATGATATCAACGTTGTACAAAGTACAGGTGCAATGTTGAAAGCGTTCCCCATGATACATGGTTCTGCTAACTTCAACTTATAAAGTGCAAGCATATACGCAACAAAGAAGGACCCAATGGTTCAAGTTTATTAAATGCAAGAAAAGTAAAGTGTGCCATCAAGTTCATGAGAGCATTAATCACTAGTTTTCTCATAACAAGTTTAATTTGGAAGGTAGACAAAAACAAGATACTTGGAATAGCATATGCTAGTAGGTAGGTATGGTGGACTCTTTGGAATAACTTGGTTTAAGGAGTTGGATGCATGAGTGGAACTCATACTTGGTTGCGAAGGCTAGCAAAATATTGGGAGCGACAAACTAAGAGAGCAATAATGGCCATAATCATGCAGAGTGACAAAACATCATTGATCAAAGCATAAAGTGATACTACAAGTTGAAAACTAAAGGATCATAAAGGCTATGGTGACTTTGGATAGTCATAACATGGTGTGAACATGCGCCAAGTCAACCCAAATAAAGCATCAAAGGAGAATACCACAATACTATACTTTAATATGCTAAAACAGCGCATGATTCTTCCAAGGCACATTAAGAAATCTCAATTGTTTATAACAAGTCATGATAAAGCAAATAATACTAAGCATAAATCCAAAACAATATCAAGCATGGCATGACAAAGCATATGCCACAGTCAAAAACAAGCTCTCTTTACCACTTAAGCATGAACTTTCCTACTCTTTTCTAATCCAAACCAAACTATTTGAAAACCAATGTATGAAAGAGGGGGTCCAACCAATTTATTCAGAAAACCAAGCAAACGATAAATCAAATAGAAAACAAAAAATAAGACGCTCCAAGAACAACACAACTGTGCATGAAATAATAAAAATGAAGCGTTTGGAAGAAACCTTGGATTTTTATTGATGAAGAAGGGGATGCCTTGGGCATCCCCAAGCTTTGATGCTTGTAATTCTTGGATATTTCTAATTTCTTGGGGTGGCACGTTTGGCATCCTCAGGCTTGAGCTTTAGTCAATCCTTCATCTCATTACTCATTCCTTCCATACACCTAAGCTTTTTCCTTCATACAAAACTTCACACAATCTTTATTAGCAACATTAGTGCACTCAAGATAATAGGTCTTAAGGTTCAGTTCTAACACCAATAAAACTTCCATTAAAACACAAACTACTGTAGCACTTCCCTCAAAAAGCTCAATTCACCAAAAGAACTCAAAAAGGAACCAACAAGAAGCAAATGCAGAAAATGGCAGAAATCTGTCAAAACAGACCAGCAGATAAAGATGAATTTTTTCGAAGACCTTCTGTTGCTCAAATCGAAAAGTGTTTAACTAACGAAAGTTAGATAACAACTTGGGGCAGAAGCACAAAAAGTCACACCTCAAAAGGACGTACAGATATTTTACACAAATTTTTACGGTGAAGCACAGAAATCTGTTTCGGGACAACAACTTCCCCAATCATTACTTCTCTCTAATTAGAGGTTACTCTTGGCACAAAAAGCAAATAAAAAGGATAAGGAGCGGTTATTACTAAAGTATTAACTTCCAAGACTCATCTAAAACTTTTGGGTTATCTCCCAATAAGTACTTTTCTTTAACGCCTTTAAGATAGGCATAAGAAGCAAGAAGAAGGATCAAGTGTTCTCGAATGAATAAGCATTAAAACCAAATTTCTTGCCCTTACCTCTCTTACTTTTATTCTTAACCTTGGGGAACTTGTGAATGCTTGGTGGAGAAACAAAGTGCATGGTGCCCTTTTACACATCTATTATTGCTCCAAGGAGCTTCAATAGGGATCTTCCAAGTATGATTTGTCCTTTTCCTACACATTCAATAACAAGATAATCAGTAGAAACCATTTTCCCTAGGATCTTTGTAAACACTCCTTCAGCTATTCCAATGGGTAATATTGTGGCATTATTAGAAATAAAAATTGCTTCCCCTCCTTCAGAAATCCCCCAAAGATTCAAGGATTCATAAATATCTTTGGGCATAAGGCAAAATTTAGACATAATATCATAGCGAGCATGGAAAGTTTCATTGTTTATAGCAATCTTTACTGTGGGAAGCCATTCGGAGGGTTCAGAGTTTATTGGAACATAGTTATGATGCTCTCTAAGCGTATTATAGTAATCTTTCAATCTAGCAGTGCTGGTCTCAAGAGTATTTAATCTAGCAAATATATTTATGAAAGAAGAATCAGATTTGCTAGGCAAGTTATAAGTAAAGATCAACTTCTTTATGGCATTAACAGCATCATCCTCATTACATTGGAGGAAATCTCCTCCCACAACAGCATCCAAAGCATATCTATAGCAAAGAGCAATTCCAAGGTAAACACTACTAAGGAACAAGCTTTGAGTCATTTTAGGCTCAGTTTTTCCATGTAGATCACAGATTCTAGACCAAGCTTCTTTGAAACCTTCTTCAATTCCATGTTTAAAAGTGAAAATCATTTCCTCAGGTGACATAGTGATTGCAGCTATGCTAGACATAATGGCAACTTAAGATAGGAACTAATTTTTTGTGTGTTTTCAATAAAGAAAGCAAACTAGTAAAACTATTTTTTGTGTGTTTTTGATAAAGAAACAAGCAAACAAAACAAAAGGAAACTAAGCAAAACAAAAATAACAAAGTAAAGAGATTGGTTATGAGGGACTCCCCTTGTGAAGATGTCCTTGACTCCCCGGCAACGGCGCCAGAAAAGTAGCTTGATGGCCCAAAATATATCGAGCTCGTTGGGGAACTCCAAGAGGAAGGTATGATGAGCACAGCAGGAAGTTTTCCCTCAGTATGAAACCAAGGTTTAATCGAACCAGTAGGAGCAAGGAAACACCCCAAAGGTCCTGCTAGCTGAGCCTTGGCAGGGCGCACTACCGGTGCCAGCAGCAACGTGGAGACCTACACAACACAACCACATAAGTTTGCCCCCAACTTGAGATGAGGTTGTCAATATCACCGGTTTTGCTGAAAACAAAGGATTAAACGTATCGAATGGAAGGAAGTAATAGTTTGCAGAAAGTAAACACAAAGCAGTAAACAGTTGATTGTAGATTGAAAGTAAAAGAAAGGACCGGGGTCCATGGTTCACTAGAGGTGGTTCTCCTTAAGATAGATAACATGCTGGGTAAACAAATTACAGCGGGGCAATTGACAAACATCGAGAAAACATACAAGCATATACTACTCATCTTGACTCCTTTGAGATTCGATTGGGCATTACAAGATTATACATAGACCGCCATCCAACTGCATCTATGACTAATAATCCACCTTCAGGTTATCATCCGAACCCCCTCTAGTCTTAAGTTGCAAGCAACGGATAATTGCATTACGAATTGCATGTAAAGTAAACAATACGATTGTTCTATGAACAAAGGATTGTTGTTTTCTCCCTAGTAGCAACAGCACATCTAGTAACTTTGAGATTTCTGTCACTTCCCTAGATTACCAGAGGCATGAACCCACTATCGAGCATAAATACTAACTCTTGGATTTGCTAGCATCTACTTGGCCAAGATAGCTACTAACAACGGAAAGCATGCAAGATCACAAATAAGAAAGACATGATAGAATCAATAATCAATCTGAAATAGCATCTCAATATCCATCGGATCCCCGCAAACACAACATGCAGAATTACAAATAGATGATCTTGATCATGAACGGAGCTCACAAGATCTAAACATGAAAGCACAAAGGAGGAGAACCAGCCATCTAGCTACTACATTGACCCGTCGTCTAGAGATGAACTACTCACGCATTACACCGGAGGCTTGCATGATGATGCAGAAGGCCTCCAGGGTGAATTCTCCTCTCCGGCAGGGTGTCGGGAAGAGCTTCAGATCCCTTCCAATCTAGGGATCGAGATGACGGCGGCTACAGACTTTTTCGTGGAATTTTGATCGGGTACTTAGGGTTTCCGTATCATAGGCAATATATAGCGGAAGGAGAGGCCGAGGGGGTGCCTAGGGCAGCCAGACCACCCCCTAGTATGGGCCAGGCCTGGCGGTGTGGCCAGGTGGTGTGGCCGGGCCCTAGCCCCTCTCCGTCTTGTATTCTGGCTCCAGGTGTCCCCCGGTAAAATAATGACTTTGGCTTTTGTCCCGTCCAATTCCGAAAATATTCATTTTCTAACTTTCCTAAAACCAAAAACAGCAAAAAAACAGGCAGCTGGCACTATGGCTCTTGTTAATAGGTTAGTCCAAGAAATCATATGAAAAGTACTCCAAAGTGTGGACAAAACATAAGAAAGTAGATAAAACCAAGCATGGAACATCAAAAATTATAGATACATTTGCAATGTATCAGGGATGAATGGAAAACTGCTTTCAAAACAAAATTTGGTTTATATGAGTTGTTAGTTATGCCATTTGGTCTTACTAATGCACCTAGTACTTTCATGAGATTGATGAATCATGTTTTGAGAGAATTTATTGGTCGTTTTGTGGTTGTTTATTTTGATGATATACTTATCTATAGCCACAATGAAATGGTACATTGTAATCATATCCAACAAGTTTTGCAAGCGTTACGTGATAATAAACTATATGCTAATCCATAGAAGTGTACATTTGCAAAATATAAGGTTATATTTCTGGGATATGTTGTATCTAAGCATGGGGTAGAGGTAGATCAATCTAAAATTGAATCAATTTAGAATTGGCCTATTCCCATGTATGTGAGTCAAGTGCGTAGTTTCCATGGATTAGCTGGTTTCTATAGGCACTTTCTGAACTATTGTTGCACCATTGAATGATTTGACTAAGAAAGGTGTGTCATTTGTGTGGGGTGCAACCCAAGATATTGCATTTGATACATTGAAATGTTTGCTTACTTCTGCACCATTACTTGCATTACCAGATTTTTCGAAGCAATTTGAAGTTGAAAGTGATGCTAGTGGTATAGGTATTGGTGGCATTTTGATGCAAGAGGGTTGCCCTATAGCATATTTTTCTGAGAAACTTACTGGTGCTAGACTGAACTATCCTATTTATGATAAAGAATTGTATGCACTTGTTAGAGTTCTTGAAGTTTGGCAACATTATTTGTGGCCAAAAGAATTTATCATACATTCTGATCATGAAGCATTGAAGTATTTGAAAGCTCAATCAAACTTGCATAGAAGATTAGCTAAATGGGTTGAGTTTATTGAATCGTTTCCTTCCTTCATTAAGTATAAGAAGGGTAAGGAGAATGTACTTGCTGATGTCTTGTCTAGGAAAAAACATGCTATTAACCAATCTTGATGTTAAAATTCCTGGATTAGAGAGTATTTGTGCACTTTATGCAACTGACCATGATTTTGCTGAACCATATCATTTGTGTGCTCTTAAAAACGCATGGGATAAGTATCATATACGTGATGAATATTTGTTTAGAGCTAACAAACTATGTATTCCAGAATCATTATCGCGTTTGTTCTTAGTGCAGGAGTCACATGCTGGTGGTTTGATGGGTCACTTTGGGCGTGAGAAGACATTGCTCATGCTCGCTGATCATTTTTTTTGGCCCAAGATGAGGCGTGATGTTTATAGATTTACGAGTTGTTGTATTACATGTCACAAGTCCAAATCCAAGCTATAGCCTCATGGTTTGTATATACCTCTCTCTGCACCTACGACACCACGGGAAGACATTAGTATGGATTTTGTGCTAGGTCTACCTAAAACACAGAGAGGTCATGATTCTATATTTTTGGTAGTGGATAGGTTCTCTAAGATGGCTCATTTTATTGCCTGCCACAAAAGCGACGATGCATCGCATGTTGCTAACCTGTTTTTTAGAGACATCGTGAGATTACATGGAGTACCCAAGACGATTGTTTCTATCCGTGATGTGAAGTTCATGAGCTACTTTTGGAAGACCTTATGGGGGAAGCTAGGAACGAAGCTGCTATTCAGTACTACATGTCATCCCCAATCAGATGGTCAAACGGAGGTGATGAATCAAACATTGTCATAGCTGCTGAGGACCATGATTAAAAAGAATCTGCGGGAGTGGGAAGAGCGTTTGCCACATGTTGAGTTTGCATACAACAGCGCTGTGCATTCAACTACTCAGCTTTGTCCTTTTGAGGTGGTGTATGGCTTCAAGCCATTGACGCCACTTGATTTGTTGCCTTTGTCATTACATGAAAGAGTTGCTATCGAGGCATAAAAACGTGTTGATTACGTGAAGAAGATTCATGAGAAGACTCAAGAGGCTATTGAGAAGAAAGGCAAAAACATTGCTGGTGCAAGGAAGGAAGTGTTGTTCAAGCCTGGTGACATGGTATGCGTGCATCTCCGCAAGGATAGGTTTCCACAACTTCGGAAGTCAAAATTGAAGCCACGTGGTGCTGATCCTTACAAGGTGATAGCCAAGATTAATGATAATGCCTACTCGATTGATATACCTATTGAGGAGTTTGGTGGAGTTAGCAACAGCTTCAACCTTGCTGATTTGTACCATATGATGGACAAGACCTTGGAGCGTCGAGGTCGACGCCTTTTGAAGGGGGGAGATGATGAGGACATCCCTACAATTACACCTACTAAAGATGCTCCAACTGTTGTAAGGAAGGATCAGTCCAATGAGATTAGAATTGGATCCATTACAAGAGCTCGTGCTAAGCTACTCAAACAATAGGTGAATTTGCTCCTAAACGAATCTGGTACTTTAGTTGATGAGAACTTTATACTACCTAAGTCTATGCATTTATGTTTGATCAGGTTCGTTAGAAAAACAAGCATGGCGCGAGGAGGAGAAGGACTACAAGAGGAGCCCAACATGATGATCGCCCAAGGATGCGCGAGGGAGGAGTGGGAGGAAGGCGCAAGAGAAGTTCATCAAGACGAAGGCCAAAAGAGCTGCCACGACCGGAGTGTCCGGCCGCCGACCGAATCTGGTCCGAGTCGGCTTGTATCAGTTTGAGTCGTTTACGTTTAGTTTCGGTTTCTGGTCGCCCCAGCCGCACTTATAAGCCCTGGGACGAACCCTAGTTACGGTTTAGACCATTTTTAAACTATTTTGGAGTTGTTTATTTCAAAGAACCTCTGGAATTACCCTGTGATCGAATTATACTACTACAATTGAGTGTGATCTGTTGTTTCATTGGAAATTAGTACATTGCAAACTATCATTCGTGGTCGTCGGCTGCGTGCGCAAGAGCGTGGTGTTGTGAATATCCCATAGGGGTAGAGAGCTGCTGCATTGGCATCAGGGTTCGAGCGAGAGAGTTCATAGCTACAGGCTATTTATCTATCCACCATTATCATCATCGACAAGTGCTTGCTGAGAAGATCGGGACACCCCATATCATATATCACATCTTCAAATTTTGGTTCATGGTTTTTGAAATTTGGTTCATGATTTTTTAATTTGGTTCATGATTTCCGAAATTTGATTATTGAATTTCGAAATTTGCTTCATGATTTTCAAAAATTGGTTATGATTTGTGAAAATCAAGATTTTTGGAAATTTGTTCATAATTTTTGAAAAATTATTCAGGAATATTCAAAAAATGTTCACGGCTTTTTAAATAATTATTGTAAAAATATCCGGAGTTAAAATAAGATATAGAAAAAACAAACGAAAAATAGATAAAAATACTCACGTTTAGCTGAGGCAGCCCAATTGCTGCAGGCTTTAGGCGGCGCACGCGGGCATCCCCGCTTAAAGCGGCAAATAGCAGCTCTCATGCATGCTAGCTAGTGTGCATTGTTTCAACAAGTTTTATTGCATACAAATCTGACATAGATTTCTGAAACTAGAATAAACTGGACGAAACTTGCAGCACCAAATGAACGATACAAACATGTACCTGAACTTGTGCACGCTATAATCGCCGAGTTATGTAAACCCACCCATGGAGAACTACTTATTAGTCAATGGTTTGTATCCATAAACTACAATGTTTGATTTTGTTGTGGCTCCCCTGAGTAATAGAGGTTTCTCATAAAAAGGAAACCGTCATAAAGGGAGAGGAGCCAACAAAAACCAGGCCAGCAAGAACATAAATAAACAAAGGCAACTCTGTCAAAAATAAATAAAAAGGCAATGTACAACTTAATTAAAACAGTTAATTAATGTATTCTTCGTTGTTCATGATTAACATGATGAACAAAGTACATGTAGCAAAGCATGTTTTAGCATACACAGATTATTTAAAGAAGCATTTCAACACAAATTAATAACTAATGGAATAACTTTTCATGAGTAGCTTATACATGTACTGCTTAATCTTGGATGGGGCCAAGACAAATGAACATAACTTGAACATATTGAAAAGAAAGAATATTATACTTAAACAATATTTTGAAACAAATCTTATACATGAATGACCAATTTAGAAACACGGCAAGGTTCATCAACAAATTCCACAAAAAAACATATACATGCTGTGAGCATCTTGTACAACAAGCATACATGTACTATGAATTTTGAGCTTCTAATCACATGGAAAATCCTTTACCATTTTGTGCACAAATAAACCAAGGAAAAGGTCATGAGGCTGAAAACAATATCTTGTGTTCATGCCTGATCAGGAGAACAGACAATAAAAAATCATATATATCAGTTGCGACCAGGGAATATACAGCAAAAATAGAATTTACTATTTCAAACAAACAAAAAATCACCAAAATGAGTATCCAATGGAAAAACAAGACAATGTCGTGTACTCCCTTCCAATGGCCGCCATAGCCAAATCCAAGGCAAGGGAGCTCACATCAGACTCTCCACGGGGTGTCGCGGCCCTTGCAGTCAAGAGAAGGATGGACCAGTGCCAGGAAATACGTGCAACCCACCTAGAGGCAAGAAAGGCTGCCCACGGTCCGACTACCTCCACAAGTGGTGCAGCCACGCTATAAAGCCAAGCGATTTTTTTTTGCAAAAACGTACAAAGCTTTACGTTTTGATTCTTAGAAAAAAAAGTTTGATTTACAAGGCTAAAAAAAAGCAGAGACATCCATATTTACAAGCTTAGGAAAAGGCCAACACACCCACCACTCAAAACAAGACAACGACTGCAGCCGAAATCCGCCGAGTGCCTCTCCAAGATGCCACAGAGTGAGTTCCTCCGCTAAACAGAACCCTTGCCGATGAAAGTCGCGGAGCTTATGCATTGTCGATATTATCAAGAAACTTCCAGCTGCAGCCAAGATGCGTTCTGCCTGGATCCAGTGAGCTAACAAAGGCTCAGCTGGGAGCATTGCTGCTCCAGCCTCAGTCCAAATCCGGGGTACTCATCGGCGCAACAGCTACCTTCCAACAACCTCAACAAACGTAAGCGTGTAGTTTTCACCAGCCCGCCATCAACCACAGAGGCCAACCCACCACCATTCATCCGGAGACTTGCTCGCGCCGTCCGAGGAAGATCCTCGTCGCACAAGCCACTGCGATACCACTCGAGAGGCCGGCACGCCATCACAGCAAGACGCCTCCTATGTAGCCAACACCGGGATTCATGACGAAGAACTACGGCCCCATCTAGAGCAAGTCCCCAAGACAACGCCTCCATGGAGGGTACGACGTCAATGACGCTGTCGTCGCCCGATTTGGCAAGCCAAATCTAAGGTTTTCACCCGGAACATGACCCTAGGTGAGGGAGGTGCCGAAACTCCTCGATGACGCCTTGGCGGAAACGACGCCCTCGGGCGTCGCCGTCACCGGCCCCGAAAGGCAAGGCTTTCGCCCAGAGCATGGTACCTCATCCCCGCAACCGAACACCATACATTCCTCTCCATGAGATCCCTCGCTGGCCCTTCCTACTCCACCGGCAGCATGCCTAGTGCGCCATATCATGGGCGGCCATGCCCACAAAAGGATAAGCCACTCGAGCAGGGCACCACCGCGCCGCAAGCAGCGCATGTGCCGTCATGGGAGGATTTGCCAGTAGGTCTACGCACAGCCACCTCAGAGTTGCATCGCCGGCCACCCAACACGTCCACCCGTCGCCGGCGCCGCACGGGCGCCACGAACCGCCACGTCAAGATGGCATTGGGCTCAACTCAACCTGGCCAGAGCAGCAGTAGCGTTGCGCTCGGAGCTGAGGAGGACGAGCGAGGGGACGGCACCCAGGTGCAGAGGCCAGGCCAGCCAGAGCCCACCCGACCCAGTTCAGGCGAAGGCTCCAGACCTAGGCCAGCAGACCAGCACCGTCGGCGCCATCCTGCGCCAACACTAGCCGCCGTCGCCGTCTCCGTCACCGGAACACCCTTGTCTGCGCGGTGGAGCAACACCTACTCCTCACACGCGCAGCTCAGCGCCACCGCGTCCTCGCCACCGCCTCGCGCCGAACGGCCGTCCGACCCGAGCGCCTCAGGAGGGGGAAGACCGGTCTGCGCCTCCAGATCCCCTATCGTCGCAGCACGACTGCCCAGGACCCGCCACGCGAGCTTGCTCCTCCATCCTTCCCGGCGTTCCGCTGCTCTGCCGCTCGCCGCCGGACGTAGCTCCCTCCGGACCCCCATGCCTAGGCCGCGAGACGCCGAATCCCCACCGCCCCCTTCACCGGCATCACGCGCGGTTTTCTAGCGGCTGTCTCCAGGGACAGCGAGGGGATGGGGCGGAGCTGGAGGTGGGAGTTGGTGGCGGCGGTGGGCTAGGGTTTGGTTCGCCCCGTCGCCCTGGAGGAGGCGACGCGAGGGGATCGTTTCCGCCTAAAGCCAAGCGATGAGATTGGGGAACGGACATATTTGATCTTGTAACTAAAACTGAGTGGTTGTAATTTCCCTTCTCCCTTCCTCGATGAACTCGTGAGTTCATCTGGACTCCATCCTCCTGCGTGACGCTAGGGTTTGTAATGGAGTGATTTATCGCGTGAATCCATTTATCTCTAGTGTGGGTGTAACTTATGGTATCTAAGTCACCGATTCATCGGCTAGTTCATCAAAAAATTCCAAAAAAATCACATTCACGTACCTTTTGTTGCCACTCGTCCATCCTCGTCGAGATCCGTGTATCCGTGGAGGCATTTGCGAGTTGAGAATTCCTGGTGTTTGGGATCTTCCGTGAAATCCCACCAGTAACACCCGGATCATGGAGGCGGAGAGGGGACTGTCGACCAATAGCAGCACCCTGATTGGAGCAAAGCATGCGTTGGCACTAAATTTGGACGCAGATCTAGGCGTGCACGAGCGGTTGACCATGGACAACTCCCATGGTGTGTAACATCCCTGTTCATGACCTTGATTCATTCGTGTCGAAGGCGAATCGTGAAAAGGCTTGCGCAAAGGATAAAATTGAGACCGGTCTAATCGAGATGAAGGTGGAAGGTGCGCTCGTCGCGGACTCCATCACAAGGCCATGTCCGAGACGCTTTGGGGACTTGGATCATGGATGCCACAGTCGACACGTCCATCACCGCGATCCAACAATCCATCGACGCAGTGGGGGATTATTAGATTTGCGACAAGTAAATAACGAAGAACGAAAACAAAATCACAGCAAGGGGACACAGATTTAACGTGGAAAACCCTCTCCAACAAAGAGAGGGAAAAACCACGGGCGCCAGCCAGCGAAACTTCACTATAACGGAGAGTGTTTACACAACGCCGGGGATTTCACAGATGCAACTTATCCCAGCCGACGGCTTACAAGAAGTATATATAGCGGTGGTAACCTAGGTCATCAACGATCCGTACCGCGGGGGGCCCAATCCTCCGGCGACGGGCCTCGCTCCGCTCCGTCAGAAGTTAGCCTCTACTTTGTAGAATTTGGATCAACATATAACAAACTCCACCTTGAGACAAATTCCTTCTTGTAGCATCAACGGTAATCATCTCCCTAAACAAACAAAGAAAACACTTTCGGCGCCAATAGCCACTTGGGCTAAGCAGTTATACCAACTAAGCTTGAGCATAGCTCAAACTTAGCAACAGAAATAGGCTTTGTCATCATATCAGCAGGATTATCATGAGTGCTTATCTTGCATACCTTCAGTGTACCTTGTGCAACAACATCACGAACATAATGGTACTTGATATCAATGTGTTTTGTTCTCTCATGGAACATCTGATGCTTAGTAAGGTAAATAGCACTTTGACTGTCACAGAACAGGTTAATGCAAGAATCATCCTGACAAAGCTTAGCATACAAACCTTTTAACCAAACAGACTCTTTGCAAGCTTCAGCAACAGCCATATATTCTGCTTCGGTTGTAGATAAAGCAAAAACTGGTTGCAGCGTTGCCTTCCAACTCACGGCACATCCACCTACCGTGAACACATAACCTGTGAGGGACCTCCTCTTATCCAAGTCGGCAGCAAAATCTGAATCCACATAGCCTGCGAGTCCCTCATCAGTCTTGCCAAACTTCAAGCAAGCGTTGGATGTGCCACGGAGGTACCTGAAAATCCACTGAATAACTTTCCAATATTCTTTACTAGGATTAGCAATGTAAAGACTCACCAAACTCATAGCATATGATAAATCAGGGCGAGAACAAACCATGGCATATATCAAGGAACCAACAGCACTAGAATAAGGAACTCGAGACATGTACTAAATATCTTCATCAGAACTAGGACATTGCAATGTTGACAATTTAAAGTGAGGAGCAACAGGAGTACTAACTGACTTTGCATCATGCATATTAAAACGTTGAAGAACTTTCTCAACGTAACTTTGCTGACTAAGAAACAACAACCTAGATTTTCTGTCCCGTTTAATTTCCATACCTAGGATTTTCTTAGCAGCACCAAGATCTTTCATCTCAAATTCACTACTTAGGTGTGCCTTCAAAGTAGTGATTTCTTTCATACCCTTGGCAGCAATTAACATATCATCAACATATAACAACAAGTAAATAGGTGACCCATTAACAAACTTTATATAAACACAGCTATCAAACTGAGATCTCTTAAAACCTTGTGAGATCATAAATGAATCAAACCTTTTATACCACTGTCTTAGAGATTGTTTCAAACCATAAAGCGATCTCTTCAATTTGCACACAAAATCCTCTTTTCCAGGAACTATGAACCCTTCAGGTTGGTCCATGTAAATCTCCTCCTCCAGTTCACCATGCAGAAAAGCAGTCTTTACATCTAGCTGCTCAAGCTCAAGATCATGCATAGCAACAATACCAAAGAAAGTACGAATAGAGCTACATTTCACAAACGGAGAGAAAACATCATTATAGTCAATACCTAGAATCTGGCTAAAACCTTTTGCTACTAACCTTGCCTTAAACCATGGAGGCTCATTAGGAGACAAACATTTATTTCTCTTGTATATCCACTTACAACGGATAGCCTTCTTCTGTTTAGGCAAGCGCACAACTTTCCATGTGCCATTCTTATCAATCGATTGCATCTCTTCTTGCATAGCAGAAACCCACTTCTCGCGGTCAACGGATGCAATAGCCTCATTGTATGTAGCAGGTTCAGTATCATGCTCCACCTGTTCAGCACAACTCAAAGCATAATGAGCAAGATTACACTCTTCAATTAAACGACGAGGTGGAACTATGTTACGCCTCGGTCTATCAGCAGCAATAGATTCCTGTGGCTGCTGCAAAACAGTAGGTGAGTACTGAACAACATCATCATCAATATTTTCCTCATGAGTATCATCAACAACAGCATTATTATCAACAGTTTTCTGCAGGTGCTCCACCTACACACGAACTCCCTCCTCTCCAATAGCAACAGGAGAGGGATCTGATGGCAAGCTGTCATGATACATAACGGATTCATTGAAAACAACATTCCTACTCACCAAAATCCTTTTAGTTTCAGGATTCCATAGTTTATATGCCTTAACTCCTGAACCATAACCAAGGAATATGCACTTAACAGCTCTAGGCTCTAACTTTCCATTATCAACGTGAGCATAAGTTGTGCAACCAAAAACTCTCAACTGTGAATAATCAGCAGGCGAACCTGACCATATCTCAATGGGAGTTTTCTTCTCAAGTGGAATAGAAGGTGACCTATTGATGAGGTAGCACGCTGTGTTGGCTGCTTCAGCCCAGAAACGTCTATGCATACCTGCATTGGACAACATACAGCGAGCCCTCGAGATGATGGTTCTATTCATGCGCTGAGCCACGCCATTCCGCTGAGGAGTGTAAGGGATGGTGTGGTGCCTGATCATACCATCGTTACTGCAAAACTCCTCAAACTTATTAGAACAGAATTCCATACCATTATCAGTACGTAGTACCTTTACCTTCTTTTCAGTTTTCTTTTCTACCATAACTTTCCACTTCTTAAAAGCATCAAAAACATCAGATTTGTGTTTCAGAAAATATGGCCACACTTTTCTTGAGTAGTCATCAATAATAGTAAGCATGTAATTAGCACCACCAATAGAAGTCTTACGGGAAGGTCCCCATACATCAGCATGCACATAATCTAATATGCCTTTGGTGGTATGAACGGAAGCATTGAATTTAACTCTTTTATGCTTACCAAAAACGCAGTGCTCACAGAACTCAAACTTACCCAAGTTGCAACCATCAATCAGCTCTCTCTTAACCAATTCTGCCATGCCATGTTCGCTCATATGCCCAAGACGCATATGCCACAGATTTGTTTTACCACAATCATCAGAATCATTAGCAGTAACAGCAGCAGCAATACCAGGCAAAGTGCTACCTCTAAGAACATATAACTTAGCAGAATTCATATCACCTATCATATGAATAAGAGAGCCTTTCGATACCTTTAGCAACCTACGCCCACCGGCGTACTTGTATCCATCAACGTCCATGGTACTCAGGGAGATCAGATTTCTGGCCATGCTTGGTATGTGCTTCACCTCATTCAACGTACGCGTCACGCCATCATGTGTCTTGATCTTAACAGATCCAACTCCGACAATATGGCATGGGTTGTCATTCTCCACACGTACAAAATCTCCAGTCTGCACAGACTCATATGAATTGAACCAATCTTTGTTACAACAAATATGAAACGAACATGCAGTATCAAGAATCCATTCATCATCACGAGATGCACAAGCAGCAAAAACGGCTAAACATTCACCGTCAGAACTATCACCAGAAACAACAGCAGCCTTACCGTTACCTTGATCCTTATCTTTCGGTTGGTAAGTACCGTTCCTTTTCTCCTTATTCTGCAGCTTTCAACAATCATCAATAACATGATTAGATTTCTTACAATACCTGCAGAACTTGTCCTTTCCCTTGGACTTCGAACGACTTCTGCCGTCTTTGCTCTTATCTCGGTTGCCATAGTTGTTAAATCTCTGCTCGGTCCTGCCACGAACCTGCAGAGCTTCAGCCTTGGAAGATGCCTCATCTGCCTGCACCATAGATTTCATCTTTTCCCTATGTTTGAGGGCATCTTGCACTTCATCAAGGGTTATCTTATCACGGCTCAACAACATTGTATCACGAAAGTGAGTATAAGAACTAGGCAACGAGCATAAGAGTAATAGAGCTAGATCCTCATCATCATATTTTACTTCCATAGATTGCAAATCAGAAATAATCTCTCTGAAAAGAGATAAGTGATTCATTACCGATCCACCTTCCTGCAATCTATGCGAGAACAACTTCATCTTCACATGCATCTTACTGGTTATATCCTTTGACATGCAGATCGATTCAAGTTTCTCCCAAAGGGCAGCAGCAGTTTTCTCTGTCAAGACTTCCTGCAAAATATTATTGGATAGATGAAGTTGAATCATAGACAAAGCCTTACGGTCCTTCCGCTTCTCTTCGTCAGACCAGATCTTAGCATCCTTTTCCCCGAATCCATCCAGCGCATCATCCAGATCTGAAGTTTGGGCGAGAATCGCCCGCATCTTCACCTGCCACAAGCAGAATCTTGTGGAGTAGTCCAGCTGCGGTAGATCGAACTTCAATGATGACATGTCGCAAACCCTAGATTGGAACATGGGGCTCTGATACCACTTGTTAGATTTGCGACAAGTATATAACAAAGAACGAAAACAAAATCACAGCAAGGGGACACAGATTTAACGTGGAAAACCCTCTCCAACAAAGAGAGGGGAAAAACCACGGGCGCCAGCCAACGAAACTTCACTATAACGGAGAGTGTTTACACAACGCCGGGGATTTTATAGATGCAACTTATCCCAGCCGGCGGCTTACAAGAAGTATATATAGCGGTGGTAGCCTAGGTTATCAACGATCCGTACCGCGGGGGGCTGTCGCTCCGTCAGAAGTTGGCCTCGCTCCACTCTGTCAGAAGTTAGCGGTGGTAACCTCCGGCAACGGGCCTCGCTCCGCTCCGTCAGAAGTTGGCCTCTACTTTGTAGAATTTGGATCAACATATAACAGGGATCGTGTCATGGCGCTGCAGGAGGCTGCACGGTCTGTCGTCGACGACCACACGCCTCGACCTGATGTAGTAATTCATACTGACTAGCGAAGCCTGCTGCACCTAGAAGATCACCACATCTCTAGACCAATCCAACAAAAGTTGTAGTCCGTCCTCATGGGATTTTACTACAAGGTGATGTACAAGAAAGATCAGCAAACTGAGCCGTGAATGCTCTATCGCGACGCCCTGCCACTGAAACCTGCAATTCCACTTCGACAATCAAACTGCGGTGTCTCTAAATCGTAATTTAAGGTATGACAAGGATTAACACACTGAAACTGCTCTTTGAGATCAGCATTGCCAAGAAAAATGAACGAGTGTTCTCCCTCCAGGATGGGGTCATCAGGTACAAGAGACGGGTGTGTGGCTCGGTAATCACAAAGAAGGACACACAACAGTGTTGTAGGAACCGCATAATAGTGGGCTTGGGGGTCACTTTGGGAATCTGGCCACATACCAGAAGATCAAGAATATATTAGTCTGGCGAAACATGTGCAAGGACATCAAAGGCTTTGTCCAGCAATGCTTAATTTGTCAACGAGCGAAATCTGAACACTATAAGTTGCCTGGACTACTCAAACCTCTCCCAATTCCCCAGAGGCACAACACACGATCAGTCTTGACTTCATTGAAGGACTACCACCACACTCATACCACTATAGCACCATACTGGTGGTCATCGACAAGCTCACAAAGTACGAGCATTTCTTACCTCTGAAACATCCATTCTCAGCTGTCTGAGTGGCTAGGCTCTTCTTGGCTAAAATATACAAATTGCACGGTATACCATTGTTAATCATCTCAGACAGGGACAAGATATTCACGAATTTGTTTTTGGCATCAACTATTCAAATTGGTAGACACCACTCTGAACCTCAACTTCTCTTGCCACCCCTAGACCGATGGTCAAACGGAGAGGCTCAACCAATGTGTGGAGACATACCCTACGATGCCTAGTCCATGCCAGTCCTTACAAATGGTCTTCCTTGCTTTCCCGAGCCTAATACTGGTATAACACCAACTTTCACTTGTCATTGGGAAAATCTCCCTTCGAGGTGTTGTATTGTAAACCCCAACCGACATGTTCTAAATCATAAGCCGGTGTAACCCTATGGTAGAGGCATTCCCACCACAAAGCTATACCTTAAAGTGAAAGAACATGTCACGAAGATATGCATCCCTCGTACACAAGTGGGCATGTACAAAGTACGACCATACAAGAATATATTAGAACACATTCATTTAAAAGAAATAAAAATATATTACAAAACTGATAGGACAAATTCAAAATGCATAATCATATCATAGGACTCGGGTCCGCGGACACCAATCATCGAGCGAAAACAAATATTTTAAATCCGAGTACGGATCTAGATACAAATTTTCATAAGATGTCCAGAACATAAGCAAATAGCCCTTGCAATAGATCTTAAGATTCCAGCTCCGGAAACTCTATTCGAGCGGGTCCGTGTCATCTTCTATTTCAGTGACGTGGTACCCTCCAACTGTAAAAGCCTAACAATCTATATAAATTCTGGTTGAGAGTATATAGGGTACTTAGCGAGTCTCTATGCAACTAAAGTGAATTGGGGGTTTGAAGCGATAGCGACAAAAGATATATGATCCGTGAAAGTTCTATAGAGACACACTATAACTTACGTCTAAATAGATATAGACAAGAGAGCACAAAAGATGGTAACCAATGGATAAAGATAACATAACTGAAATAACAACCCGACATTACCAACTCGCATACCATACGATAAAGCAAATATGGGTACTCAACTATTGGTACTTTTATTTAACCATTTCTCTAAAAAATACTTCCATACCGCGCAGATTTTTGGGGCATAAGCGAAAAGTACCCGCAATAGTTGGATAGCCGGCGGATAGGCTATCGTGACAACATTTTTTTACGGTGACCACTTTTATGCCGTGGCAGAGCCCGTATCGGCATATAATTTTATCATGAAATGCGGTAATAAATAGCGGCGTGTTTTACTGCCGTTGTACTTCAACGGAGGCACAACTTACTGCGCCGTGGATTCCTACGTGGGGCTGTTGTGACGTACTTCAAGTAATTGTTTAAATTTCTGTCGATGACTGGTGGGTTCAGTATCGGTTTCTTCCACACAAAGTCGAAAGAATAGTCAAAAAGCTGCGCGTTGCCTACCGTCTGCCCGGCAGTCGCGTCCGCTCCGTCTCGGCAGCCCCGCCGGACTTCATTGTCCACCATGTTCATCTGCCACCACCGGTGTACAAAAGACGTGTACGCTCCTCTCTTCCCCATCTCCATCATCACTAGCACAGAACTTGGTTCCTCATCATCTCCTCTCTCTCTGATCCTTAGTTCTTCGACATCGATCATCGTCCTCCTCATCTTGAGCAAGCGAGCATGGCTCGAGAAAGATCAAGCCGCCATGCCCCTCATCCTGCACCACGACGCCCCGCCGCCAGAATGTCGAGGTGGCTAGCGCTCTCTCTAGTGGACGTGCCTCCTCCCCAAGCCGCTCCACCGTCAACTCCGCTAGCACCTTCGCCCAACCATGATGGCCGGCATCATCCCGCGGCATCGCAGATCCCGCCCCCTCCTCCTTCAGGGCCCGCTCCTCCCGTGGCGGCTCCTCCTCTGATACCCTTCACCCAACTGCCGAGCCAATGGAGGGAGAGGGCGAGGAGGACGATCCGCTAGAAGTGCAACTCCTTGCAGTGGTGGAGCAGTTATCGAAAATGGAAGCCGATGCGAAGAAAAACCCAGGAGGATGCATAGTTCAAGATGGAGATGGAGTTGGTCATTGCTTGTTCCCTGTGGTAGCATTAGTATAGCGTGCACGGTCGGTCACAATGGGTTGGTTGATCTCTCCTATGTTGGCGGCTGATATGCAAGAAGAAAGGGGTCGTCGTCAATGTAGCTTTATATTAATATTTTGTAATATTTATCCTACCTTTTGTTATCAATATGTATAGAAGGGATGTTTAAGTACAATTATGTTATGTTTTATATGAAAACAGCCACATTATACCTTGTATGGTGGTATAATGCGCCACAATATATTGTGGATAGGGCCAGATTTCAGTTCGCTGAGTCACGTCACGTGTTTCACTGACTGGTGTGCCCCACTTGGCTAGCGGTTAGAATAAGAGTATCCGTCGCTCGTCCTCGTTATCTCTTCTTCTTCCCAAACTATATTCGTTCTAACTGGGAGCATGAGCACGGAGCCGTCGAGCCTCCCAGGCCTAGCCCGCCGTGGGAAACGACCAGCAGCCTAGACAGCCAACTGGTCAAGGTACAGCAAGCTCAGACTGGTTAAAAAAATTCTCGCATTTTAGCCAAATTTCTATTTCCCCATTTGGGCGCTCTCGCAATTTGATGATGATGTTTGCTTTAGATTCCGGTATGGAGGTCGGACCAGATTTGGCGTGACACACACATACGAAGAGGTGGTGTTGGTGCAACCTAACTCCGTGATGCCGCGTGGGGTTCGAGGGAACAAACCTCGGCCGCAGGTTTTTAGGTTGAAATTTCTAATGCGCAAAGTGCTCATTCGTTCAGTGGTATGACCTATCGCACTCACTCTTACTGCAACGCTTTATAATCATTCTATGGTGGGAGCACGAGCTCCGCAATGAGCTACATGATCACGAATACTTCGGCAGCCTGGAGAAAGCAAAGCATGAGCTCGAAGAGGGAAAACATGAGCTCTAGCGGATGCATGCTGAGGAGATGTATGCAATGAGGACCAGTTTAACTGATATCTCCGAAACACTACGCTCGGTTACGGTCGTGCTAGATGCGCTTCAATTAACATGATTGGGTAGTTAATCTTGTATCATGTACTAACTAATTGCAGATTACTATGCTAATTATCCAGTTTATAGCAGTTGACTGTGTGGTTTGTATTTCCCATGTGTTTATATATATGTATGTATTATTTTTGAGCAACTTTCCAAATTTTTATACCTAGCTCACCGCTCCAGTACTTAGCAAAATATTCAGACTAGTTCTCACAATTGTCTCGTTGTCTCACTCGAAAATATCCCCACCGCTTCTAGGGCTTACTCCTTCTCCGAGCTTCGACCGCCGTTGTCAAGCTCGTCGTGTAGATCCATGTCCAGTCGCGCTACTTCCACCGTCGCCACGTAGATCCCTGTCCCACCGCCTGCTTCCAAAGTTGCCGCCATGTCCCACCATATTTGCTTCCACCATCGCCGTGCAAATCCCTTTCCCGCCACCTACTTCCACTGTCACCGTGCAGATCCCAGTTGACCTGCCACATTCACTGGTAGGTTCTCCTACCTAAAGACAATATTTTACTGGGAACTTGGGATTGGTATATAGATCTATAAGGCACGACATGAGGATCGCTAAAACAATGTTCTTTAGGACAACGTGTATATTGGATCAATAGATTCAGATGTTCTCGCAAATTACGCAATTAAGAGGCAAGCAAGAATTGTTAGGAAGAATAAAATCCTCACTGAAAAAGGATTTTCGAATCGTTTCCTCATCCGACCGGCCCTTCCTTAACATATGAAGAATGCAGAGGTAATTTGATGCATTTAAGTGAGCCAAATTGCTGAAACTGAAGTTGTGCTATGCACAATAAGCTAATTTTGCTGAACTTTATTTATTATCAGGCTCAGGTCATATCTGAAGTGAAATCCAATGAGCTGAAGCCTTAGCATGATGTACATAGCTAAATTCACCTTTATTTATGTTGTGCTACTTGCTAAGATATGCTTAGCAATTTATTGTGGTGCATTACATTTGTAGTATGTATCTCAGTCAGATCAGTCCACACTTACAAAGTTTGGAAACGCTTAGGAATTATCCCATTTGCTAAACACTTGCACTGATGTATGTAGCTAGATTTTATAATATCTAGTTATATGTGTTGTTTGCTGAACTACGCTTGCCGACTAACTTAGCTACATAATAATTTGCAGTATCCAAGTCTTTGTCATCTCTTAGGAGGCAAGATGCATCTTCATGGCCATCTTCATGGCAGTATCCAAGTTTTTGCTGCCCAAGCGTGAGCACGTCGACTAAGGTTGTGCCACAGTGTCTAAAAGTGCCAGTGCCTGAGCTCCATGTTGTAGTGTTTGTTATAGTTACACTATTTACGAGTCAAGTTGAGTCAAGTTTATAGTACTAATTTAGGTCAAGTTGTCTATGGGTGAGAAACTATGCTCTAAGTAGTTCATAACCGTGGACACAACCTTTCAAAAAGATTACCCTATAAGAGTGCACCAAATTAACAATACATGCACGATCAACCTCAGAAGAACCAAACGAAAGAAAAAGCAATGCGGTATCACCACAAAAAAAATCCAAGAACCAAAGCATGTTTTAGGGAGCCACCCTACCAAGCCATCCAACTCCGATGATAGACCCAGAGGTTGCAAGATCATCAAAGATATCAGAGGCCATAGATATAATCCTCAACATAACATCCGGCTACCTAAATAGTGCCATAGATAATTTTTCATATAGAAACTGATAATAAACATGGCATAACATGACAGAAGTACAAAATATAAAGAAAACTCGCAAATTAGTTTGTTCCCCCTCTCCCCCGAAACAATACTGAAGTACAAGGTCAAGCCGAGGGGATCCCAGAAAGTCTCATGCGAGTGGTTAGCATGCTCAAACATGGAACATGTTGATGAGTGCATATTTGCATCATGTTTTACATTATCATTTTGTATTGTAGATGTAGGATCTTGGTATTTTACGGCGTTCACGCGCACATTTTATGTTTGTTTTCACCAAGATCAGGACAGATGATGGATCCAATTGATACAATTCTTGGAGCAGTTGTACTGTGGAGAAAAGGAGTCTAGATCAACGTAAATCGCTTATTTGGGTAATATTAATAATACCAGAAGAAAACTAGAAGCGAACAAGGGAGGCAGAGAGTTCAGTGACCAACAATACGGGCGGAGCAATAGCTCCGGCCGTATAGCTGGCGCTGCCTCCGCCTCGTCAAATAGTTTCACCCCGTGCAATTGGTTCGAGGAGACGACATACAGAACACCCAGAAATCATAGAAACCTCATCCCCGGAAGGCATCTGGAGGGGGAACTTCCATAGGGGATCCATCTTCGCCCTGCACAGATCCGGGAGGCTAAGGTATCGATCTTCATCATCCACCGCTGCATTACTACCATCTACATCCATCCCATCTACATCTTGTTTAGATCTTGTTGTAATTCCTATACTCGTTGTGGATTTATACAAGTACTATTCATCTATGATTGTTTCCATTACCATTGCCATGGTATTGATGGCCTCTATGTCTGAGTAGATCATTAGTTTTTAGGGAGATGGAGAAACCCTAGTATGAGATTGAAATAAGATAAAGTCTATTATGATATTCATTGTTGTGACCATGTGTTATATTTTCTACATCTTGATATTGAGAGAAGTCAACCTCTCAATATTTGCCTCTTGTGGGGACTTGATGGAAGAAACTACTTGTTGGTAGACGGAGGCGTGTTAGCACTTACAGTGACTATAAAGATATTGGCACCCCTAACGTATCAACTTGGGCAACCGAGGAAACTCATGGAACACTATCCACGCCATGGGATACGTCCTACGGGATTACGTCCCTTAATAGCGAAGTAATTCGATTGATGTTGATTGCTAACTTCTGTGGTTATGAGGATGATGTGAGAAATGGTTGTTGCCTATTTGTTGAAATACGGAGTTCCTACCATACCACACATACATAGTTGAGAATGTTCATGATGATAATCTTTATCTTAGATCTTTACAATACTAGTGGTGTATCGCTACTCCCTGAGAACGCATTTTCCCTACTACAGTTCCAATCTCTCTTACATACGTGATACTTACTTTACTTTATTACTCTTATACCAAAACCCAAAAACACATTTTTACACAATACTCGCATTTTATCTTGTCACTTAGAACTTTATCTAGCATTTCTATCATAATATTTATTTCAAGAGTTATTAGACTTCAGACTCCTGCTCCCTCTGGGATCGATATCTTTATTTCGAAACTATCTACAAACGATCTGTGCACTTGCAGTCATCACATGTATCAATTACTCAGGTCCTTTGGGACACAACTAAGCATAATAAAACAAAATCTCAATTATTTCTCACCTATGACTCTTTATAATGGCTCCATTACTAAACCATTTAAGTTTTATGGTACCACATTTTCCACATCTTCCGAAATGAAATATAACTGACAGAGTCATTATCCACCTCTATCCAAAAGAGATGAATAACTAAAAGTACAAACACCCTAAGCTTGCATTTCTACTAATCACTTAGGCTTCACACAAATCGTATTGAAAGGTTGTTGGGATAGAGGGAACAAGCTTTATAGCGGGGCTCAAAATTAAAGGTTGTGCAGTACTTGGGATCACAACTCGAGATACAGAAACGAGACACTAGTGCAAGAATAAGTAAGAGGCGTAGGTTCTATTAATATATATATATATATATATATATGCAAGCAGAGTAATGATTGCCTGCAAAGTCTAGAGTGAAGTTGAACTCCTTGGGGTAGTGGTTTATATTGTAATTACAATCATACATTCCTTATTCCACGAATATCCAGAAGAAGAAAACACACATTGGCAATATAGTAACTATGCAAAAAATATCGAAATAGTGCTCACCAAGAAATCAAGGTATGCCATGATGATATGATGTGAGATGCAAAGCATACCAATTGTACAATATTGGTGAGGCATTGCAAATATTAAATAATTAGGGTCTTTTATAATAACTTCTACAAAAGTTTCGTCATGTCTTCTACGAGGCAAGTAAATGACGATCTCCTCCAATATGTACCTCGATCCTATCATGACGATGATGAATAAGAACCTAAACAGAACGTACACAATGGAGGAGGTCAAAAAATCTCTTGGCTCCATCGGTGATTGATGACCCACAGGTATAGGGGGTGTATCGCAGTATTTTCGATAAGTAAGAGTATCGAACCCAACGAGGAGCAGAAGGTGCTGGCTAGTGGCTTGGAGCAGGAATTCTCTGTAAATACTTAGCAAACAGATTTTTAGGGTTTTTTGATAATGCAAGTAAATAAAGTACGAGTAAATAAAAGACAATAAGAATAGATGCAGCAAGTGGCCCAATCCTTTACTCAGCAAAGGACAAGCCGGTTGTATTACTTAAGATGACCAAACATTCTCGAGGACACACGGGAATACCGTCAAGTGCTTTCGCTTCATATAGTTGATTAATCCTCTTTAGCTTGCTAAGTGTTGTGTGGGTGAACTTGTGCTAATGTACCGACCTTCCTAGGACTAGTACATACTTGTGATTATACCCCTTGCAAACATCCGTAAGTACAGGAAAGTAAATAAGGTAGAAACCTAACCACATCTTTAAACTCTAAGACCCTGACGTCCCTTGTGCAATGGTTTCCTAACATGGCTTCAGGTTTCTGTCACTCCGGCAACCCCTACGATTAGTAGCCAAATACACAATGCATTCCCCTAGGCCCATATAGGTGAAGTGTGATGTAGTTGACGTTCACATGACACCAATAGAAGAAGTACACCACAACTTAAATATCAAACTATTGAATCTTTCTCAACACAACTCCATTACTAACAACATGACTTCTCCCATATCCTCAAGAACAAAATGAACTACTCACAAGACATCATATGGATCATGATCAGAGATGGAATAATGATGTATAACAATTTGAACATAAACAATAATTCAACGGTTCACTCAATAGCATCAACTACAAAGAGTAATCAACACCGGGAAAGTTTCCCCTAAGAACTATGCAAGATTCAACCCAATTGTTACAGCAATATGGAGATGGTGATGATGGTGCTGATGGTGATGATGATCCCGATGAAGTCAATCTTGATGGTGGTGTTGATGGCGACGATCTCCCCTCTCCGGGAAGGAATTCCCCCGGCAGAAATCTGTCTGCCGGAGAGATCTTTCTCTCTCGGTGTTTTCCGCTCGCAGAGGCGGCAGAATCTTTCTGTGGTCGCTCCCCGAGTCTTAGGGTTTCGGGAGGATAATATACGCCAGAGGGGAGAGCCAGGGGTGGCGTGGCCTAGGCTGGCCCGCACTAGGGGGTGGTGTGGGCCCTCTGTGGCCCATCTTAGCCTCCCCTTTTGGCTTCCTTCGTCTTTTGGAAAAATAGGATTTTCCAAGTATTTTCCCGGATGTTCTGATCTTCGCGAATTTTGCCTCCAAACAGCACCTTTTCCATCAGAATCCTGACTGCAGCGGTCCATGCTCCAAAAGTCATCAACCATGCAAAAACAGGTGAAATAACATAAGTATCATCCCTTAATATGAAATATATCAATGAATAACAGTAAATTATGATATAGAATAGTGATGCAAAATGGACGTATCAACTCCCCCCAAGCTTAGACTTCGCTTGTCCCTAAGCGAACTGAGCTCAATAAACATGGCCTTAGGTTTATGGAGTGAAGAGTCGATAAAAGAATACGGACAAGAAGCATCACGTTCATCAATACATAGATCATAATAGAAGACAACTCACTATTATATAACTTAACTTGCAATAAGTAAAGGAAACACAATAAAGATACATAAAGTAAATCATAATTGGTAATGGCAAACTTAGCTCTTGGTCGAAGAATAGTTGAGAATTTGCTGGAGTTCACAAATAACTGATTTTCAATGATAGCTTTCAAAGTAGTAAACACCAAGATAAGAGCAAAGTGCAAAACAAGGAACATAAGAAACATGATTGAATAAATCATCATATGAATGAATGAAATACAACAACTCAAAATACTTGCTGAGATAGAAGGGAATAGGTTTACTGACTCAACTAAAAAGTAAAAGACAGGCCCTTCGTAGAGGGAAGCAGGGATTTCAAGTTTCATAAAGAGCTTCCAAAAATTATGATACTCATGAGCTTTCAGCTCTCATTGCCCCTATCCTAGGCATCTTTAGGTGGTTAAAGATAAGGTGATCAAATATGAGGATATGCTTGACAAGTTGTAAGTTGAAAATCTCATGTCCCTTAAATACGAGGGCCGCTCCTCATGCTACTCAAGTTTAGTCACCGGTAAGTTCTTGTCATAGTAAGCACATGTGTATCATGGAGAACCGCCAACGGGGTACCCCTTGCCCGATGATACGGAAGAATCCCCATATCAAAATGACAAGGCAAGCAAACAACGAGCATCTCAGAAATCTTCTTATTTACCATGGAATATGGTGCTTTTTTTCTCTCTTTCCTCTTTTCTCATCTCTTTTTTTCCTTTTTCTTTTTCTCAATCTCTATCTCTTTTTTATAAGAATAATGCTTCATAGATGCTCATTATGGTTACGCTACAGGTTTCCACCACGACAGCATGGATTAGACTGGCAGCCCAGGTGTTTATCTAACACACATGCATAACTCCATGGACTTACAAGCTCCCCTTTCATTTCATATCGACTATATCCATAGACAAAAGAACATGATATCAACTAGGTACAAAGTACCAGTGCAATGTTGAAAGCGTTCCCCATGACAACATGGTTCTGCTAATTCACCACTCACGAAGTGCAAACATATACGCAACATAGATGGGCACAATGGTTCAAGTTTATTAAGTGCAAGAAAGTAAAGTGTGCCATCAAGTTCGTGAGAGCTTTAATCACTAATTTTCACATAAAAAGTTTAATTTGGAAGGTAGATAAAAACATGAATTTACTTGGAATAGCAATAATGCTAATAGGTAGGTATGGTGGACACAAATGGCATGGGTTTTGGTTTAAGGATTGGATGCACGAGAAGAATTCCCTCTCAGTACAGGTTTTTGGCTAGCAAGGTTGGGTAGCATGTATAAGAGTTGAAGGAAACAAACGAACATACAGTGATAAAAACAAACGTGCAATCTTCCTTGGAAGCACAAAAGATCTTAACTAGAGAATACTAAACTTATGAGCAAATCAAGAAAGAAAGATGATGAAATTATATTTCTTTAAGAGTACTTTTATCTTTTTCATTCAATTCTCAAAAATAGTGTTGCTACTGACCGAGCCAGGTTTGCAAAACCAACTAAATTAACTCAATGGTCCCAAAGTGATAACAATACTAACAACAAGATCAATGATATAACCATGAATTGAAAACTAATATAAGATATGCAAAAGAGTAAATGATAGAACTTCTCATTAATATTCCATAACGACAACTCACACCAAGGGATACATATCTAACGAGAGAGGGGACACTTCCAAAATGCAAACCATCCTACATGATAACTTCTCTATTCATGATATGACTCTACTAAAAAGGTAAAAAGATAGAAGATAGTGATGTGATACCGCGGCACTCCCCCAAGCTTGGAACAAACCAAAGGGATGCCAAACCTGATGACGAATTACTCCCTCGGTGGTGGTGGTTTTCTCTTGGTTGGCGTGAGGAAATCTTCCAGCATATTGTGAAGCTGTTATTTTCCTCTTGAAGCATATCCACCTTCCTCCTCAAGACTCGGTACTTGTCGCAGAACTCATCAGTGACTCGTAGAGCTTCCACTACTGCAGGGAAAGAACTGAGATCTAGCGTTGGAGCTATCAGCCCCTTCATGCCTGCTGTCATGTCCTTTACTTCCTCCCTGCCGTTTCGATCCATGTCTCCACGCCTAGTTGCGATCCTTTCTTCTTCCACCCATCCTAGGAAGGGCTTCTGCTCAAGATTGTGATGGAGCTCGTGACTGTGTCGCAGCTCATAGTCCTTTGAAGATGAACCCCTAGACGACATCTGAACAAAACAGACCGAAACAAAAACACGACGAGAACACAATATACGAACCTCGGGGGATCCAGAGGATTATATATTACGAAGTTTCACAACAAAGGGAAGGTACTGGGAGAAAACGGGTCGAAGACGGAGTCCGAGGTGGCCACACCACCTGGTGGCGCGGCCAGGGGTGGGCCCGCGCCACGGGGTGGTGTGAGCCACCCTGGCTCCGTTTCCGTCCCTCTTTCGCTTCGTAGCTTTCCTTGTTGGCTAAAAACTGCAAAAATATAATTGGACAGATCTTTCGCGGAACTTTTCTTACCAGAACTATTACCTATTTGAAAACGGACTCTGCAGGTCTCTGAATTTGGTATTTAGTAGATTCTTCTACAGTCACCACTTGAATAACATCAATATCTTCATCTTCATACACTTATTGCTTGAGTCATGAAACCTTTCACTTTATCATTACACCATTTTCTCCACTAACCTGGAAATTTCTTTCACACAAAACTTTACACAATTCTTATTAGCAACATTAGTATAAGTGAAGTGATAAAACCTTTTGAGTCCAATTTCAACTGAAAACCATCAAAACATAAGCTACTGCAACAACTCCTTCCAAAAACCCAAAAACAATTCAAAAAGGAAATCGATTAAAGAAGCAAATGCAAGAGTGGCAAAATCTGTCAAAACAGACCAGCAGGGAAAGATCAATTTTTTCGAAAATCTTCTGTTGCTTAAATCAAAAAGTGCAAAACTAATGAAAGTTAAATAACTATCTGGGACAGAAGCACACAAAAATTACAGCTCAATCCAACATACAGAGACCTCTCACGAATTTTTACGGTGAAGCACAAAAATCTGTTCCGGGACAGCAACTTCCCCAAATCTTACTTCTCTCTTATTAGAGGTTGATATTGACACACAAACCAAACAAAACGGATAAGGAGAGGTTATTACCGAAGTAATAACTTCCAAGACTCAAATAAAAAGAAAAAGAAACTAAAATCAAAAATAAATTGGGTTGTCTCCAAAAAGCTCTTTCTTTATAGCCATTAAGATGGGCATGATAATTTTGATGATGCTCACTTAGAAACATGATTGAAGTGAAAGAGAGCATTAAGGAGCAAAAATACACACGCTTAAGTCTAACCCACTTCCTATGCAGAGGAATTTTGTAAACAAACAAGTTGTTGAAACCAGAGGCTACTAGCATAGGAACGTAAAAGAAGTGCAACATAAAAAAATTCAGCATAAAACGAGGAAACTTGATATTATTGAGATACATAATAACACTTTTCCCTCTATGATAGTAACTTTAAGTATCATGCATAAACTTAACAATATAACTATCACAAGGACCATCATAACAATGATCACGTATTCTAACAGAAAATACAGGAATACTAGTTCTCATAACACTACTTTGTGAAATAATATTAGAGGTATCCTTACCAAGGATAGTGTGTCCCTATTCTACATATTCAGTGACAAAGTGTTTCACATTTGCTATTATAGGTTCATCATCCATTTGTTTATCGGGTTCACCAGCTTTATTTGTACTTTCATTAACCATACTAGCTATCATAGAATGTTCCTTTATCTTAACTAGGAAATGTATTTTCTCAATGTAAGGTTTGGGTAAAGCATGATTAGCAGTATAAACTTCAGTATTTCTTACAGGAACACTCTTAGCAATATCTTTATAAGGTTCATGATACTTATTCCACTTCTTTTTAGGCACTTCAATGTAGTAAGCAAAAGCCTTAAAATAAGTTGCAATAGCTTGAGAGTCTAGACCATAAGCATTTTTAATGTTTTGAAAGTCATCAGTTCCCATAAAAGATTCAATGCATTCATAATCATAATTTATACCTGACTTTCTTCCTTTGTCATTCTCCCATGCTTCAGCATTATCTTGAATATGGTCTAGAAGATCCCATTTAGCTTCTTGTTCCATGCGAGTGAATGATCCATCACAAGAAGTATCCAATAAATCCTTATCATGAAGAGAAAGCCTTGCATAAAAGTTATTGATAATAATATTGTTGGGGAGCTCATGAATGGGACATTTGAGCATTAGTAACTTCAATCTCCCCTAAGCTTGAGTTGTACTCTCTCCATTAAGAGGCCAAAAGTTGTATATATGATTCCGATCTTTATGAATCTCACTAGGAGGATAAAACTTTGAATAAAAGAGAGGCACTATTTCCTCCCATTCCAGAGCTTGACCATTCTTCAGCAGCTTATACCATTCCTCAGCTCTTCCTTTCAGTGATAATGAGAATAACTTCTTATTGACTTGATTTGTAGTAATACCTACACACTTGAACAACCCGCATAATTCGTGTATAAAGAGTAAATGATCATCGGGATGGACAGTTCCATCCCCAACATAGTAGTTATCCATAACACGATCAATAATTCTTGTAGGTATTTTAAAAGTATCATTCTCAGCAGGTGGTGGTTCATCTACTACCTTAGTAGTGGTATTAGCATTAAGAAATAAGAAACTCAGTGAATTATCCATATTGAAAATAAAGCGACTAACAGAAGTAAACAATACTCACAATGGAAGTTTCCTTTACCAGTTCCACTCTCCAATAGCACTTCACTCCCCAGCAACGGCGCCAGAAACTAGTCTTGATGACCCACAAATATAGGGTGTGTATCGCAGTATTTTCGATAACTAAGAGTGTCGAACCCAACGAGGAGCAGAAGGTGCTGGCTAGTGGCTTGGAGTAGGAATTCTCTGTAAATACTTAGCAAACGGATTTTTAGGGGTTTTTGATAATGCATGTAAATGAAGTACGAGTAAATAAAAGACAATAAGAATAGATGCAGCAAATGGCCTAATCCTTTATTCAGCAAAGGACAAGCCGGTTGTATTACTTAAGATGACCAAACGTTCTGGAGGACACACGGGAATACCGTCAAGTGCTTTCGCTTCATATAGTTGATTAATCTTCTTTAGCTTGCTAAGTGTTGTGTGGGTGTACCTGTGCTAATGTACCAACCTTCCTAGGACTAATACATACTTGTGATTATACCCCTTGCAAACATCCGTAAGTACAAGAAAGTAATTAAGGTAGAAACCTAACCACAGCTTTAAACTCTAAGACCCTGACGTCCCTTGTGCAATGGTTTCCTAACGGGGGTTCAGGTTTCAGTCACTTCGGCAACCCCTACGATTAGTAGCTAAATACACAATTCATTCCCCTAGGCCCATATATAGGTGAAGTGTCATGTAGTTGACGTTCACATGACACCACTAGAAGAAGTACAACACAACTTAAATATCAAACTAGTGAATCTTTCTCAACACAACTCCACTACTAACAACATGACTTCTCCCATGTCCTCAAGAACAAAACGAACTACTCACAAGACATCATATGGATCGTGATCAGAGATGTAATAATGATGTATAACAATCTAAACATAAACAATAATTCAATGGTTCACTCAATAGCATCAACTACAAAGAGTGATCAACACCAGGAAAGTTTCCCCTAAGAACTATGCAAGATTCAACCCAATTGTTACAGCAATATCGAGATGGTGATGATGGTGCTGATGGTGAAGATGATGGTGATGATGATCCCGATGAAGTCCAGCTTGATGGTGGTGTTGATGGCGACGATCTCCCCTCTCCGAGCAGGAATTTCCCCAGCAGAAATCTGTATGCCGGAGAGATCTTTCTCTCTCGGTGTTTTCTGGCCCGCAGAGGCGGCGTAATCTTTCTGTGGTCGCTCCCTGAGTCTTAGGGTTTCGAGAGGATAATATTCGCCAGAGGGGAGAGCCAGGGGTGGACCTGGGCGGCCACACCACCTGGTGGCGCGGCCTAGGCTGGCCCGCGCCAGGGGTGGTGTGGGCCCCTTGGGGCCCATTTCAGCCTCCCCTTCTAGCTTCCTTCGTCTTCTAGAAAAATAGGATTTTCCATATATTTTCCCGGATTTTCTGATTTTCACGAATTTTGCCTCCGAACATCACCTTTTCTATCAGAATCCTGACTACAGTGGTCCATGCTCCAAAAGTCATCAACCATGCAAAAACAGATGAAATAACATAAGTATCATCCCTTAATATGAAATATATCAATGAATAATAGTAAATTATGATATAGAATAGTGATGCAAAATGGACTTATCAGTGATCTCAAGGCACCAGGGCCAGATGGAATGTTGGCTACTTTCTATAAAAGTTTTTGACATATTGTAGGGAGAAGGGGTAGGCTAAGGTTCTTGTCATTCTAAATGGGGGTTAGATGCCCCAAGGGTGCAATGAAACTACTATTGTCTTAATCCCCAAGTTGAAGAACCCGGAGAGGCTCACTAAATATAGGCCGATAAGCCTATTCAACGTCATTTTTCAAACTCATCTCTAAGGTAGTCGCCAACCGATTGAAATTTTCTCTTCTGGAGATTATTTCCCCTACACAATCTGCATTTGTGCCTGGATGCATGATCACGGATAATGTGTTACTTTCTTATGAGATAACACACCATATGCACATGAAGAAAGGGGTAGGGATGGCCTGGTTGTTGTCAAACTAGACATGAGGAAAGCATATGACAGGGGTGAGTGGCTCTCTTTGGAGAAGATGCTGCAACGAATGGGTTTTGGACCGCAATATGATGCAACGAATGGGTTTTGGACCACAATGGGTTAATCTGATCATGAAGTGTGTGAACTCAGTATCCTACCGAGTTGAAGTGAATGGGAAACTTACAAAAGCTTTCAAAGCTGAGTGAGATCTTCGTCAAGGGGACCCTCTATCGCCGTACCTTTTTATCCTTTGTGCCAAGGCTTTCTCCCCCATGCTTCGGCAGGCTGAGGTGAATGGCACATTGGAAGGGGTTCAAATATGTCCAATGACACCGAGGGTTAACCATCTCTTTTTCATGGACGATTCACTCATTGTTATGAAGGCATTAGTTGCACGTGCAAACAAGCTACAAGAGATCCTTGCATTATATGAATATTAGTCAGGGAAAATTATCAATAAAGAGAAAAGCTCGGACTTCTTCAACAATGGTACGAGATATATAACCAAGATGGCAGTACTGAACGCTTTAGGCATCCCTAGGGAGTCGCTGAACTAGAGGTATCTCAGACTTCCTATACACCTTGGTGCATAAAAAACATGAGTTTGAGTAAATAAAGGAGAAGATTTGGAAACGCATACAAGGTCAGAAGGAGAAGCTTCTTTCAACAGCGGGCAAGGAAATTTTGATTAAGGCGGCGGCGCAAGCGATTCCTACCTATGCTATTTATTGCATTGACCTGACTAAATCCCTATGCGAAGAGATCAACACAATAATTTGTCGCTACTAGTGGGATCAATATGAGGGAAAGAACAAATGCCACTGGCTGAGGTGGGAGAATCTCCCGAGAAATAAAAATGCAGGCACGCTGGGCTTTCATGGTTTGCATATCTTCAACCTCGCTATGCTAGATCGGCAAAGCTAGCATTTGTTGAAATCCCCCGACTCTCTCTGTGCCATGGTTCTCAAAGTGAAATACTTCCTGGATTGCTCTGTCCTAGAAGTAACTCCGAAGTAAGGAATGTCCTATACGAGGCGCAACATTTTAAAAGGTTGTGAACTGATGAAGGAGGGTATAGTGTGGAGAGTTGGCAATGGAGATTCTATTGCGATCTGGGAGGGCATGTGGATCCCTAGAGGCACCACTCGTCGACCCAGTTCTGTGCAAGGTATACCAACTGTTACTCGGGTTAGTGAGATTAGAAACCCTGTGACAGACAAATGGGATGAGGATCTGCTTTGTGACCATTTCAATCAGAATGATGCGGATGAGATCCTGAAGATCCCAATTCGACCAGACATGGATGATACTATATGCATCCAGCATGCTCCGCCGCGCCGTCCTCTGCTAATGGCATTTAAACTTTGTGGCAGAGCACTCATTTGCCGGAGTATACATGGTTTTGTATTCTATTAAATTCTGTGGCATAGGTGCTTGTTTGCTGGAGTATATAAGGTTTTGTATTTGATATGTTGTGGTCTGGACTTGTTCACATTACCATACTCATAGAATAAAATGAAAAATGATAGTAATAAATTTCGTATTCAAAATCCAAGTGATGAATTTTTTGAGGGATCCAAGTGATGATTTAAAATAGGCTTTAGCAAGCACACTAATTTCTCTGATTCACACTAAACCCTCCGGAGAAATTCCTGAAGCACGTCACATGAATGTCATATTAGAATTTCTGTTATCTGCGCAAAGCAATTTCTTAAAAAGTGAACTCGTTCTAATTACCTCAGAAGAATTGGGTGGAAAAAGTACTATTTTATCGTATAACAGGCTTGGGTGGTGGAATAGCACAAGCAATTGAACAATTCAAAAGATAACTAACCTCGATTTCTTCTTTCCTTATGGCTCAAAATATTCTGTAGAAAACAAAAATGATCTTATATTTTTATTACCACACAAGAGCCAGAGCTACCATAAAAATTTGCCTAAAAAGTTAATGTAGCAGTATATTCGTTGCGTTCTTATATTCTTTCCAATGCTGAAAGTGGGTGGCTGCAACCTGGATGTATCCATGTGCTAAAAGTTGTGTGCATCCTGTTTTTGTGGAAGCATCTGTGACACCGTCTCTTCTTTATTTACTATAGTGCGGTGGTACATACCTGCGAACGTGCGGTGCTCCAGGTGCGGCAAACAGGATGGTACCCCCGCATGTAGCAGGATCCGGCCAATACCACTACTAACCCAACAAGCGCAAGACCACTGACCAGCTAGGAGAGACCAGCTAGGAGGGCTCAACTCAAAGAGAAAGGTACTTTTTTCTTAATACCCTTATTACCACGGTGTAGTCTGATTTAATTATTATCCGCTTGGTATCATGCATGCTTATCATATGTTCAGAAACATATGTGAGATTTTATTAATTTTGGCATTATGTTTATGTGAATCCAGATCTAGATCTGTTTGACTGTCTCATACTATCAGTGTATGACTACTATGTACCATATTGAACTGTTGAGCTCTGTTGCCATTTATGTAGATTGAAGGTCCTGCTGCGGAGGCTGAGGCTACTGTAGAGGCTAGTAGATTGCTGATGCCCGCATGAAAATCATATATTGTCTACACGACGAGGAAGTGTCAACGCAGTACCCAGGTGGGTAGTGACCTCTCTAAAAAGTGGGTATAATTTGGAAATCCATAATTTCACATGTTATGATTTTCCATGTTATTGTTATCATCTAGTACTATATCTTTACGCTCATCACAAGTTTACAAACATCAAATCTGTTTTCTTTACAAGCAATGGTTTTGTCTTATATTACTAGATTTATTACTCTTCACAAAATTTAACCATATCACTTAATTTCAATTAGTACCACACACCAGCTGCTCAGCCCTTTCTTCTACCGTCCTCTTGTCAAGCTTGTGGATTGAAAGGGGGGCCATGTATGCCCTTCCAAAGGCATAGGGAAGAAAAATGGTGCATGGCCACCCTTTGTAAAGGGTGCCCATAGTATCAGGTATGGATTCCAAGTGGTTTAGACTGACTTGATGTAAGATCTTGTATCTCACTTTTCTTTGTTGTCGCCTTACATCTCTATCAATTTTTCCATGAAGGCTGTCCCTTGTATCGCTCACCCCATTATAAACAAGATGTTTGGAAACAACAAGTTTCTAACTCTGTATAGCGAGGGCCCTAAAGGCATGCAACAACTATATGATGTGGATGTCTACTAGACGATCAACACCACCTATTTGGGTGGCCGAGGTTGGTCCAAGTATGTCCGTGAGAATGGTCTGAAGCAGGGGACAATATAGCATTCGATTTTAGCAAGCCTGGGCAGATACTTGCACGCCATCGTACACATGTTGACCTAAGGACCAGAAATAGAGGTAGTACTAATTAATTTGCTTTTGTACTCATCACAACCTCTAATGATTTTCTTGCGACTAACTGTTTTACACCATTCTATTTACTCATCATATGTCCCTGGCCACTTCTGCAGTCCGCTTCACATTATGTACCCCAGAAGGGTGCCAGCATCATGTTGCTGGCACCGGCACCGGCTCCAGTTCCGATAACGGCACCGGCTCCAGTTCCGATAACGGCACCTATTGACCTAAGTAGGAGAAAGAATAGAGGTAGTAACTTAATTTGCTTGTATACTCTCATCTATGTCTATGAGTAATTGTTGTATAAGAAACCATTTTTCTTGTACACATCTCATATGCCTCTCTGACCACTCCTGCAGTCCCCTTACCTACCCCCGAAAGGTAACCAACATCAAGCTGCTGACACCTACACCGCACTGGCCCTAGTTCCTGCTCCGGCGCCTATTGACCTAAGGAGAAACAATGGAGGTAGTTGTTGGGTTCGTAGCATGGAAAACAAAAAAATCCTACCGCAAGAACGAACAAAACCCAGATCTAATCTAGATAAAAGCCAAGATCTAATCTATTAGACATGTGCAACGAGATAGATCTGTACTAACCCTTATAGACCCGAAAGCGTTATGAGATTGGATCTCGTGGTTGATGTAGTCGATCACTTGCCGATCTCAAGATCGAGTGGACGATCCTTCCGGCGCCACGTTCCGGCAGCGCTTCCGCAGTCGGTCACACGTGCGGAGTCGAAGCAGACTTTCCTCTCCCCGTTCCAGCGAGCAGCGGAGGTAGTAGATCTCTCCACGGAATCCCAGCAGCACGACGGCGTGGTGGTGGTGGTGGAGTAGAGGATTCTGCAGGGCTTCGCCTAAGCCTGAGCAGAAGGAAGGAGGAGGAGAGAGGCGGCTAGGGGCAAGAGTGGAGGAGCCAGGGGGTGGCGCCTCCACCCCTCTATATATAGAGGGAGGGGTGCGGCCTAGGGTTCCCACCCCTAGGCCCACCCCCTAGGGCCGGCGCACAAGGGAGCTTGGGGGGAGAGTCCTTCCCCCCCAAGTTTCCCTTTTAAATTTCCCTTTATCCTTTTATCCTTTCTTGGTTTTCAAGTAAACTCCAAAAAATCTTCTAGAACCATCCGGAACTTTCCGAAACCTTCTAGAATCCCCATATAAATACTCCGGAACATTTCCTACCTTAGAAAATGATCCCCATTATATGAATCTTACTCCCCGGACAATTCCGGAGCTCCTCGTGATGTCCCGGATCCAATCTGAGACTCCGAACAACATTCGGTCTCCAACACACATTCCATATCTACTTAAAACAACTTCGAACCTTAAGTGTGTCACCCTACGGTTCGTGAATATGTAGACATGATAGAAACACATCTCATATCAATAACCATCAGTGGACCTGGAGATCCATAATGGCTCCCACATACTCAACGATGACTTCGTGATCGATAGAACCATTTACATACGAGACCAATTCCCTTTGTCACGCGATACTCTACTTATCCGAGGTTTGATCGTCGGTATCTCCATACCTAGTTCTACCTCGTTACTGACAAGTACTCTTTACTCGTTCTGTGATATGTCATCCCTTGTGACCCAGTCACATGCTTGCAAGCTAATCAGATGACATTCCACCGAGAGGGCCTAGAGCATATCTATCCGTCATATGGATGGACAAATCCCAATCTTGGTCCATGCGCTTCAACACATACTTTCAGAATACCCAATGACACCTTTATGACCACCTAGTTACGAAGCGGTGTTTGATGCCATCAAAGTACCCATCCGGTGATGGTGATTAACATAACCTCATGGTCAAAGGATTAGGTCACTATGTTTTTTAAAGCTTATAGCAAACAAACTTAATGACTTGATCTTATGCTATGCTTACTATGGGTGTGTGTCCATCACATCATTCTCCTAATGATATAACCTTGTTATTAATGACATCCAATGTCCATGACCAGGAAACCATGATCATCTATTAATCAACAAGCTAGTTCAACAAGAGGCTTACTAGGGACTCTTATATGTTTACAAAACACACAAGTATTAGTGTTTCCTAATAATACAATTATAGCATGGGATGTAAACTTCATTTGCTTGTATACTCATCATATCCTCTGATCACTGTCTTGTGAGTAACTGTTGTATAAGATACAATTTTTCTTGTACGCATCTCATCTGCCTCTAACATCCCTACAGTCAGCTTAGCTACCCCTTAGAAGGAATCTAGCATCAAGTTGCTAGTGCCGACACTGGTTCTGGGCCTTTTGGCTCCTACACCAGCCCCTCTTTAATTAGTGGCACCAGCTACCACACCAGCCCCATCACAGGCACCGACACAAGCTCCTTCATCACCCCGAGCAGTGCGTTGTCAAACCATATCCTACACATGTGTCATCACAAGGTCACACATGATTATGTTTCTGAGTATATAGCGGCCAATAAACTGATCTGGATGTCTTCTCAAGTTTCACATGATTCAGTGCATTGCTCTTAGTAATTATGTGTCTATCTCTTGCTTTGACTCAAAAATTGCCTAAGAGTGCCATAAAGCAACTCCAGGCCAGACGAAAGGGCATAATAGTCTTCAAGATGCAGAGCGAAGGAGTGCAAATCGAGGGACGCTACACCATTAACTCGACTGATGGGTGCTTGGCAGCTACTTCTAGGTGGATCAAGTTCTGGAAAGCAGCCAAACTTTTGGAAGAACGATCAAGGTTGATGTAACTAGCTACCCTGAATGCCGCATGCTGTTCATGAAGTTCCTAGATGTCTAGCTCTTTGGTCGCATGCTATTGTAATTAATTATATGGTTGTCTTATCTCCACTAATCATATATGGGTTGTAAAAATGTGATAACCTTTTGCTAGATTGGAGCATGACTAGTACGCACTGGTATGGTATATCTGTATCTATATGACGGTTTCCTATATGACCAAATATTATGACAATGATTGTGTTCCAGTGATCGAGTGTGTTTGGAGAATAGGGCAAACTAATCATGTGACATGGTTTTTAGAGCTGAAAAAAAACTGGCTCTCCCTGTACTGCTATTGAATTTTAGTGTCTGTATTGCTGAATCAGTCACTTTGAAATGTTGCTGAATTGGTCAAGTGTTGTTGAATATGAACTAGGAATATCTCGATATTTTTTATGTCTTATTCTTCTGTACTGCTTAATCTTTCAAATGCTACTGAATTTGTCAAAAGTTCTGTCATTGCTGCTGAGCTGCTTGCTCTAGAGCTTTTGTGTATGTGTCATCAGAACCATTGTATGTGTTTTGGACAAAGATGAGAGGGTAAAGATACAGCGTGATTTCACCAAGTGAAGTCATTGGATACCAGCCCTATTTTGGCGCATGTGGTGTGTGTCCTTAGCTCTTTAGATATTTTTACATGAATATCTGTCAAACGAATTATCGCTTTTTTCCTCCCTCGGTGAGGTCTATGTTTGAATCCGGCGAGCCACGGCCTAGTGAAATTTGAGATAGGATCCCATTGACCATAGCCCAAAAACTTGTTAATTTGGCCTTTTTGGCATTGCCCCCCACCTCTAAAAAAATATGCCTACCCATGTTTTGAAAAAAACTAATCCATTATGTGGCATTTTATAAATTGAGGTTCCAGTAGCACTACCCTTTTATTTTAAGAGAGATAAACATGGACACACAAAATATTTGTAAGAAGACTAATACATAAGTTATAGGTACTATAAAGCTTTTAATGATAGTTTTCATCCTTTTTTTTGCATAGTGGCAACTCATATGGTTTAAATGTGTTGAGGTTTTGAGTTTGAATCCTATGTACTTGACATATATTTATTTGGGCTTACATTTTTTTCATGTAGCAATATTGTTTAACGAAGAGGCTGACATCACGGACCCACTAACCTGCAGTATCCCTCGAGTTTAATGGGCGGGTTTGAAAGAAAGAAGTTAAGTACTTGTATAGAGAGGTTGGCATAAGGGACCCACAAGCCAGAATATACCAGGTAAGCTGACATGCACATCCAGAAAATACCTGGGAGGCTAACATGTGGGCCCCAGCAGCAAGACCACATGCAGCTACCGCATCGAGCAATGTTTCCAAGATCAAAATAGTAGATGCAGCCAAAAAAGTCCATCATACAGACGTTCCATTATAGAGATACTGACATGTGGGACCCAGTAATGAGATCACATACAGGTGCTGCATCGAGCAACGTTGCCAAGTTCGAAACAGGGAGGCACTAGGGAAAAAATTCTATCATGCACACGTGTCTTTGAGAGGGACATGGGGGACTGATTTCGTTTTTTAGAGAAAGACATGGGGACTACTAAGCACAACCTAGAGAAAATTGAGAAATAAGCCCATGGAGCATAGCCTATGTAGTATAACCCATGCAGAGCAGCCCATGTAGATAGCCAAACTCTTTTTAATTCGGCCTTTTGGGCATCGCCTCCACCTCTCAAAATAAAAAACTCTGCCTACCCATGTTTGAAGCTTCTCCATTATGTGGTATTTTATAAATTGAAATGTCTGAGCGCAGCCATTTTCTATTTTAAAAGAGATAAACATAGACATACAAAATATTTTTTTAGAAGACTAACACATAAGTTGTAATACTAATACATCTTTAATGATATAATTAGTACAAATATATTTGATGTAGCCGGAAAGGAGTTAGTTTATGTCTATTTGATTTGAAGGTCTTTAGTTCGAATCCCATGTGCATACATATTTATATATATCTTAGGTTTACATTTTAATATCGCATTACGGAGAGGCTGATATCGCGGATCCACCAGCCTACAACATCCCTCGAGTTTAATGGTCAGGTTTGGAAAAAAGTTAAATATTTGTACAGACAGGCTGGCAGCAGGGACCCACCCACCAGAACATACAAGGCTGCATTGGTACCCATAAGCCAAAACATGCCAGAGAGGCTGACACGGGCCCCTTAGCAGCAAAACCATATACGACTGCCACATCGAGCAACGTTGTCAAGGTCAAAAGAGCGGACGCGGCCGAAAACATAGTCCGTTAGGCACATGTTCCATTTACAGAGAGACCGACATGTGGCATCTAGTAGCACGGTGTTATATAGGTGTTGCCTCGGGCAACGTTACCAAGTTCAAAACGGGGAGGCACGAGAGAGAAAAAAGTCCAACATGCACACGTTTCTTCTAATTAGAGGCTCACATGGGGGACCCGGCAACCTGAAAAAAATCCGATGCATCGAGCAACGCTATCAAGTTCGAAACACGGAGGCGTGACCAAGGGTAAAAATTGCATCATACACACGTTTCTTCTAATGAGTGGATAACATGTGGAATCAGCAGCGTGATTAAACGGTAGATGCAGCGAGAAACACTATCAAGTTAGGAACACGGAGGCGCGACCGAGGTAAAAAATTCTATCATACACACATTTCTTCTAATGAGAGGATGACATGTGGGGTCCATGAGTTTGATTAAGCGGTAGATGCTTCGAGCAGAGCTATCAAGTTCGGAACAGGGTAGCGTGATCGAAGAAACAAATTGCATCATACACATGATTCTTCTAATATGAGGCTGACATGGGGGACCCAGCAGCATGCCTAAACAGTAGATAAATCGAGCAACATTATCGAGTTGAAATACGGGAGGAAATAGCCAAGCAAAAAAATTCATCATGCACATGTTTCTTCTAATGAGAGGATGACATGTGGGACCCAACAGCGTGATTAAACGGCAGATGCATCGAGCAACGCTATCAAGTGCGAAACAGGGTACCGTGAGCGAAGGAAAAAATATTCCATAATACACACGATTCTTCTAATGAGAGGCTAACATGTGGAACCCAGCAGCCTGACTAAACGACAAATGCATCGAACAACGTTATCGAGTTTAAATCAGTGAGGCGCGACTGAAAAGGATTGTCCGCTGGAGACACTGACGTTCGGGACCCATATGCCTCAAAAGACTTCGGCGAGTCAACATCACGCGAGGAACCGAAAATCTTGCTTCTGCCACGCGCCGACTGAGCTTCCTCCATGTTTTTAGTGGTTTTGTCGTAGTAGAGGGCCGCGAAACCAGAAAGAAAAAGTTTCCCATCGGCCATGGTCGAGCTGAGAAATTTGTCACGGAAGACACGCCTTCTACAATGACCGACCGGCCAAGTCGTTGCGGATGGACACTTTTCTTGTAGTGTGAGGTTCTCCTTGAGGTGGCCGATATGGTAGAAGATGTGGCCGAGATAGTGAAGGCCTTACTTTTGGATCTAACATGATCGATTTAATGTATTTTAGATAATATTTATGGATATTTGTAATATGGATACTTGACATGTGGTGTGGAGATTTGAAAATTGTTGGGGGATACCCCTGGGTAGGGTCACACCGGGGTATAGAGGCTGAGTTAGCCGAGGTACGGCACGGTCAAAGCAAGTGCTAGCCGGTTCTCCTCAAGGCAGGCCGACTTACGGGGTAACCCGGCCTAGATATTATTCACCTGGCACTAACCCGGCCGGCATAAAGCATATGTTGGCCATACTTCATCTACCATTTACACAGGTACCCTCGTGGCCGAGTTAGCCAGGCGCAAGCCGGGCTACCACTTGGCTTCTAAGAGAAGGAAGGATCCTCCCATTGGTCAAAAGGTGGCCTCTGCCCGCTGTAGCGTGAGCGAAGCAAGTAGAGGAGAGGACCAGCGAGGCGTGGCTGACAAAGGTGACGCGGGCGATGTCGGATGACGTAGCCCATGTATGGTGACGCCAAAAAGCAAGGGGCTCGTAGAGGGTTAAGTTGTAGTTTGGACTAGCCGTTTAAAGTAGATAAAGAGGTATCTAGCTTTAACCAAAGAGCATATTCAGGGAATATGCTTCCACGTATGGCCTAAACCTTGTACCCTGGGCTTGCCTATATAAGGAGTACTAGGACCTCCATAGAGGGGGATCGATCATTTTCTCTATCTAAGGTAGAACTCTAGAGCACAGAGGTGGGGAGTAAGAGAACTAGTCTCCTTCTCATAAACAGCTCGAGGAGCTCTTGTAAACCACCATTGATAGAGAGGAAATACAAACACTTGTGTGTGGAATCACCACACTATCCCTCCCTGGATTCCTCTAGCGTACTTTGGCCCCATCTTTAGCCTATACATGGCATCTGCCGTGCCACCACCACGACAGTTGGCGCCAGACCTAGAAGTCACGCCAAAGTAGGCAAGATCTAGATTCCCTCCACTAAAAAGGCCAGAGAATGTACTGCAGCAAGCAATAGATAGTTTAGCAACACCAATAGCTCCTGTGGTAGATCCGTCTCAGGTGCAAGCTGAGTTAGAGGAAACTAGGCAGAAAATGCTAGCTGGTGCGAAAAAAGTAGCTGAGTTGCAGCAGTCACTTAACATCACTTTGAGGGAATATGCAAAAGCAAACCGCATAGATGGGGTGAAAATCGGAGGTAGAAACCTGTTTACTGAGATTGACAAGGAATATGAACGTAGGCCGGGTCAGACGGCTACCATAGTAACAGGACGGCTAGAGAGATACAGTACCCCGGCAAAGAACCTTAGGGCTACAAACGCAGCTGCGTCCGAGTTAGAAGGCTTAACCAGAGAGGCCCAGGAGAGGCAATAGGAGAGAGTAAATCATTTGTTGAGGGTGTCTTGCCAATAGAATGAGGAAATGAACAAGGCAAACCCGGCGCAGCCTGGAGCATCGAACATGGTTCATTCAGGTAGAAATAACCTGGCGAAATCCGCTGGAGCTGCGTCTTCCCCGGGTCATGGACTAAGGAGAGAGGAAGTGGTAAACTCAGGTAGAAATGACAAACAGATGGTCCCCTATGACTCGGTGAGAGCCGGAAAAGGAAAAGCAGTGCAAGTTGAAGAGGATCGCCACAGTACCAACCGAGGTGCAACTGGCCGAGGTAACCACGACCAATTCAATGCCGGTCAAAGGAACGGTGCCAACAGCAATGCCGAACAATGTGATCCGGAGGGAGCAGGGAAAAACGCACCTCGGCAGCAGCAGCAATACACACCTCAGCATGAGAGAAGCGATGGCCAAGCAGTGCAGCAACAGTATGCTCGTCCGGATCAAGATAGATACAATGATGGTTATTCAGCTATGGTCAATGATGGATACCCTAGATTGGAGCACCATGTGATTGGATGTGGGAAGTAGAAAATTGTAGCCAGATGATGCCAGGCTGAAGTTGGATAGAATTTATAGGTCGGAGATGATCGAGGTGCAAGGTCCTCTAGGTCCGGCATTCTTTGGACCTCGGATCATGAGGGAACCGCCAGTACCGAACTTTCAGTTTGCTAGAGGAACAAAGACTTATGATGGCAGCACCAAGCCAGAGGATTGGCTCATCGACTATGCAACTTCAGTTAAGATAGCAACAGGAAACTTGAGATGGGCAGTAAGATATGTGCCCTAGATGTTGGAAGGACCTGCGAGAGTTTGGCTGAACAACTTGCCACCAAGAAGTGTAAATTGTTGGTTGGACTTTGAGAAGCTATTCGTCAGTAATTTCTCAAGCACCTACAAGAGGCCCAATAGGCCACAGACTTTGGCGTTATGCCGGCAGAGACCAAATGAGCCTGACCGAGATTTTATGACTCGATGGTGCAACGTACGCAACTCATGTGTGAGGGGGTAACTGAATCACAAGCAATTGTGTGGTTCGCCCAAGGCTACAGATACGGAAGTATGTTTGGCAAAGGTAACAACGAGATATGCCAACAACTTTGGCTGAGACAATCCGGATCGTGAATTCATATGCTTTGGGGGATTCGACCCAACCCCGAATAATGTCGAATGAGTCAAATGAGGAGTACTACAACAGGAATGGCCCTGGATCATCCAGGAGAAATGATTTCCGGGGTAAAAAAGGGACGATCGTCTAGATTACAGGTATAACTCGTAGCAAGTGGTGGTCGTGGACTAAGATCAGCCCAATAGATGTGCCAGCCAGCGTAAGAAAACTGGAGGACAACATTGGCAACAAAAGGGTGAAGGCAAGAAGCCTTAGACTCCAGAATAGAAAAAGCAGTGGCAAGAAAGAAAGAATTGTCCGAGTCCAACATTCGAATCTATGTTGGATCAGCCTTGCAAATTCCATACGCCAAGTCCAAATAGTCTGGCGAACCATACGACCCGACAATGTGAGTGGATGAGGAAACTCGAACATGGTAGCTCAGGGAATGCTCAGGAACCTCGAAATGAAATACCTCGGAATGAAGCACCTCGGCAGCCATTGCTCACAGGAGGGAATGGACAGCAACTAATGTTGCCACCACCCCTATCGAGGTATGAAAATCAGGAAAGATGGGATGTGGTGCATCAGGTGAATAACAACCAACAGCAAGATCAAGGTTACCACGGTAATGAGGGACGAAATGAGTACAGGGAGCATCACCAAAGTTGTTGTGTGTTTACCACGGAAGAGACTGACCAGAAAAGCTTACAACACCGACATATGGAGGTGAATGCAGTAATGCTTGCAGTGACGAGGTACATGCCTTGGTCGGATCAGGAGATAACTTGGAGTATCAAGGATCATCCGAGGTTCATGTCGAGTCCTGGATCGTATGCGCTGGTGCTAGATCTGATGTTCATTGCTCTGAATATCAACGTGAGGTTTTCCAAGGTACTGATAGACAATGGGAGTAGCATAAACATCATGTACAAGGATACCATGCACAAGTTAGGGATCTCGGAGAACATGCTCCAAGCAACGAGAACCACTTTCCACGGCATTGTGCCAGAATCTCCTGTGAGCCCATTGGTAAGGTCCGGGTTGACGTGTTGTTTGGTACGAGGGATAACTGCCGGGTTCTGAGAACTTGGAGTTTGAAGTGGTGAACTTGGAAAGCACTTATCACGTGTTACTCGGCAGGCCTGCTCTGAACAAGTTCATGGCAAGTACACACATCAGTTACCTAAAGATGAAATTGCCCGGACCAAGAGGAGTGATTACAGTATTAGGGACTTTAGGCATTCGATTGAGTGCACTTCCGCTGGGTCTAACCTGGCCAAGTCGCTCGTGATAGCACAGGAGAAGAGGAGAATTCAGGAGGTGGTGGCATTGGCTCAGTCCGCACAACAACATATGCTGGCTCTGACCAACCCGCATGGAAGTGTGTCATTTCAAGCAACCAAGGACACTAAGAAAGTGCCAGTTGATGATTAGTTCCCAGAGCGCACCGTGGCCATTGGTGCCGGGTTAGGCGACAAATAGGAAAACGAGCTCGTCAACTTCCTCCATGAGAATCGGGATATCTTTGCTTGGTCCACACAGGATCTGCAAGGTGTGCCGAGGCAGTTGGCCAAGCACTCTTTGAATGTGAGACCCGGGACTAAGCCGGTGAAGCAACCTCTCTGTCGCTTCACCGAAGATAGGAGAAAAGTTATTGGAGATGAGATAGCTAGGCTCCTTGAAGCCTGATTTATCATGGAAGTACTTTACCTGGATTGGCTCTCTAATCCGATGCACGTGGAAAAGAAAAAGGATGATCCAAACGTGGTCGTGATGTGGTGTATGTGCATTGATTACACGAACCTGAATAAGGCGTGTCCCAAAGATCCATTCCCACTGCCCAGGATAGACCAAGTCATAGACTCAACTACCGGATGTGAACTGTTGTCATTCAAAGATGCATATTCTGGTTTCCACCAGATACCCCTGAATCCGGATGATCAAATAAAGACTGCATTTATCACCCCTTACGGGTCTTATTGCTATCGCACAATGACGTTTGGATTACGTAATGCAGGAGCAACGTATCAGTGATGCATGCAAAAATGTTTGCATGACCAAATAGGTCGAAACATGCAAGTCTATGTGGATGATGTTGTGATAAAAAGTAACGAAAGTAATATGCTCCTTGATGATATCCGGCAGACATTCGTGAACCTAAGATGGTTTTGGATGAATCTTAATCCGGAGAAATGTACCTTTAGTGTACAAGCTGGAAAATTACTCGGTTTTCTCGTGTCCAACCGAGGTATCGAGGTTAACCCAACTAAAATCCGGGTTATTGAGAGAATGGAACTATCAAAGTCCCTTAACGATGTGTAGAAGTTCAGTGGTTGTCTGGCATCATTAAGACGGTTCGTAAGTCGGTTGGGAGAGAGGGCATTACCCCTCCACCAGTTAATGAAAAAGGCAGACAAATTCACATGGACACGAACAAGCAGATAGTGCGTTTCGAGAATTAAAAAAGATGATGTCCTCTGCGCCAATATTAGCCGCCCCACTGCCTAAAGAGCCGATGTTGCTCTATATAGCGGCAACCAACCGAGTTGTAAATGCAGTGGTAGTCCTGGAATGTGACGAGAAAGGAAAATGGGTGCAGAGACCAGTCTACTACCTGAGTGAAGTATTTTCGGTCTCAAAAAAGAATTACCCGCACTACCAAAAGATGGCATACCAATGAAACTCAAACATTATTTTGAGGAACACCCCATTAAGGTGATATGTGAAGCACCCATATCAGAGAGTATGAGCAACAAGGATGCTAGCGGCCGGATAGCAAAGTGGGCTATTGAGCTAGCCCCATACGCACCATAGTTTGACAGAAGAGATGTGATCAAGTCACAAGTGGTGGCGGCTTTCTTTGTGGATTGCGTCGAGATGCAATACGAACCGCCATTTCCGGACTCAAATTATTGGCGAATGCACTTCGATGGATCAAATATGAAAGAAGGATTGGCCACCGGTGTAGTTCTTACCTCCCGCAAGAAAGACCAGTTAAAATATGTCCTCCAAATTCACTTCAGCGCGTCAAACAATGTCGCAGAATACAAGGCACTTGTGCATGGCCTTAAAGTGGCAAAGGAAGTAGGAATACATCGGATACAATGCTTTGGAGACTCGGATTTGGTGGTGCAACAAGTATCTGGCAATTGGGATGCCTTGGATGCCAACATGGCCCTTTACATATTCTATGTTCAAAAGATAAGTGGGTTCTTCATGGGATGTGAATTTCATCACGTACCCCGGATTGAAAATGAAGCAGCCGACGTATTTTCCAAGTTGGGGTCATCCCGGTAACCAATCCCACCAAATGTTGCTTTTGAGCACCTGAGAAAACCATCGATTGTGCCATCGACAGAATCCGAATCAATTTATGTCCCGGCAATCTCCGGACTAGAATCGACACCTATGGAAATAGAGTGGGGAGGCACTTCAGCAAACCTAGGGACTGCTTCAGCAAACCCGAGGACAGCTTCGGCAAACCCAGGGACTGTTCAGCCAGATTCGGCGGGAGTTATGTCAGTGGATGCGATGGAAATTGATGAAGAACTTTTCCCCATCCGGCATATACCCGCTTGGGCTAAGCCAATATTTAATTTCCTAAAATAAGGAATTCTGCCAAATGATGAGATACACTCAAGGAAAATTTAGAGAAGGGCCAAGGCATATACTATAATCAACGCCGAGCTATATAAAAGAAGTGTTACTAGTGTCTTGCAACGATGTGTAAACCCGGAAGAAGGGCTCGACATACTCCGAGATATTCATCAAGGAGAATGTGGTCATCATGCATCCTCAAGAGAAGTAGTGGCAAAGGCTTTCCGGCATGGATTTTACTGGCCAAACGCCTTGGAACAAGCAGAGGATCTAGTGCGGAAATGCAATGGATGTCAAAGGTACACCGACAAAACCCGTGTGCCAATGTCGGAACAAGACCATCCCCATTACTTGGCCATTTGTTGTATGCTGCCTAGACATGGTAGGACCATTTAAGCCGGCTAAGGGAGGAATGACCCATATTTTGGTTATGGTGGACAAGTTCACCAAATGGATTGAAGTCAAGCCAATCAGGAAATGTGATGGGGCAACAACAGTAACGTTCCTCAAGGATATAATCTTGAGATATGGCTATCCCCATAGTATCATAACTGATAATGGCACGAATTTTGCTAAAGGAGCATTTGCTAGGTTCTGCCGAGAAAAGAAGATCCAGCTAGACATTGCCTCAGTAGCCCACCCCGCATCAAACGGACAAGTGGAAAGATCCAATAGACTAGACTTGTTCGGGATAAAACCCCGACTCATTGAACCGCTGCAAAGATCAGCGGGGTGCTATATAGAAGAACTTCCAATGGTACTGTGGAGTTTGAGAACAACTCCGAATCGATCAATAGGCTATACGCCATTTTTTCTAGTATATGGGGCAGAAGCTGTACCACCAGCCGACATAGAGCATGATTCTCCAAGAGTCACCCAATACATAGAAGCCTAAGTGCGTGAGGCCCGGCAAATGATGTTGATCTGTTGGAAGAAGCAAGAGAACTGGTCTTGTCCAGATCCGCCATATATCAACAAAATCTCTGATGCTACAATAGCCGGAAAGTAAATCCCTGAGTTTTCTAGGAAGGTGATCTCGTACTTCGGATGGTGCAACGCACTGCTAGCATGCATAAGTTATCCGCTCCATGGGAAGGACCTTTCATTGTAAGCAAAGCTTTGCACAATGATTCCTACTATCTTATCATGCACATCCACAAGAAAAGAACAAGGCGGACAGGTCCGGCGAGGAAACTAAGCGTCCGTGGAATGTAGCTCTACTTCGTCCATTTTACACCTAGCAAAGAGGTGAATGTATCCGAGTTACTCATATGTCAGTATGTATGTCGGCAATGAGCATATCAATGAAACTCCGGCACCCCGGGCTGAAACCCGGGGACTGCCTTAATAACTATCTTTTCTGTATTTACTTTTTATATGTTGGTTGGCTTAAATTACTTGGATCTTAGCCGGATTAGTAATCTGTGAGCACCAAAAACCCAACTCTTCAAATTTTCTGATGTCCAACAAGAATTTGCTTCATCGCAAGCAAGAGAACAAGTTTGGAATTGCAAAGCACATGAAAAACGACTAAGGAAAAGAACGTAATCGAGCCGACATTTGCTATTTGCACTAATCCTCTGTTTACTTTACTTATCTTTAGCGGGATTATTTCGAGCTAATCTCAAAGTTTCAAGTATTGTTTCGTCAATTTTTTGAACCTCGGACTCGTAAGTCAAAAACCAAATCAAGGTAGACGCGAGACGAATCATAAAATTGGGGGAACATGAAAAGGAAACTCGGGGACTTCGCCCAAGTTAATCCAGCACTTAGCAGTTTAGTAGCAAAAAACGACTAATTGTAGCAAAATAAAACCATTGTGCATAGATACAATTCCACCCAGCATACTGGGGATCTCATGAACGTTGTTCAAGTGTTTGATAGCTCAAGGAGCAGCAGCAGGAGCCAAGTCATCAGCCGACTGAGGAGGTACTTCGGCATCCGTAGGCGGGGTGCTACGCCCGGCCTCGTCTTCCAGATTAGCCTCCTTGTCCTCTGGATCTTCAGTGTCGTCGCCAAGCTCGGAAGCTTCCTCCTCATCCTCTGCACCATCAGCTCCATTGGAGACATACCCATCATCAATTACATCAAGGTAGCTCGGACCCTCATTCCAACTATGGCAGAAGGCGTATTGGATAAGCTTGTTGGCACAGGCTTTGCGTCGAGCGACCCACTCCGGATCATTGGACCATTTTGATCTGGTGCGCATACGGTCAAGTAACCCCAAGTCTAACCCTTCATACCATGAGAGAACAAACTGCAGCGTTGTGTCAGCTCTGGCTCGTGCAGCAGATTCCCGCCACAAGTTCATCTGAATTTCGCACTCCATTAATTTTGCTATAAAAGTCGTGCTTCCCTTGGGAGTGGGCTCACTGGGCTAGAGAGAATTGCACATCCGCATCGCTGCCGGCATAATATCTGCCCCATAGTTCTTCACCAGTTCCATGCGGGTGGCGAGGCTCACCAACAAATCCTCCATGTCATAAGGAACTGACTTGGCAAAAGGGTCTGCTAGATTACCTCGATGAGCGTGGGACCAAGTAACAGCGGCAACAGCGAGGGAGTCACTTTTTGGGAACTTGCCTGTGAACAAACCGAAAGATGTCAGTAAGCAAGAACACTTAATCCGGAGAGACAAGAATTAAAAAAGGAAGGGAACTCACGTTAGATCGAGAAGAGGATCCGGGTGAGCTCGGTGTACACATCTGTTTGGCTGGCCTGGAGCTTATCATATTCGGAGGTCACCGACGTAAGTTTTACGTCGGCTTCCTGCAACAAGTCTTTATCCTTGGAGATCTGAGTGGTCAAGCGCTCTTTTTCCTCGGCGAACTCCTGATCAGCCTTATCCATCTCGAATTTGTGGAGGTCTTTGAGCCTTTAGATTTCGGTGTTCAACCGAGTAATCTCCGAGTCCTTGAGGCGCAGCTGAGAAATTTCGTCGTCCTTTTTCTTTAGCTCGGCCTGGTGCTTCCTAGCTTGTTCGAGAAAATGAGTCATCATGTCAGGGATGGGCACACTATCTTCAAGCATAACTACAATAGTGAGTTGACCCGACAGAGCCGAGGTATAAATATTCACCCAGCCAAGAAATGAGCATATAATGGCTAAGTAAACAAGACAAGTTACCTTGGATCTCAGCCAAGTTCTTGCGCATGATGAAATTTTCCGCCTCAGCCTCGGCTGCATGATTCAGATAACAAGTTGATACGGATAGCGAATATCTTGAAGGAATGTGAATGAAAAGGGCTTAAGCAAAGGAAATTACCCTTCTTCTGGTAATCAACCAACAACTTGCCGTATCTGGCACAGAGATCCTTGTATGAGTCCAGTAGGTGCTGGAACTCAACAGGTCAGCAGTTGGTGGTGATCTGAAATAGTGAGATGTTAGTTCAGAAAACGGAAGAAGGGGATATTCAAAGTCTACAAGATCTGGGGCAAGTGGAACTTAACCCGGCTCTAGGTGTGTGGATATTTGCAGGCTACAAGATCCAGGCCAAGTGGAACTTTACCCAGCTCTAGGTGTGTGGATATTCGAAGTCTACAAGATCCGGGCCAAGTGGAACTTAACCCGGCTCTAGGTATGTGGATATTCGAAGTCTACAAAATCCGGGCCAAGTGGAACTTAACCCGGCTCTAGTTGTGTCGATATTCGAAGTCTACAAAATCCGAGCCAAGTCTACAAAATCCGAGCAGAATAAAACCATTGTGCATAGATACAATTCCACTCGGCATACTGGGGATCTCATGAACGTTGTTCAAGTGTTTGATAGCTCAAGGAGCAGCAGCAGGAGCCAAGTCATCAGTCAACGAAGGAGGTACTTCGGCATCCGTAGGCGGGGCGCTACCCCCGGCCTCGTCTTCCGGATTAGCCTCCTTGTCCTCCTAATCTTCAGTGTCGTCGCCAAGCTCGGAAGCTTCCTCCTCATCCTCTACACCATCAGCTCCATCGGAGACATACCCATCATCAATTACATCGAGGTAGCTCGGACCCTCATTCCAACTATGGCAGAAGGCATATTGGATAAGCTTGTTGGAACAGGCTTTGCGTCGAGCGACCCACTCCGGATCATTGGACCATTTTGATCTGGTGCGCATACAGTCAAGTAACCCCAAGTCTAACCCTTCATACCATGAGAGAACGAACTGCAGCGCTGTGTCAGCTCTGGCTCGTGCAGCAGATTCCCGCCACAAGTTCATCTGAATTTCGCACTCCATTATTTTTTCTATAAAAGTCGTGCTTCCCTTGGGAGTGGGCTCAGTGGGCTAGAGAGAATTGCCCATCCGCATCGCTGCCGGCATAATATCTGCCCCATAGTTCTTCACCAGTTCCATGCGGGTGGCGAGGCTCACCAACAAATCCTCCATGTCATAAGGAACTAACTTGGCAAAAGGGTCTGCTAGATTACCTCGATGAGCGCGGGACCAAGTAACAGCGGCAACAGCGAGGGAGTCACTTTTTGGGAACTTGCCTGCGAACAAACCGAAAGATGTCAGTAAGAAAGAACACTTAATTCGGAGAGACAAGAATTAAAAAAGGAAGGGAGCTCATGTTAGATCGAGAAGAGGATCCAGGTGAGCTCGGTGTACACATATGTTTGGCTGGCCTGGAGCTTATCATATTCGGAGGTCACCGACGTAAGTTTTACGTCGGCTTCCTGCAACAAGTCTTTATCCTTGGAGATCTGAGTGGTCAAGCGCTCTTTTTCCTCGGCGAACTCCTGATCAGCCTTATCCATCTCGAATTTGTGGAGGTCTTTGAGCCTTTAGATTTCGGCGTTCAACCGAGTAATCTCTGAGACCTTGAGGCGCAGTTGAGAAATTTCGTCGTCCTTTTTCTTTAGCTCGTCCTGGTGCTTCCTAGCTTGTTCGAGAAAATGACTAATCATGTCAGGGATGGGCACACTATCTTCAAGCATAACTACAATAGTGAGTTGACCTGGCAGAGCCGAGGTATACATATTCACCCAGCCAAGAAATGAGCATATAATGGCTAAGGAAACAAGACAAGTTACCTTGGATCTCAGCCAAGTTCTTGGGCATGATGACATTTTCCGCCTCAGCCTCGGCTGCATGATTCAGATAACAAGTTGATACGGATAGCGAACATCTTGAAGGAATGTGAATGAAAAGGGCTTAAGCAAAGGAAATTACCCTTCTTCTAGTGATCAACCAACAACTTGCTGTATCTGGCACAGAGATCCTTGTATGAGTCCAGTAGGTGCTGGAACTCAGCAGTTCAGCAGTTGGTGGTGATCTGAAATAGTGAGATGTTAGTTCAGAAAATGGAAGAAGGGGATATTCAAAGTCTACAAGATCTGGGGCAAGTGGAACTTAACCCGGCTCTAGGTGTGTGGATATTCACAGTCTACAAGATCTAGGCCAAGTGGAACTTTACCCAGCTCTAGGTGTGTGGATATTCGAAGTCTACAAGATCCGGGTCAAGTGGAACTTAACTCGACTCTAGGTGTGTGGATATTCGAAGTCTACAAATCCGGGCCAAGTGGAACTTAACCTGGCTCTAGGTGTGTCGATATTCGAAGTCTACAAAATCCGAGCCAAGTGGAAGCTAACCCGGATCTAGGTGTGTGGATATTCGAAGTCTACAAGATCCGGGCCAAGTGGGACTTAACTCGGTTCTAGGTGTGTGGATATTCAAAGTCTACAAGATCTGGGCCAAGTGGAACTTAACCCGGCTCTAGGTGTGTGGATATTTGAAAATGCTAAGGACTTACACTACATTCTCTATGAGCATCCGACCGAGTAATAAATTACTCCCTCGGAGGCCCGGGGACTAATGGGTATATCTATTGCGTATATAAGAGGCTTAGTAGAAAAAGGGTTACCTCCATCATCCGGCCAACAAGGGAGATGGCCTTGGTTGCGGAGGTCATCTGAGCGCTGAACTCCGCTGGACCAAATCTCCCCGCCAAGTCATCTTGTTGGTTGATACGTTGCAAACGTATCTATAATTTGTGTTCCATGCTTGGTTTATATCTACTTTCTTATGTTTTGTCCACACTTTGGAGCACTTTTTATACACTTTCTCGGACTAACCTATTAACAAGATGCCACAGTGCCAGCTACCTATTTTCTGTTGTTTTTCGTTCCAGGAAAGTCAGAAAATTAATATTCTCAGAATTGGATGAGATAAAAGCCAAAGTCAGTATTTCACCGAGGGGGACACGGAGCTAGAATACGAGACGGAGAGGGGCCAGAGGCCGCCCATACCACCTGGCCGCGCGGCCAGGCCTGGCCCGTGCCAAGGGGTGGTGTGGCCGCCTAGCGCACCCCCTCGGTCTCCCCTTTCGCCTATAAGATGCCTCCGATACAGAAACCCTAAGTACCCGATCAAAATTCGATGAAAGATTATGTAGCCACCGCCATCTCCATCCCTAGATCGGGAGGGATCTGAAGCTCTTCCCGGCACCCTGCTGGAGGGGAGAATTCACCCTGGAGGCCTTCTTCATCACCATGCAAGCCTCCGGTGTGATGCATGAGTAGTTCATCCTTGGACTACGGGTCCATGTAGTAGCTAGATGGTTGGTTCTTCTCCTTTGAGCTCCATGTTTAGATCTTGTGAGCTCTGTTCATGATCAATATCATCTATTTGTAATCATACATGTTGTGTTTGCGGGGATCCGATGGATATTGAGATGCTATTTTAGATTGATTATTGATTCTATCATGTCTTTGTTATTTGTGATCTTGCATGCTCTAGTAGATATCTTGGTCGAGTAGATGCTAGCAACTCCAAGAGGGAGTATTTAAGCTCGATAGTGGGTTCATGCCTCTAGTAATCCGGGGAAGTGACAGAAATCTCTAAGGTACTAGATGTGATGTTGCTACTACGGAGAAAACAACAATCCTTTGTTCATAGAACAATCAAATTTTTTACTTTACACGCAATGCGTAATGCAATTATCTGTTGCTTGCAACTTAATAATGGAGGGGGTTCGGATTGATAACCTGAAGGTGGATTATTAGTCATAGATGTAGTTGGATTACGGTCTATGTATAATGTTGTAATGCCCAATCAAATCTCATAGGAGTCAAGATGATTAGTATATGCATGTATGCTTTCTCGATGTTTGTCAATTGCCCTGCTGTAATTTGTTCACCCAACATGTCATCTATCTTAAGGAGAACCACCACTAGTGAACTATGGACCCCGGTCCTTTATTTTACCATCAATCTACAATTTTTTACTATTTTCTGTTTACTTTCTGCAAGCTTTTACTTTCTTCCACACAATACGTTTAATCCTTTGTTTTTAGCAAAACCGGTGAGATTGACAACCTCACTTTAAGTTGGGGGCAAAGTTCTGTGGTTGTGTTGTGCAGGATTCGAAGTTGGAAACAACACCTTGGAGGTGTTTCCTTGCTCCTACTGGTTCGATAACCTTGATTTCATAACTGAGGGAACTTGCTGCTATGCTCATCATACCTCCCTCTTGGGGTTCCCCAACAAGCTCGACGTGTTGAGCCAATAATCAAGCTTTTTCTGGCGCCGTTGCCGGGGAGTCAAGGACATCTTCACAAGGGGAGTCCCTCATAACCAATCTCTTTACTTTGTTTTATTTGTTTTGCTTAGTTTATTTCTGCTTTGTTTGCTTGTTTCTTTATCAAAAACACAAAAAAATTAGTTTTACTAGTTTGCTTTCTTTATTAAAAACATAAAACAATTAAGTATTTCTATAGTTGTTACCTCTTTCTTAGCTCACCATGTTGATCCTTAAATTCACCCTGAAAGACCTTTCAATAGGTAGTGGCTCTATAATTGGAAAAGATAATATTGAAGAATTCATTAATCATGTTAGTAAGAATGAGGATATTGAGGATAGATCACTTGTAGAACTTGCTCCAAATTATGAAATTGATGTAGCTTCTTTAGTTCACATGTTGGAAGCTAGGTTTGTGAATGTTAACCCCTTAATGAAAGTAATGTTTCTTAAACTTAAGGAAATTGAGGACCCTGAAAAGAGAGATTTTATTCTGGAAACTTTGCTTAAGGAATTCTATGATGTTGCCAAGGAAGCTGGAAAAGTCTTTGAACGTTTTAATATGCTAGGATCATGTGTAGATTTTATTGGTACACGAGAAAAGATGAACAAAACAGAACCTAATGGGGAGGAAATTAAGATACCAATACCTTTCAAACTTGTAGCAATGCATGAAGCCATAGAAAAGTATCTTAATTTGATGTTCCTAGAAAACCCGTTTGATGAAAGTAGTGAACCCAAAATCATTGAGAAAGGATCCTCTAGAACTTATTTGGATGAGATACCTTGCCTTGTTGAAGATATTTCTGGTATCAATCTTAATTTTTCTTCATTTGAGAACACTTGATTGCTTTTCTTGCTTCTTATGCCTAACTTAAAGGCGTTAAAGAAAAGTACTTATTGGGAGATAACCCAAAAGTTTTAGATGAGTCTTGGAAGTTATTACCTCAGTAATAACCACTCCTTATCCTTTTTATTTGCTTTTTGTGCCAAGAGTAACCTCTAATGAGAGAAAAGTAATGTCTGGGAAAACTGTTGTCCCGAAACAGATTTTGTGCTTCACTGAAAAAATTCGTGTAAAATCTCTGTATGTCGTTTTGAGGCATGAATTGTTGTTCTTCTACCCCAGGTTGTTATCTAACTTTCGTTAGTTCAACACTTGTCGATTTGAGCAACAGAAGATTTTCGAAAAAATTGGTTTTTCCCTGCTGGTCTATTTTGACAGATTTCTGCCATTATTTGCATTTGATTCTTGTTGGTTCATTTTTGGGTTCTCTTTGGGGAATTGATCTTTTCAAGGGAAGTGCTACAGTAGCTTGTGGTTTAATGGAAGTTTTATTGGTGTTGAAACTGAACCCAAAGACTTATTATCTTGAGTGCACTAATGTTGCTAATAAAGATTGTGTGAAGTTTTGTATGAAGGAAAAATTTCAGGTGTATGGAGAGAATGATGTAATGAGATGAAGAATGGACTAAAGCTCAAGCTTGGGGATGCCACGCGTGTCACCCCAAGAAATATCCAAGAATTACAAGCGTCAAAGCTTGGGGATGCCTTGGGCATCCCCTTCTTCATCAATAAAAATCTCAGGTTTCTTCCAAACACTTCGTTTTTATTGTTTCATGCATAGTTGTGTTGTTCTTGGAGCCTCTTTGTTTTTGTTTGCTTGGTTTTCTTAGTTTGCTTGAATAAATTGGTTGTACCCCCTCTTTCATACATTAGTTTTCAAATAGTTTGGTTTGGATTGGAAAAGAGTAGGAAAGTTCATGCTTAAGTGGTAAAGGAGCTTGTTTTTGACTATGGCCTATGCTTTGTCATGCCATGCTTGATATTGTTTTAGCTTTATGCTTAGTGATCTTTGCTGTAGCATGACATGTTATAAACAATTGAGATTGCTTAATGTGCCTTGGAAGAATCATGCCTCTAGTAATCCGGGGAAGTGACAGAAATCTCTAAGGTACTAGATGTGATGTTGCTACTACGGAGAAAACAACAATCCTTTGTTCATAGAAAAATCAAATTTTTTACTTTACACGCAATGCGTAATGCAATTATCTGTTGCTTGCAACTTAATAATGGAGGGGGTTCGGATTGATAACCTGAAGGTGGATTATTAGTCATAGATGTAGTTGGATTACGGTCTATGTATAATGTTGTAATGCCCAATCAAATCTCATAGGAGTCAAGATGATTAGTATATGCATGTATGCTTTCTCAATGTTTGTCAATTGCCCCGCTGTAATTTGTTCACCCAACATGTCATCTATCTTAAGGAGAACCACCACTAGTGAACTATGGACCCCGGTCCTTTCTTTTACCATCAATCTACAACTTTTTACTGTTTTCTGTTTACTTTCTGCAAGCTTTTACTTTCTGCAAGGATAGGAGTAACCAAAGTGGATCGCTCGGAGACACAAGGATTTGTTTCCCATAGTTCCTTCCTTTTGAGGGGAAGTACGTCTACGTTTGGAGAGGGGGTGGTATCAAACCACCAACGCCACGAGAGGCCTCCCTTGTTCTCCGATGAACCTCACCCCAAAGGGTTCGATTCACCTCTTCCACTATTCGGCAACCTTCGAGGTGGTAGCCGGCACCTTTACAACAAGTTTGGGGCACACATCCACAACTTAATTGGAGGCTCCCAAATACAAGCAAGCTGTCAAACAATCAAAGACAAGCTTGTAAGAACCAAATCAAAACCTAGGGTTTCCAAAGAAACACTAGAGCAAAGGGGCCCTCAAGTGAATGAGTTGGAAATGAAGATCTCTCTTGGTGAAGATGTAGATCAAGGCCTCCTCCTTCGATTCTCCAAAGATCAATGACTTTGGACGGTTGGATGAAGAGATCTTGTTGATTTGGTGGCTCAAATGGACATGGTGTTCTTGAGGTGGACGAGCAAATGTAGGAAGGGGATAAGGTCCCTTATTTATAGCCACATGTCCCAGTGAACCGTTTTCTGCCCGTTGGAGAAGAGTCAGACCGGAGACTCCGGTCCTCACACCGGAGACTCCGGTCAGCACCGGAGACTCCGTCCTGTCTCCGGACCAGCCTCCAGACCAGCTCTCAGATTGACCCAGCCCACCTGGGAAGCAAGTGGGCCGAGACTCCGGTCCCTCGACACCGGAGACTCCGACCAATCTCCGGACCATCCCTCAGACTGACCCAGGCCTTCTGCGAGCCAAGTTGACCGGAAACTCTGGTCCTTCTGCACCGGAGACTCCGGTCTGAGGCAAGGACCAGAGACTCCGGACCATCCTCCGGACTAGCCTCCGGACCACCTCTCTGACTGACCCTGGCAGGAAAGCAGGAGACACACCGGAGACTCCTAGGGAAACCCCGGACCACACCGGAGACTCCGGTCTTGGTAGACCGGAGACTCCGGTCTAGAATCCCCAAGCATCATGAAAATACGCAGAGAATGTTCCGCAGGCCAAAGGTCCTTTTCACTTTGTAAAACATCAACCTGTAGACAATAGCAAACTATAAAATGATCTACTAGTTGTTAACGAACACCAAAAGTGATTATGACAGTAAATGTCCTTTCAATCTCCCCCTTTATGGTGTTCGATGACAACAAGTGATTTTGCATATAAAATAGTTTGCAATGACTCCCCCTGCATATGTGCACACGTATAAACATGTAATGCAGGCAGGGTAGGTAGAGCATGGATAAAACACATAGTTCTCACACAAGTTACAATAATGTGGGCGTGCCCATAGAGTCACACATAAATTGCAAACAGTATCTCAATAAGCAAATAGAAATGACAACGAGATTGAGATAGCAAATAAGAATCAAATAGCCCAAGCCCATGCAAATCCCGATGACAATGTCTTCTCCCCCTTTGGCATCGAAACACCGAAAAAGGGAAAAGACCTAAGCTAGCGCCCCAACAGATCAGTAGTCCTCGTCATCATCCTCCTCGTCCTCCTCACCCATCTCCTGGTCCTCATCATCATCATAGTCCTCATCATCATCATCATCTGGAGCTGCAGGCCCTTTGCCGTGAGGGCGAGAACCGGATGCGCCTTGGTGCCCACAACCATAAGTAACATCAGCAAAGGTCTTCCAATCCACCAAGCTGTCCTGTTGGGCATTCCATGCCCCAAAGGAAAGAGTGTGATCAGACTCGGTGGATGGCTGGGCGCCATGCTCGTCAGTGTACTCAGCCTCCCCTTCCTCATCATCTTCCTCACCCTGAGCCTTGATCTCCTTCAGTAGTTTCTCGATGCGACGGTTGCTCTTGTAGGAATCATGTTATTGCTTGCGGATGTCCACATTCATGCAACACAGGGTCCTCTCCCAGAATGAGGCCTTCTTTACCTTCTCACGTACATAGTCACGTGACATGGCAGGAAGAGGGGCATTGGAGGCATTCTTCCTCCGAGCCCTAGGAGGAGAGGGGGCCCTGTCTGTCTCTGAGATCTCCTCCTCCACATGTGCATAGGAGCGTCTAGGAGGAGCCCTCATTTGCCCCTTTCTGCTGGAGAGAGACAAGAGTGTGCTCGGTAAGGTTAGGAGGCATAGCCAGCGGAGAACCATGTTCCTGAGTGTTGATGAGCCTCATGACCAAAGGAGCATATGGAGGGGCCTTCTTGTATAAGATGGCATGATACATCTCCTCAAAAATGTAATCCATAACATCAATAGGATTGGCATCAGCATCGGGGCCAGCCATGTAGATCTTGTGAGTATGATGTAGCAAGTTGACCAACCCACACCTGATGGCATCATCATTTCCAGCACTAGGGGAAATGGCCTGGCGGAAGATCCTCAGCATCAGGTTGTAGAGAGGCTTGAGTCCCTTGGACCCCCCCCCCCCCCCCCCCCCACAACGCCCTCACGACCATATAACGGGGCAAGCTTGCTCTTGTTCACCCCGAGAGCTGCTGAGTGCATGCGAGCTCCAACATGAGTAGAGACCCCCTGAAATGTCTCGAAGATGGCATCAGCAAAGTCATAGAAGGTGGCAGAACAGCGGTCGTTGCCAGTCATCCAAGTCATCGTCCTGGCTTGGTCAGTCCCAAACACCACAGTGGCATAGAACTGCTGCACAAGTGTGATGTTGTAGTTTTCATGGATCTCCATCAAATTGAACAACCCCAACTTCTCACTAATCCATAGTGCATCCGAGAAGTAGGAGCTATTCCGCATCTGGTCAACACTTAAGTATTTCTGAGGGCACACAGGAGATTTCTTGAGAACACCGTAAATGTCTTTCATGAAGACATCTTGCTCCTTCCTCCAGTAGCAGGGGTCATCACTGGTGCGTGGCAGTGCATAGAAATCGGTCTTCCGCAGCTCACGGAACTCCTGCTTGGACATGCGGGCCAACGACTGTAGGTTGTCATATTTTGCCCTCTTGGCACAGTTTGCTTCCTCAGCCTTGCCTTGTCCCGCCTCATATAGGCTGCATCACGGGCCAGCTGTCTTCGGTTGGATGGGGGCACCACGTACTGACCCTCAGACTCATCATAGCGAGGATCCCATCTCATTGTCTTGGACTTGGTGCGGGGAGGACGACGAGAGCCAGAACCTGTGAAAAGCAGCGAGGGAGATAGCATGGAGGTAAGTATATACGTCCCTAGGAGGCAGCACAGGACCCTTGAGACCTTGCAAGATGTGGTGAATTCGATCCACACCGGAGTCTCCGTGGTCAGCACCGGAGTTTTCGGCACAGAACGGAGTCTCCGGTCTGATGGACCGGAGTCTCCGGTCAGGGGGCTAGAGTCTCCGGTCTGGATACTCGGGAGAAGACCAGGAAGGCTTCAATGGGTTCGAATTCAACAGATCGGGCAGGGTGATGAGAGTAAAGTGCTCAGGTGCTCGCAATACATGAGTTCCCGTGGCCAAAACTAGTACCAATCCTCAAAACCAAATCAAGGGAAGAACCCTAAGTAGAAAACGAGGAGGAGAGGTACCAGATCCGTCCATGGGATGGATTCCACCGGTGGGAATCACCCAAAGGTGGAGAGGAGATGATTGGCCGGCGGCACGGCGGATCCCAGGGGCTTCTTGCCCTCCGGGGAGGAGATCTAGAAGAGAGGGCGACAGGGTAGAGAGGGGAGGACGGGGGTGGATGAATGAAACTGCTATTTCAGTTCACCCTGTCCTCCCTTTAAGTGGACAGAAACCGTCCAGACCGGAGACTCCGGTCTACACCAGAGACTCCGGTGTGAGCACACCAGAGACTCCGGTCCCCCTCGACCAAAAGCTCTAAGATATGTGTATGGGGACATATATTAGATAGAGATAGTTTCCAGGACTGAGAGAAGGCTTGGGTTAAGAAGACATACTGTGAAAAACCAAGGAAAACGTTGATATTCAAGAAGATGTCAACTTAAGTTCGAAATCAAATGAACCAAGAACCAACTCTTCAATAAGAAGAGGACGGTGGTCGAGGCCACCATGTAAGAGTTTGTGGTATGACACCGCGAAGAATTATCCTTGGGTTCATAGTCACTACTCATCAATGAAGCTCACATATCACAAAATGATATTAAGAGAATTGAATTTCTTAATGTTGGCATTATGGGGAGGGATAGTCCAATGTATTAGGACCACACTCCCCCTATCTCCATGCCTGCACCTACACCAAATATGGGTCAAGACATAGGTGAGTATGCAAGGTAATCAAGTCAAGCTCCTAGAATCCACGATATTTAGTTCATTCCTCAAAAAACAAAACCTTGCTTCATCAAGTGGCTTCGTGAAAATGTCAGTAGGTTGGTCTTTGGTTGACACATATGATAGCTCAATATCACCTCGGGCAACATGATCTCTAATGAAGTGATGACGAATCTCAATATGCTTTGTCCTTGTATGATCCACTAGGTTATATGCAATCTTGATAGCACTTTCATTGTCACATAGAAGAGGCACTTTGTCACAATGGACACTGTATTCCTTTAAAGTTTGCCTCATCCATAGCAATTGTGTACAAGCACTAGCAGCTACCACATACTCGGCTTCGGCGGTGGAAAGAGATATACAATTTTTCTTCTTAGAAGACCAACACACCAAGGACCTCCCAAGGAATTGGCAAGCCCCGGAGGTTGATTTTCTATCATCCTTGTCACCAGCCCAATCTGAATCCGTGTACCCACAAAGAGAGAAAGTTAAGCCCCTAGGATACCAAATACCATAGTTTGGGGTATGAACCAAATATCGAAAGATTATCTTGACCGCCATCAAATGGCTTTCTTTAGGAGCCGCTTGATATCTTGCACACACTCCTACACTCAACACAATATCAGGTCTAGATGCACAAAGGTAAAGCAAAGAGCCAATCATGGATCGATATACCTTTTGATCCACATCTTTACCATTTGGATTTAGTTCAAGATGAGTCTTTGTTGCCATGGGAGTGGGAGCTCCATTTAGGTCTTTCGTGTTGAATCTTTTGAGCATATCTTGAGTATACTTGGCTTGGTTGAAGAATGTTCCTCCTCTTACTTGCTTGATCTCAAAGCCAAGAAAAACTCTCAATTCACCCATCATAGACATCATGAACCTATCAGTCATAAGCTTTGAGAATTCATCATTAAAAGCTTTGTTAGATGAGCCAAAGATAATATCATCTACATAGATTTGGCATACAAAAAGTTCCCCATTGACCTTCTTAGTAAAAAGAGTGGGATCGATTTTCCCAACCTCAAACCCACGATCTAGCAACAACTCTCTAAGGTGCTCATACCACGTGCGTGGGGCTTGTTTGAGCCCATATAGTGCCTTATCGAGTTTGTAGACGTGGTTTGGGAAGTTGGGATCCTCAAACCCCGGGGGTTGGTTCACATATACCAACTCATGCAATGGACCATTAAGAAATGCACTTTCTACATCCATTTGTTGTAGTTTAAATTTATGATGTGCCGCATAAGCAAGAAGGATACGGATGGACTCAAGGCAAGCCACTGGTGCATAAGTCTCTCCATAATCAATGCCTTAAATTTGAGAGAACCCTTGTGCAACCAATCTTGCCTTGTTCCTTATCACAATTCCATGCTCATCTTGCTTGTTCTTGAAAATCCACTTGGTGCCTATGACATTGCGCAATCTTTTGGCTTCTCCACTAACTTACATACTTTGTTTCTCTCAAAGTTGTTGAGCTCGTTGTGCATTGCATCCAACCAATCCGAATCTTCAAGAGCTTCCCATACTTTCTTTGGCTCCACCATGGAAATGTGTGCTTGGTGCTCACCAAAGTTCTTCAATTGTGCTCGAGTAGATATCCCTCTTCTTACATCTCCTACCACATTCTCAAGAGTGTGGTCTCTTAATTCCAGAATTCTATCCATTCTAGCTTGGCGACGAGTTTTGATTTCCTTGTTGTTTCTTGTGGGAATCACTTCATCATTTTGGTCCTCGTCATGACCATCAACTTGACCTTGATCATCATTGGAGATATCCTCTTCTATAGGAGGCAGAGATTGACCTTGGTCATGATCAAGCCCACGACTGGCTAGGTATTCAGCTGTTCTTATGGCAGTCTGTACAGATCTTCCTTGTGTAATTGCCTTAGCACCACTAGACATTCTAGAAAACGGATACTCAATCACTTCTTGGTTGGAAGCATCTTCTTGATCAGTGGGTTGAGGGTCCACAACTTGTTCTTGGTGTGGGTCATTGTCCCCTCTGATCGGAGCTTGTGGATGTTGTGAAGATGAGGGCTCCACTTGAGTAGAGCATAGTTCTTCTCGATCAACCATAAGGGGTTCCTCAATAGGACGGATGAAACCCGCACCCATTCTTCCTATGGCTTCCTGAGGCATTTCATCATCTACATCACAAACATCAACAAGCCCCGCTTGGGGACCATCATATTCTTCAAACACCACACTACAAGATTCTATGACAACTCCAGAGAGCATGTCATAGACTCTATAAGTGTGAGATTTGAGACCATAACCAACAAAAACCCTCTAATGCTTTGGAATCAAACTTGCACAAACGAATACCCTTAATACGATAGAAGCACTTACAACCGAACACCCGGAAGTATGAGACGTTGGGCTTGTTACCGGTAAGTATTTCATATGGGGTCTTGACCAATTCTTTGCGGAGGTACAAACGGTTTGAAGCATGGCATGCGGTGGAGATGGCTTCAGTCCAAAAATTGTATGGAGACTTAAACTCCGCCAACATGGTCCTTGCCATATCAATAAGAGTCCGGTTCTTCCTCTCAGCTACACCATTTTGTTGAGGGGTATATGCAGCGGAATATTGATGTTTTATTCCCTCATCACTAAGAAATCCATTCAATGTGTAGTTCTTAAATTCGGTACCGTTGTCACTTCTTATTGTCAATACCGGAACATTATGTTGGCATTGAGCCATGTTGATGAAGTCAATGAAGTTCTCTTGGGTCTCACTTTTTAGCTTGAAGAAATATACCCAAGTGTATCTTGAGTAGTCATCAACAATCACCAGACAATATTTCTTCCCACCAAGGCTTGCATGAGAGGGAGGACCAAAGAGATCCACATGAAGGAGCTCCAAGATCCTCTTTGACTTGATGTAGTTCTTTGGCTTGTGGGGAGAGTCATGCATTTTTCCTTCAACACATGCCCTGCAAACACGATCTTTGGCAAAACAAACGTTTTCTTTTAGTCCAACAATATGACCATCCTTGTGAAGGCTTTGCAAAGTTCTCATGTTGACATGGGCTAGGCGGCGATGCCATAGCCAACCCGCGTCGGCTTTTCCGAATAGGCACATCGGACTTGTAGTGGTTTTCCCCGAGAAGTCCAGCACATACAAGTCATCTTCGACGTACCCAACGAAAGCAACCTTTAGAGACTTGCTCCACAAGAGGATCACAATATCAACATCAATAAAGACGGCAAAACCATCTTTCCTAGAGCACGGACTGAAAGTAAATTATAACCAAGGGTCTCAACAAGCATGACGTCCACGAGAGTGATATCGTGTGCAACCACAACTTTGCCGAAACCCATTACCTTAGACTTTGACTTGTCGGCATATGTCACGGATATTTGCTCAACATTTGGTCTCAATTCCTTGACACTAGACGCGCTTCCGGTCATATGACTTGTGCATCCACTATCAAGCACCCATTTTGACCCTCTGGAAACATAGGTCTACAAAAGATCAAACTAGTTCTTAGGTACCCATTTTTCAATGGGTCCTCTTTTGTTAGCAACAAGGGTCTTGGGAACCCAAATAGACCATGCAATATAACCATTAAATGGGCCAACATATTTTGCATACACATCACCATAATAATCACGCATTAAGACATAGTGAGGGTTAGCACTTCCCGCGAAGTCATTATGAGACATATTTTTGCCACTTGTGATCTTACTTCCCACAGTGACCTTGTTCTTTTCTTGGGTGGGCTTGGCCTTCTTCTTCTTATTGTTCTTTTTCTTCTTGGCTTTAGAGACAAAGCCAATGCCCCCCTTTTCACCATTTGACCTTTGCTTGTTTAAGAGGTCATCAATAGACTTGTTTCCTTTGGGAAAGGAGGTCTTAGCTAGCTTCTCCTTCAACCTAGCATGTTCTTCAAGAGTATTTGTACAACTAGAAGGAATGAATGTACTAGGTGAGGGAGCATTGATCAATTGAGTTTGAATCTTTTCACAAGACTTTGTGAGTGATAAGAGTTCACTTTCCAAGGCCTTGTGAGCCTTGTCAAGTGTCCTAAAATCCTCGGCAAGTTTTCCATGAACAACACCAAACTCAATCTTATCCTTTTTAGCCTTTTTGTATTTATCAATAGCATGATCACGTTCCTTGATGAGTTTATTAATAATGAGATCATTAGCCCCATCAAGGCCCACTAGTTTAGTTTCAAGAGATATTCTAGTTTCGTGTTCTTCTTCTAGAGCATTATTAAGAGCTTCTATCTCAATCATGTGCTCTCTTCCTAATTGACATCTCTCATCTAGAAGTTCTTGTGTGTGTGAAAGTTGATTTAAGAGGTCCACAACATGTTTCTTGTGTTCACCTTGCAAGTTATTCATGAATACATCAAAAGCCACTAGTTCCTTTTTGACCTCAAGAGATAACTCATCATCAAAATCATCATTGATTAAAGAAGTGGAGTGTGATGATGATAATACCTCCGTTCCTCTTGCCATAAGACAAGTGACGTTCTTGTTGGAGAGGTTCTCATTTGGAGAGTCAAAAAGTGAGAAGGAAGGATTAGAGGTGGTGGCAAGAGCCGCCACACCACTTGGTGTATCCTCATCTTCCTCTTCTTCATCATCATCGGAGGAGAACTCTTCATGTGTGATCAAAGAAATTTCTCCCGTCTTCTTGTTGGTTGAGTTCCTCTTGATGAAGGGTTTCTTGTAGGGAGCTTTGGAGGTCTTCTTCAACACAAGTTTACCACCATGATCTTCTCTTTTCTCATAGGGACAAGCTGCAACGAAGTGATAGCGGTCACCACAGTTGAAGCAAGTTCTCAACTTGGAACCACTATCTCTTCTCCCATTGGGGTTGTTTCTTCGTTGCATTTCCATCTTGGCTTTGGCGGGATCTTTCCAAAAGTTTCTTGCATAGAAGGCCATGTATTCACCATGAGCTACCTTGACATCTTCGGGGTGGCTCACTGAAAGTCCCTCATCACTTCCTTCATCTTCATCAAATTCCACAACCTTGGCCTTCAAGGCAAGATTGACACCGCTACTCATTCTAATGGCACGAGCGCGGGCGTCTTTGGCATTCTTGGCAGCGACCTTGAAGGCAGCCATCTCTTGCATCACTTCATTGGAGGTCATGAGATGGTAATTGTGTCTTCCTTGGAGACTCTTCAAGTCAGTAGGCTCAAAAGGCATGAATGCACTCACATACTTCCTCTTGTTCCAAGCATCATCAATGTGAGAGGCACCAACATTCCTAAAGGCGGTGGCTGTGGATTTGAGTCTTTGATACATGTCTTCATGATCCTCACCATCCTTCATGAAGAACCCTTCGGCCTCATTGCTTAAGGCATCATATCTATTTCTTCTCATACTCTCATTGCCAACAAACAAGTCAATGAGAGCATCCCAAGCTTCCTTGGCGGTGTTGTAGTGCTCAATGTGGGGAAAATCCTTTGGCCCCACTCCAAGTTGGATCATGTGCAAGGCAGTCGCATTGAGTTGGCTATTGACCACTTCTCTTCTAGTCAAGTTGGTTGGATCCTCAATTTTGAGTCCTTCTTCAATAATGTTCCACAAATCAATGCAAGAGCTGCGCACGTGAGATTTCATTAAAACTTGCCATTGAGCAAAGGAATGCGCAGCTAACTTAGGTGGGTCTCCTCTATTATTTATGTGTGGATGTGGGATAGGAGGGTCGGGAGAGTACCATCCGGGAACCGCATGGAACTCTTCTTTCCCATCACCCTTTTTGGTGGTGGAGTTAGTGGAATTATGTTCATCCCCCGCCACTTCCTCCAAAGGCTTAGCCTTTGGGTTAGGTGGTGTTTCCTCTGGAGAGGGAGGAGGTGAGGATTGCTTATCCTTAACAAGTTGCTCAACGAGTAGACGCAATTGTTGGATCTCGTTGCCCAAGGTAGAGCTCAAGCTTGTTTCCAACTTCTTGAGATCTACCATGGTCACCGAATGGCTATCCTCACTTTCTCCCTCCCCGGTGGTGGCCATAATCTCTTAGGCGGTTAAGCCCGAATAAAGAGCTGAGGCTCTAATACCAATTGAAAGGATCGTATGGGCACCTAGAGGGGGTGAATAGGTGCTACTCCAAATTTTACTCTTAATCAAATTAGGGTTTGACACAAAAGGTAAATTCTCTAGATTATGCAACTAAGGTGAATTTACCTATATGTCAACTAGCACAAGAACTAAGGAAGTAAAGTGCGGTAAAGGATAGGAGTAACCAAAGTGGAGCGCTCGGAGACACAAGGATTTGTTTCCTGTAGTTCCTTCCTTTTGAGGGGAAGTACGTCTACGTTTGGAGAGGGGGTGGTATCAAACCACCAACGCCACGAGAGGCCTCCCTTGTTCTCCGATGAACCTCACCCCAAAGGGTTCGATTCACCTCTTCCACTATTCGGCAACCTTCGAGGTGGTAGCCAGCACCTTTACAACAAGTTTGGGGCACACATCCACAACTTAATTGGAGGCTCCCAAATACAAGCAAGCTGTCAAACAATCAAAGACAAGCTTGTAAGAACCAAATCAAAACCTAGGGTTTCCAAAGAAACACTAGAGCAAAGGGGCCCTCAAGTGAATGAGGGGGAAATGAAGATCTCTCTTGGTGAAGATGTAGATCAAGGCCTCCTCCTTCAATTCTCCAAAGATCAATGACTTTGGATGGTTGGATGACGAGATCTTGTTGATTTGGTGGCTCAAATGGACATGGTGTTCTTGAGGTGGACGAGCAAATGTAGGAAGGGGATAAGGTCCGTTATTTATAGCCACATGTCCCAGTGAACCGTTTTCTGCCTGTTGGAGAAGAGTTAGACCGGAGACTCCGGTCCTCACACCGGAGACTCCGGTCAGCACCGGAGACTCCGTCCTGTCTCCGGACCAGCCTCTGGACCAGCTCTCAGATTGACCCAGCCCACCTGGGAAGCAAGTGGGCCGGAGACTCCAGTCCCTCGACACCGGAGACTCCGGTCCGAACCGGAGACTCCGACCAATCTCTTGACCAGCCCTCAGACTGACCCAGACCTTCTGCGAGCCAAGTTGATCGGAAACTCTGGTCCTTCTGCATCGGAGACTCCGGTCTGAGGCAAGGACCGGAGACTCCGGACCGTCCTCTAGACCAGCCTCCGGACCACCTCTCCGACTGACCCTGGCAGGAAAGCAAGAGACACACCGGAGACTCCTGGGGAAACTCCGGACCACACCGGAGACTCCGGTCTTGGTAGACCGGAGACTCCGGTCTGGAATCCCCAAGCATCATGAAAATACGCAGAGAATGTTCCGCAGGCCAAAGGTCCTTTTCACTTTGTAAAACATCAACCTGTAGACAATAGCAAACTATAAAATGATCTACTAGTTGTTAACGAACACCAAAAGTGATTATGACAGTAAATGTCCTTTCACATACCTTGCTCTTGGGGTTCGCTAACGAGCTCGACATGTTGAGCCAATAATCACAGGTCAATAAACTCGGCGTTATTCTAGTTGTGCACATATTCTATAAGCGTCGGGTTATAGCTTTGACCGCTAAGAGAGTGGCTTGTCACCAAGCCCCTAGCATGAGCTTCCCGTCTCGCGGACTGAGCAGCAGCAGGACTAGTATGCAAGGTCAACTGTTTGCTGCTCTCAGATCTGGCTCTAGTAGGGCCAGAAGGGGAATCCTTGGCTAGCTCGGCGGTTTTCTTGCTCTTGCCAGATGAGATTGGCCGCTGAAGAAGAGCCGAGGCTGCCGCACCGGGCTGAGCTTGGGAGGCTAGCTGAACCAAGTCCTTAATTAACATGGTGGATCCGGAGGGAGCAGCCTGAGTTTTCTTCTTGGCGATTGGCTTAGTTGAAGTTGTTGCTGTTGCTGGTGCTGGCTTAGCTGTGGTTGTTGTTGCTGCTAGTGGTGCTGGCGTTGCTGGTGTTGTTGTTGCTAGTGCTGGTGTTGATTTTACTGGTAGTGCTGGTGCTGGTGCTACTGGTGTTGATGGTACTAGTGCTGCTGGTGCTACTGGTGCTGCTGATACAAAAACTGCTCAAACTGGAGAAACAGGAACTGAGAGAGATGTTGTCTGGGGTGGTGCCGATGAAGCTGGCACCTAAGTGGTTGACGATTCTGGTGGATCAGAGAAGCTGGGGAGATCTGACATCGCCGTGTCCTCAGCCGCTCCACTAACCCCCATGTCGATGTTGCCCTCCTCATGGCAAGGTGGGCTCTGAGTCGGTGCAGCCGTGGAGTCCTCATGAATAGGACTCAGCGGACGAAAGTCATCGTCGTGGGGGGAGATGGGCTACTCTGGATTGGAGAGGAAATACTGCAGCCACTCTGGGGAATAACCCTAGGAGCGTTGTAGAAAGGAAAAATGACAAGTCAAACAGAGAAAGAGAGGCAGACAAAGGGAGCAAGACCCGAAAGCGAATAGCAAAAGAAAAAGAACTTACTCGTCCGAGGTTGGAGGCTACCGAGGTTTGGGCGTTCTCCGGACTATGCTCTTAGCAGCGGGTTTGGGTTGAGCCTTGACCCCGGACTTCTTCTGCCTTTTCCTAGGTGGGGGCACCTCCGAAGCTGCGGCCGAGGTTGCCACGCACTTCTGGGAGGGGGTAGGAGCCGGATCATCCGTGGCGAGAGGGGGAACCTCGAGGACCTGACCAGCCAGGTTAGCTAAAGATTCGGACATAACTGGTAACGCGTAAGAGATATGCACTGGATCTAGTACCTCCATAACCTCAACATCCGAGTCATCGTCATCAGGCCAATCCCTTAGAGAAGAGGCCTTACTAGAGGTGCGCTTGGTGGTGTTTGGAGTAGGCAAGAACCTCTCCAAGTCAGGCTCCTCCTCGTATGGCTTAGTGAGGTCCGCCACCCATTTGAGGGTCAGATCCTTGCCGTCCTCAACTGCTTGCTGAAGAAACAGTTAAGAGCAAAAAATACTACATGGTTAAGTTAGGAGGATATCCGACATACCGCAAGACCCGAAAAAAGTACCAAGAAAGAGTTTACCTTAGGAGGCAAGTTGGCCCGGGTGAAGGGAGCGAGCCCCCACTCCCACACCTCGGAGAACTCTTTCTCCACCTTAAAAATGGCCTTGACCCGACGGAACACCTCGGAGTAGTTAAGCTCAAAGGAGGAGGTCCGGTGGGGGTCAAGGGGGCCACTCAAATGGCAGATCTTGTGGGTGCACTTCTGAAGGGGGGAGACTCGGCTACCGACAAATGTAATCATAGTGTCCTTGTTGTGCAGCTTCTACTTGAGGATCTCCTTGATCCGGCGATCAACCTGGTTCGCCAAGGCGGTAGGACGCTTCGAGATCTTCTCACATAGAGAGGCGTCCGAGGCACCCACCTTGAAGGGGAGGAGCTGGATCAGGTCCGTATCCGAGTTATCCCGGACATAGAAGAAGGTTCGGGCCCAGCCTTTGCAAGATTCAAGGCCGATAACATGGGGAAAGGCGCAGTACTTGCGGAGGGAGATTGAGGCTCCACTCCACTAGGTCAGGTGTTTCTCGGCCAGGGCAAGATGCTTATCTCGGACAACGGTTTTCTTGAGACCAAAGAACTTGATCCAAAGTTCTTTGGAAGGCCAGAGGCAGTAACCCTCGATGCCAGAGGCGAAAGAGGAAAGAGAGGTAATGGCATTAGCGGGGAGATGGTGCGGCTGAAGTTGATAACTGGAAATGAAATGACGAAAGAAATCAGAGACGGGCAGGCCAAAGCTGCGCTAGAAATGGGAAAGAAAAACAACGAATTCACCAGGATTTGGCGAATGGGTAATCTCCTGGGTGGTGAGGCGGCATGTGATGCCCGCAGGGATGCAGCGCGTTGCATACAGCCAGTCGATGTCGTCCTGGCACACGAACGCGCCCGCCCAGGCGCCACGCTCGTGGGCCTCATCTTCTTCCTCCTCCTGAGCAACGACAGCGGCCCCCTCCTCAGTCATGGCCAAATCAAGTTCTTCAAGAACGTAATCGGAGAAGAAGTAGCCGGAGGTGGGGAGTTTGGAGGTGCAGGGCCTCGTGACGAGAGGCTCGAGTGAAAGCGATGGAGCGGTCACAAGGAGCGGCAAAGCGCGGTGGCAGCGGCGCGGTGCTAAGGCAGCAGCAGCGGCGGAATCGCTGTGAAGATGGAGGGGGCAAAGGGTAGGGGAGCGTGCGAAGTGGGGGAACTTCCTCCAGGGCCACCCCTATCCCCTATTTAACCGTACACCAGAGGCACGTAGTGGGATCGTGCACTTTCACGCAAACGCACAGTATGGCCATGTATTTCCCAAGCGCTCCAATCAGCGTCACGCCACATCAAAGGCCACAGGGAGCAAAGGATCCCATGACGTGATGTTATGATACAATTAACGAGTGGCTGCCGTGATGTGACATGCGGAGCAGTTATTCCTGACACTTACTACAGTAACCGGCGTAGTAAACTGGCGCGGCCCTTAAAATGAGGCAAGGTGATGATTACCCTCCACGTAGGATGTGGGGAAGCGTATGATAGAAGGAAAGGTAACCCGGATACATGGACAAAAGCCTGGCCGATAAAAGATAACTCGGATTGAGCCAAGGGAGGATCGAGCCAAAGAGTCCGGGTTGCAAGATAACTCGGTAAAGAAAATCTTGATCTTGATAATTGGAACCTGTTGTGTCCTTAAGAGCTGAAGTTGCTAAGACCGCACCACCTTCGGGAACTAATGTTGGGGAGATACCCCTAGGTAGGGTCACGCCAGGGTATAGAGGCCGAGTTAGCCTAGGTAAGGCACATTCAAAGCAAGTGCTGACCGGGTCTCCTCAAGGCAGGCCGACTTACGGGGTAACCCAGCCCGGAGATTATTCACCTGGCACTAACCCGGCCAGCATAAAGCATATGTTGGCCATACTTCATCTACCATTTACGCAGGTACCCTCATGGCCGAGTTAGCCAGGCGCAAGTCGGGCTACCACTTGGCTTCTAAGAGAAGGAAGGAATCTCCCGTTGGTCAAAAGGTGGATTCTGCCCGCTGTAGCGTGAGCGAAGGAAGCAGAGGAGAGGACTAGCGGGGCGTGGCCGAAAAAGGTGACGCGGGTGACATCGGCTGACGTAGCCCATGTCTAGTGACGCCAAAAAGCAAGGGGCTCGTAGAGGGTTACGTTGGTAGTCCGTACTAGCCGTTTAAAGTAGATAAAGAGGCATCTAGCTTTAACGAAAGAGCATATTTGGGAAATATGCTTCCACGTATGCCCTAAACCTTGTATCCTAGGCTTGCCTATATAAGGAGCACCAGGGCCTCCATAGAGGGGGTCAATCATTTTCTCTATCTAAGGTAGAACTCTAGAGCACAGAGGTGGAGAGTAAGAAAACTAGTCTCCTTCTCACAGACAGCACGAGGAGCTCTTATAAACCACCATTGATAGAGAGGAAATACAAACACTTGTGTGTGGAATCACCACACTATCCCTCCCTGATTTCCTCCAGCGTACATTGACCCCATCTTTAGCCTATCCATGGCATCTGTCGTGCCACCACCACGACGCAAATTGTGATGAAAATTATTTACTCCTCTAAGTTTTGGGGGATCGAATCCGGCGAACGAATTTTAGAGGAGCAAATATACTGCTCTAAGTTTTGGGGTCCTTTTCTCCTCTAAAGGAAAAGCGATGGGTTAGAGATGCTCTTAGGAACCGAATCTGAAGAATCGAAACCTATAAGTAGCTTGGCATCATGGCATGTAGCCCTCTTCGTGGCACCAGGTGATCTAACGAGCGAAAATCAAGACGGAACCACACACAGGGCTCAATTCCAGGGAGCTTAGTGCTCTTAGAAGATTATTGCCTGGCACTATGATAGCAAAGGAATTTTTATGGTTAAGTCATCCTACCAACTTGGAGTACGCATACGTGATAGCAAGCTCAACAGAGATGCAAAGCTGCACCGCTCTAGCACGAAACGAGAGGCAACCCCCCTTTCCCCTCCGCATCCGGTCGTTAACCTTCGAGGACCGGCCCGAACCCGACCCTTCTCCGGCAGCTTTGCCGGCCGGAGAGGGGGAGGAGGAGGTGCCGGAGTAGATTTTAGGAGTAGATGTAGTTGTCTCGGCGTGTTGTCGGTAGTATGGAGTAGGGCGCTGGTCTGCTTGGGCCAAATCTGACGCATCCTGTGTTGGCGGCATCTCAGTGGTGTGCTCCGGTGGTCAGAGACATCAAGGATAGACGCTTCCCCGGGGATCTCCAGAAATAAGCTCAAGGTGTGTTTGTTCTTCCTCTTCCTCTGCTGCTCTGCTCTCTTCTGTTCTCTCCCTCCGGCCAGCCGTGGTGGCGGGAGGAGTGGAGGACTGAAGTGGAGTTGTGGTTGGGAAGGGGGAGGACGGGGTTCTTCTCCACTAGTGCATTGGTGCTGCTCCAGTGGGTTGCCGACGATCCGCGGTGTCAAGCTCTCGTGGAGGGAGGCGTCGCCTGCGGCTCCTCTTGCAGGAATCCCTCATAAGCACCGGTGGCAGCGACACAATGGTGTCGAGGGCATCCTCATCAACTTGGCCGGCCAAGGAGGCGAGGGGGAGAGAAGGAAGGCCTCGATGGCGTCGATGTCTTTGCTGCCCTGCTGCCTCGTCGAGCATCCAGCACGGTGGCCTTGATTGCCAGCCGCATCTTCGCCCAAGAAGGGCAGAAATCGCGCATCGAAGGCGCGTCTTCAACCTCCAGGAAGGAGGCCATCTGGGAGCTCTGCGCCGGGCTTCTCCATCCTCTTCTAGCCAAGTGGTTCGTCCCCGGCTGGATCAAGATGGCCGGCGGTGGAGAGTGTAAAGGACCGGATTGCTTTTCTAGTTTTGATTTAGGGTCCTTCTTGCGTCATCTCAGGCCTTTTCTGCAATTTGCGAATTGTAAGGGGCCTGTATGCATATTGTACCCACCGACCGTTTATTAATGGCAGCTTCGGGGTCCTTCGAGACCCCTTTCCCGTTCCAAAAAAAAAAACAGAGATGCAAAGCTCGACGGCGGTTGTTCCTGTTCAGAACCAACTCTGAAAAAGCCTCTGGAACCTGAAGCTACCAGGGAAAATTCACATTTTCCTCTGGCGTTTTGTCCATGACAGTCTTCCTACAAAAATGAACATCAAGCGCAAAATGATTGAGCTGGATACCCGCTGCCCTATGTGCCAACGTCTGGACGAGGATGAGAGGGCACATATTCCTGAGATGCAAAGCTGTTAAGCAGGTTTGGAGATCTTTGGACAATGAGGACACTCGCCTCTTGCTGTGTGAGTGCGCTAGTGCTCGGCAGGTGACACAACAAATTCTTTCAATCGCTCTGGAGAAGCGGTCGCTCGCCATTATTCTGCTATGGGTTTGCTGGAGGAACAAGACTAATGCAGGGGAAAGAACCCAATCAACTGTGAAGTCTGTTTCCAAGTCCGCAAGGACCTGGCAGAATTCATACCTGACGAAGTGCAGACTCCCAAACTGCAGCTGGAGAATGAAACCTGGCAGCTCCCAAAGGCGAATTTCATTAAGATTAATTTTGATGCAGCCTACTGGCAGGACACATATGAAGGGGCATGGGGATTCATTGCAGCTGGTGCGGGAAATCTGAGACATATGAGCAGTGCTCTGCATGCAGAGACGTGTGCTTGCGTTGCAGCCATGGAGAAAACAAGCAACCTGGGTTCTTTTCGGGTGATTTTCGAATCAGATTCCCAAAATCTGGTAAACGCACTGAAGACTAGTGATTACGATTTGGCAGATATCGGAATCCTCTTCCGCGAAGCTAGAAGCCTCTGTATTCTTGCTTTTGATTTTGTTTTCTGCCGTTGATCTTGTAATAAGGCTGCCCATGCCATTGCTCAGCATGGCAAAGAAAGGCGATATTGCTACGCACCATGTTTAGTGGAATATAAGTTACCAGTTCAAAAATATATGCAAAAGAAGGAATACAGTATTATTAATTAGGGCATCGAAATGAACTGGGATCTAAGATCAAATCCAGCTTCAGGTTATCACCATTCAGCACTACATCGCTGTTCAAATCACAAGAAAACTGCATAATTGAAACTCGCATGAAACGATTTCAACTCTTAGAACTCGGAAATTTCTCTGCTTTCCAAACAAAATCAGTTTTCCAAGATGCAAAGTTTGCAGAGGTACCACTCCGTCATCCTCTCTCCCCTCATATTCTCCTCTCATGCTGTGGTGCAGCTAGAATGAGTCCCGCCCCACTGATTGCCACATCCATAGCAGAACTCGAACTTGCACCTGCATTTGAAAGTATACCATTAATTAGACATTTCAGCAATAAACACCAAATACTTCTACGGTAGACCATTAATCTGCAGAAGCAATGCAAGTAATACGACGAAAAGTAAGAATAATGTTGGCAATAATTAGGTACCTGCAGGTAATGTGCAAGCAGCCTTCGGTTTTTTCGACGAAGAACTGGCACTTGGGGCACCTCTTCCACTTCTTCCCCTTGGCCATCTCCAGCAGCATCATGTCCTCCTTAACCTCGTCACCCTTGCCGAGCTTCCTGTAAGCGGCACAGTCGGCGCCGGCATGCCACGGCACGCCGCACTGGGCACAGAACAGCCTCCTGCACACCTGGCACTCCGACTGCGCGACATTGCCATCGTCGCCGTCGTCCACCACCATCATCGCCGAGCAGTCCTTGAAGGGGCAGTAGGTCCTCTTCGCGCCGAGCATCATGGCCTCACAGAGCGCGGCGCCCCAGCGCTCGAAAACCTCCCGTGGGAGCATATCCTGGCAGAGCGCTGGGTCGAGGACGCTGGCACACCGCTCCTCGGGGCACTTGACATCGGCGATCCTGTCCTGGATCTTGGCGCCGATGTAGCACGCGAGGCAGGTCGTGCAGAAGGCGTGCGCGCAGCCGCAGCTGGCGCGGTGCGCGTCGGACGGTGGCACGGCGTCCATGCAGATCTTGCAAAAGACGAGCGGCGAGGCCGCCGTGGCGGTGGCAGTGGCACTGGGCCTGGAAGACGATGACAAAGAGGCACCGGCAGAGGAGCACTCACCAATGAAAACTAAAGGGACGACGCTGGTATCGGTGCTGGCAGCGATACGTGCTGGGTGAAGCGCGCGCGCCGAGGTGGCAGCCGCGATGGCGGATGACATGATCACCTCCTGGAGCTGGAGCTCGGCGGCGTACTTCTCGTCGGATATCGGGAAGAGCTCATCATTTCCAGCGACGTCGGCGTCGTTCTGAGCGTGGGTCAGGGCTGAGAAGTAGAAGTCGTCCACGACGCCAGTGAGATCTGGGTTAGAAGATTCGGCCGCCATTTCTTAGTGCTAGGTGAGGAGGTAGATGGCCTGATATAGTATTGTGGTTTGTTGCAGTGTTTAAGTATCCACTAATTCGATCGAACCTTAATGTCGAAGCCAATACGTCGCGTCTTTTCCCATCAAAAAAAAAAAACGTCGCGTCTTTTCTTTATCTTTTAAAAGGAGAACGTCGTTTTGGTGTCCCGGCCGAGGCGGTGATGACCAGAATTTCCGAGGACTGCGGCTGGTCATGTTTTCCGCTCATCTCTACTACTTACTACTTATAAAGGAGTAAACTTGACTTTTGCTACGCACGCACCACAAAACATATATGGAGCCGCTAAAACGCACGATCAGACCCACTTAGCCCAATCTAACGACTCCAATTAGCCTAAAGTTTTTGTTTGATGCACTTAGCAAATATTATTTTTTATGGACCGTACTCATCCCGCACGGGAAACCTCCCCATGCCTGCAGCATTGCCCCGCGCCGCAGAGCCCCTCGCTCCATCCTCCACGCCTACCTACAAGCCAACGCAGCGGCCCCGCGCCGACCTCACGCCGTCGCATCGTCCTTCGCACTGCAGGCCGCCGCCGACCGCCACACTCGCACTGCAGGAGGCCACCCCCGCGCCGCACGCCGCTGGCGCACTGCCCTGGCCGACCTCGCCCTGCTCTCCGCGGTTTGGGCTACCTTCGCACTGTACGACTGGCTCCTGCCGGTCTGCCCGCGCGACCCCACCTTGCCTGACGCTTCTGCCCGCACGCTGATGCTGATGCCCCGCTGCAGCTGCCGTCCCTCTGCACTACTGGATCATGTAATTCTAGATCAGGGGAATGCTACAACATGTATTTGTTCAGATTGTTGATCATAAAGTTCAGTTCATTTTCATGTTTTTTTTTTGTATTTCCATGTATTGTGGCTTTGACAGAAGGGTAAAGGGTTACCTCCAGAAGATCGTATGTGCCATCAAAATATGTATTCAATTTGTCTTTGTGTCTTTCTCTAATATGATAGCTTTTGTAATTGCAGATTTCTGCCTCAGTCCGATGCTCTACAGTCTCCATGTTCTCTAGAGTAAACAGACCGTTGTCCACATAAATCATCATGATCAAAAAATCTCTTGGTACTGATAGATGCAATGTGTCAGCTAATTGAAAGTTTGTTTGAACTGTGAGCACTGTTCAATTAGTGACGGCACAATGAAGTCATTTTTCGAGAATGTAGTTTCATCTTTTATAATTTGGTGAAATAATGGAGTCATTGAAATAAGTGTTGTATTTTAAGGTTCTTTTTGTGAGCACAGTGCAGTCATCAGTGGCCTAAACTCTCCAAAGAAAGTAAGTATTCAATATTTTCTTTCTATTCTTATGAATGCAGGCATGTAGCTGTTAAAGGCCGAATCGAATCAGCCATGAGGATATGAAACCTTAATCTTACATTAATTATGTTAAATTCTCCTAATATGTTCGTGAAGCTTATCTAAAATGGGTATAGGTGGTTTATTTGCTTATTATAACAGGGGAAAAGATATAGATGGACCGGCGTGCTGATTCTGGGCTTTTGGCGATACCTATAGATCAAGTACTTTGGTATGCATTGTAATATCCAAAGGTTTCATTGTTACGACTTTTTCTTTTTGTTTGCTTACTTCAATTGTGTTTTAGATTTATTTAAAAATTATCAGTTGTTTCTGCATGAACCATGTGGGTCAGAGTGTTGGTGCTAGCAGACCATTTATGGTATATGTACGAGTTGGAAAATTCAGATCTGATGATCCAAGTCTTCGTATGGCTGGAGGATCTGCCGAACTCTGTACGTGAGTTTGTTCACGGGGATATGGCTGGTCCAGTACTCCAGCTCGGTAATGGAATAGATATGTTCCATGTCCAAAAAAATCCATCTTTTGGAATGAGGCAAAATAAAAGTAAATCTTGCTTGGCTTCAGTAGCATGTGTCTTTTTTCTGCATTTGATAGACCATCTAGAGCTGTTTTTCACTAGCAATTCCAGTAGAGTCTTATTGATTCTTGAATGAGAACGGTCTCAAGTGAAGAGAAGAGGTGCACACGCGAAGTGTGTCCATGCCTGTTTTCTTGAGGCCTCTGATTAGCTCCGCAGAGTGCACCTCTGCAGGTAAGTAATTTAAATACTGTCATTTTCACCTCTTCTTCATTTATTGTGGATGATGGTAATAGTGAACCTTTCAATTACCATCGATAGAGCTATCATGAATGCATGCCATTTTGCCCATATTCATTTTTTTCGTATTTCTTTGACTGGTTGATCTCAAATGAGATTCTCATAACATTGGATTGTTACAACTGTTCCCAAAATGCAAGAGTTTAATTTTTTACATGTCACACTCTATGAGTTATGAATTTTTTTAATACAAAAGCATCTCATAGAGAAAGGTGTAGTAGAATTAAGAAAAATTATATTGTATTGTGGAGATGTGTGCAGAATTAAGTGTGCAAGTCTGAATATCAATAATCTCCATTTCACCCATTTGCGTACTGGTTTTTTTTTCGAGAAATAGCAAAAGAGTTTGCGTATCATTTCATTGAACATGTAGAAGACAACCTCTAGAGGAGGGACACACACCCACACACATACACACACGACCGTCCTCACCAGACGACTACAACAAGGTGAGGAGGTGTCCTCAACTTCAGAAAAACAACGACATTAGGCCTCGACTTTTCCTCCAGCCAAGAATGGCTAGTCGAGACTCGGAGCAGGCAGCATCACCGCCATTGCCAAACATATGATTACACCTCCAGGACGACCCAGGCCAACGTACCTTGCAGCCCTTATGCCCAGAGAGTCGGCGGGTCAAAGGTAGGGCTGGGTCTGTTTCTAAAATTTTAATTATAATAGCTGATAATACAAACGTACATGTTAATATGGTATACATGCATAACCTAATTTTGTACATATATCCTGCAAAATATTTTAATCAATAATATTCCTTCTTTTTCACGGTTGAGTAGCAATAATATACCATTCTTCAATTTGCAGTGGCTCAATTGTCGCCTTCATGGCTGGAGGCGAGCGCATGTCAGCTGGAACCAAGTATGGCACTCCAGGTAGAATTTGCTGGTGCTTTCATGGCTGCAAATGCCGATAAGGTGCGCATAATGAGAAGCCGTTGACAATGTCGGCGCCACTAGATGGTGAGCAGATGATGAAGCGAATGAAGCTTGTGCTCCATGTTTTTTACTTAAGAGTTTTTTGAGGATGACCTCGCCGTGTTGCAGGGGTGCTCGATATGTGTCCCACGTCTTCTATCAGTGTTCTCATCTACTCTATGACACTATCGACAACTCCTACCCCTCCCCTATAGGTCCATGTACCATGTGTTTGCTTAAACCTAAAAGTTTGTGTTTTGTGTTCAAAAAGATTCTGTACAACTTATTTTTCAATTATGTGTTTGGTTGAATGGATTTTCCATGAGATTTCTTGTAGACAATGGTGAGAAGCAAATGGACACGATGGATGTAGCTCTTATGTGCTATCTTCTTCCTTGTTGCAGTTTTGCTCTTTGCTCTTGTGGCTTTTGAGTGACTCGGTGAATCTGTACGATGTATGTATTTTTTTACAATACGCTGTATGTACTCTTGATATATAGTGTTTTGTAACTTCTTCCCTCAATAAGTTAGCTCCAGTAATCTTTAGGTGGGATGCGACCACTTAATAACTTGGTCAATGGAACACAAACTGCTTTCACAACTTTGACCTAAAATTAAATCTGTATATATCGACTAAATCTATGGTGCGACAAGTTATCATATATCATGTAAGCTTGTACTCCCTCTTTCTCGAAAAACATCCTTTTGGGAACAGAGGGAGTACTCAATATATCTGTCTTGGTTGGGTAAATGCAAACTTATGTTCAATTTTTTTTGCTTTCAATATTCATGATTTAACTTGCATTAGCTAACACGTGCGTTGCACGTGCACAGTTACTAGTGCATTCCCAACGTGCCTTCATTTCTGTCAAAAAAAAAAGTGCCTTCATTTGCAACATTTGACTCCATCGATGTCCAAATAATTTCTTGTACAACTCTCCACAAACACTGGACACGATATTCTTATTTTTTTTACACATGGAGTAGTACATTCTATTTATACCACAGAAAGAAAAGCAAACATTTACCAAAATTACTTGACCTACGATGAAATATGCGTCCGACTTTGCTACAACGAGTAAATGGGCCATCAGGATGATTCGTGGGCTTGCAATCTACGGTCTCTGTTCCGCATCGTACGGAGATCAGACATTTTTTTATCGTATGTGTAGCAGCGCTCAACATTTACATATACCGACACCACACAAGTACTACTCCGCATGCAAATGAATGTACTTCTTCCATCTCCAAACTTAAGAAAGGGATCCATAGAAACGATGGAATCCACTACTTTTTACTATCGTTAGAATTAACTTGTTATTTAGCATAGAAATAACTTGTTATTTAGCATAGAAATAACTGAACGGAGTGGAATATAAAATCGTAGTTGGAAAGGTTATTATAGCAAAAGACATTGGAATTTTATATATCAAAATAATTAATTTTTTATTAACAGAAAAATAATTACTAAAAGAAGAGAACTAATTAGTTATTCATCAAGGTTAATTTGATTCAGTAACATGAGTTCCGTGAGAATATGTAGCTCGCAGGCGAGGAAAAAAATAAGCTCATTTGTCTCAAATTTTAGGGAGGCTCATTTTCCCCCAGAAATGGGGGCATGCCCTGGCTTCTGCATCAATCGATGCATGCAGTCCTTTATTTTATTATTATAGTAAGACAAGGTTTAGAGAGGCTCATTTAAAACTCATATTAATTTGGCATTGTATAGGTTCATTTTTAGATCAAACTACTTGGTCAAAAATTTAAATTTTTACTCTGATAAAACCTTATATGCAACAAAAATTGGGATAGAGGGAGTATGTTTTTTTACATGAGCTCTTTCTATATTGGTCAAACGTGTTGTCTTGTGGGCAGGACAGGCCTGGTGCGCATCAAGGCCCACTAGGCGTTAATGGGAATTTTCGGGCCAGAGCTATCATCAACATCATGGCAAAGAAAAAAATCGATAACTCCAATCAACAAAGACAGAAGAAACCAATTTATCCAGCTTCGCTCGTCTTTCCATCGATGTTATGAGGGGATTCAAATCTGGGGATAAGTCAACCGAGGACGAGCGCTCCAGCCATAAAGAATCCCACATACAGGACTGCCGATCTGACCTACAGATTAGCCACCACCTTTGATCGGTCGCTAAATATCATGATCCCTAACTATCAATTCTCATATAGTGTAAAATTTGGTCTTGATAAATACCTGAATTTTTATAACTTTTAAATTGCATGTACATGCTTTTTGTGAAGTGGAGAAATCAGTTTACTTATTTAGTCTTTGTCAAATGCATGTAACATGGGTGGGCACGGGATATTTGCAATGGGTATTCAAATAGAAACAACAATGCAAAACCCCAGGTTCAAAGATTGTTAAATACAAAAGTATAAACACAAAGATTGGAAAACTGTATAAACAAAATAGTTGACGATTTATCATAACGACATCATCTCAACATAGTATAGAAATTACATGACAAATTTTTCAATATTAAACATGAAGGTTCAAAATTTTATTTTCCATAACAACAGTATCATCATAGAATAGTAGAGAAATGAAATAACAATAGATAAATTCATAGCACAGCTTTGCGGTTCTTCAAGGCTTGGAAACGAGATATGATTGCATCATTTGTAACTTGAAAAAAGAATTCCTTTTCAAGATATGTAACCAAGCAATCGTTCAAGTATTGGCCCTCATCTTGTTCCTTAATTTATTCTTCACATAGTTCATTGAAGAAAAAACCCTCTCAACAGTTGCGGTTGCAACAGGAAGAACTAGAAGCAATTTAAAAAGCTTGCAAATGAGATTATAAGTCAGGTTCTTCTTTGTCTCAACAAGCTTAATAGAAAGATCCGCAATATTTTTCACTTCCCCGAACCGGTCATCTCTACGCATGTCGGCAATGAAGTTTGTGAGTTGAAATGGAAGACGCACTAGTTCCATCTTTGAGAAATCTTTGGGATAAAAATGAGCAAGTTTTACCAAATTTTCCTTGTCATAAGCAGAAAATGAGCCATTTGGATTGAAGGAAGCCATGCAAACAAGTAACTATGTGTTTACCTCGTCAAATCTGTCATTGAACTCTCAATTTTGTCTATCTATGACACCCAAAAACATATCCACATGGAAGCTATGCATATTTTTGAAGAACCTTGCAGATCTTCCAACCAGCTTATAGAAAGCATCCATGTCAACAACTCTGAATTTATACTTCACACAAAAAGAATTTACCTCTCAAGGAAAGCTCTCCATCCACTATCATGTCGCAAGTTCTGAAGCTCTTGCTGTGTGAATTCAATAAGACCCATAGCATTGACAATGTCTTGATTCCTCTTCTATAAGGATCTACTTAAGTCATCTGTGGTGTCAAATATGGCCAACATCAGTTTTGCCATGAAAACAAATTCATAAGACTCAAATGACGTTAACATAGTTTGTGCTGCAATAGCCTCTGTGCCGTTGTACTATTCTCCAGTTTTTATAAGAACTTTTAAAATTGAAGGATACATGGACATAACATGTGTCACTGTCTTTGAAGGTAATATGCCCGAGAGGCAATAATAAAGTGGTTATTATCTTATTCCATATTATGATAAATGATTATTTTGCATGCTATAATTGTATTAATTGGAAACGTTAATACATGTGTGTTTAATAAACAAAATACAAAGTTCCTAGTGATGCCTCTCATATAAACTAGCTCGTTGATTAACAAGATGATCAAGGTTTCTTGACCATGGACATTGGATGTTGTTAATAACGAGGTCACAACATTGGTGGAATGATGTGATGAACATTCATCCGAAGTATAACATTACGATCAAAGTCATTATGTTTATATTGCTATAACATCATACGAAGTAATCTTAGTCCTTAAACCATGAGATCATGTTAATTGCTAACATCAGAAGAGTAACTTGATAACATCAAACGTCACACTGTAAAAGGGTGACTATAAAGGTGGGTTCAGATACTCCAAAAGTGTTATGTTGAGGCTCATGGATCAAGAGTGGAATTTGTCAATCCCGGTGACGGATAGATATACTTTGGGCCCTCTCGGTGATATCACATTAAGATAGCTTGCAAGCAAGTGATGTGATCACTAGAATGTTATATCACGGGAACGAGAAAAGAGTGCATGTCGGTAACGAGATCAAACTAGGTATTTGGATGCCGATGATCGAATCTCGGACATGTAATATATCACGAGACAAAGAGATTTAGTTACGACGTTAAAGGTTCACACGATCACAAGAGTCATCGTTGAATATGTGGGAGTCAGTACGGATCTCCAGGTCCCGCTGCTGATTATTGATCTGAGAAGGGTCTCGATCATGTCTGCATTATTCGCGAACTGTAGGGTGACACACTTAAGGGATACCGACACCATTTAGGAGCAAATATGTTTCAGATTAAGATTAAGATTGCGTTGGAATCATTTCGATGGAAATCGGAATTGCTTCAGGTGAAATTGTTGAAACTGGTTCTCCATGTGATATTGAAATATTGCAGGGAGTTTTATGTGAATATTTGTTAATTGAAGTAATTAAGAAAATTCTGAATAAAATAAATAAAAGTGTTTTATTTAAAAATAAAATGCATTTAATTTGGTGGACATTAAATGCAAAGTGAGTGGAGTTGAAATTAATGTGAGTGGGCTTAGTGGAAGCTCCGCCCATATGAATGAGGGAGAGGTGGGGGCACCCACCATGGCTGGCCAGCCATGGCCTTGGGGCTGCGCCCCCTCCCCTATAAAAGGAGCCCCATGGCTCCTCTCCTCTTGCCCCACCTCCTCGTGAAGGTTCTCTTTTCCATCTAGTTATTCCACATGGTCTCGGATTAGCGAGATACATGTTCCCGATGGCTTTATCTGAAAAGGAGTTGCTGCTTTCACTGCATCGCTGGAGCGAGGAGGCGAAGGTTGTTCAGTGGATCAGACGTGTGTGCGATTACGGATGCACCGCTACATTGCAGTGCTGGACTTGATGGTGCTGGAACTGCTGGACCTGAAGGACTTCATCACGATCTTGAGATCGGCAAGTGTACGACTACATCATCCACGAGTTTCATCTCGTTAACAAAGCTTTGTTGTCTTCAAGGGTATATTCTCTATGGATGTATATCCACCCGTTTCTTATATCTAGTAGATAGATCTTGGCGTATAGTTCTCGTCGTAGGAATTTTTTTATTTTCTATGCTGCGAACCCAATAGTGGTATCAGAGCCTGATCTACGCGTAGGTGCTTTGCACGGGTAGTACACATATGTTTATATGTGGGCGGTGATGATCATGTTATTGCATCTTTCATGTATTTTGGATATTTGTGGCATAGTGGGATGAAGCGGCCTGGACCAACTTTACATGTCATCGCACATGAGACCGGTTTCACGACTGACATGCAACTAGTTTTGCATAAGTGGCTAGCGGGTGTCTGTCTCTCCTACTATAATCAATATCTGATTTACAACGAGTTGCTAATAACTTACTTATCATCATTGTGGTTCCATGTTCATAGGTAAGACCGGTTCTATCTCCGGAAGCCCTAAGCCACGTAAAACTTGCAATGGATAAATTAGAGACGTCTAGTTTAGATTGTTGTTGGGCTAGTGCCATGATATGGTAATGATGTAAGTTGATGTATGGTAGATACCCTTACAACACACTTAACGTATAAGTTCCATAGATCTTGGCCTTACACACAAAGGCTAATAGAGATCATACCACGATGCATATGATGGTGATCAAATGGATGCACCATATCATCCCACTTTTCACATAAGATGTTTGCATCTTATATTGCTAGTTTGGTGTTTTAGTAGCATTATAAGATGATCCCTCATTTAAATATCAAGATAAAATGTGTTCTTTTTTAAGTATGCATCGTTCTATGGATCGTGTGTTTCGAGACATCACGTGATGATCGGGTGTACTCGACTCTACGCTTTCATACAACGGGTGTAAGACAGTTTTACACATACGAGTACTAAGGTTCTTACTTGGCGAGCCTAGCATGTACAGACATGGCCTCGGAACAGGGACCGAAAGGTTAAGTATGAGTCATATAGTTGATGTGATGCCCATATTGATGCTCGCCTTTAAAGCTACACCGACTCACGTGATGATCGGACTTGGTGTAGTGGATTTGGTTCATGTAATCACCAAAAAGGCACGAGGGATGTCGTTTTTGAGTGGGAGTTCATTTCTAATTTGGATTAGTCGAACTCAATTTGTCATAAACTAAATCGAAGTGAATTTGCATAATTTGTTGTAATCATTGGCATATGTTCACTACCTTATGCATAGTTTTAATTGAGATAATAGAACTACAGAATTCTGGATATTTATTTTACGAACTGATATCGTATTGCTTTGAATGTCAATTTAAAGTTTAGAAGTCCTATTGCAAACTTTCAGCAAACTCTATTTACTCCATGAAGTTTAATAAGTAGTATTAAATTAAGAGTAAGAATTCCAATGTTACTATCTAAAGTATCAACGTTTGCCTCCATGATTATTGATATTCAAAAGTTGTTTTAATATCAAGATTATATAGGGGCTAAAAAATTGTTTCAGAAACCATCATGTGTGGAAGATATTGTGATATTTGAAACAATGTTTTTGGTTGCATTATGATACAGTATAATTTAGCAAAATAGATGTTCTCATATTATATGAGAATTTGTGAAGGATGGAGATGCTAGACATCCGGATCTCCCAAAAAGGTTTTGGGAACTAACATTATACTCGCGATTCTTCCTTATAGGCTATAATAGCTTGTTCATAAAAGTTTTCATGACAAGGATGAATAGAAGATGTAAGTAAAATGTTTACTACACTAATAGATTACTAAAGAATGGATTTTTGAAAGAACACCAAACATTTGATGATGGTGATCCACTTCAAAGTGCAAGTCCAAAGGTATTAGTATTTGACTATATACACTTTGTACTATGTGTCATGTGAATGACACCACTATTGATGTTGATATATTCTTTTAAAAGAAAAGGAATTGCTGAAAGAGAATCTATAAAATATTTGGTAGAAAAGAAAAGGTTGGAGATGTACAACTTAGGTATATAGAAGATATACATGTTATGGATGTATTCCTTGCTTGTTAAACAATATGGTTCTTAGGTATTGGATACCGAATTGGTTGGTGTGAAGTGTCATACAGAACAACACAATTCATGAACTGCAATGGCCAAAGTAACTAGCAAAAGAATATGTGATGATGTTCATCGAAAACAAATAAAGTATTATTGTGTTTTTCGTTGTCGTCAAACCTAGCCTTCAAGATTTGTTTTAATAATTGTTATTTTGTTCCGGTAGTACGAGAACAATGGTTGTTCAAATAATTACCGTATTCCATAAAAGATGGATGAACTTTACAAGTCTAGTTGGAGAAATCACATCCATAAACATTATTGCTAAAATGTCGTAAGACAAATGATTGGAAGATCACTTATGAAGTGACATCGCTGTTTGAATTATATTGGAAAATAAACATGAAGAAACTCCATGTTGATGGATTTTTGGAGTCTTTTGATTTTGATCAATTGACGCTTGTGAAACTTTCCTCGAGATAATTAAAACTCCGTCCATAGGCCAAAGAGGAACGGATGACTAACTTATTGGATGTTATGCATGTTGATGTATATAGTCCATTATGTGTAGCCATTTTTGCTTCATATGCTTTCTTCAGAAATTTGAGGGAATATATCTATATATTTACTTAATAAGGAAGAAGTATGAAACATTTGAAAATTGTTCAAAGACTTTCAAAATGAAGTGAAAAATCATTGTAACAAGAAAATAAAAGAGTTTATGATTTGATCATAAAGGAAGATATTTGAGATACAGGTTTAGGTTTAGCAAAACACCTAAGATTGCAGGAATTGTTCCATGAATTTGCACTTCCCGATAAACCACAGGAGTATGATATATTCGAGAGATCAAATCAAACCTTGTTTGACATGGTAAGATAAAAAGTGTCATTTATAAAAGTGCCATTATGTTTTAAGGATTAAACCTTTAGAGACTACCTCTTTTACACTGAAAAGAGTACCGTCGTGATCCGTTGAAATGACACCATATGAGTTATGGTTTGGGATAAAACCTGAATTATCTTTTCTTAAATTTTGGTATGCTATGCATAAGGAAAATGTTTACAACCAAAGTCGAATAAACACATCTTTGTAGGTTATCCCAAAGAATTTGTTGGGAATTTCTCCATAACACCGAGGACAAAAGAGTTTATCGCTTGGAACGTCGAGTTTCTTGAGAAGGAATTTTTCATGAAAAGTTAAGTGGGAGGACAATAGAACTTTGATAAGGTTGTTGAACCTTAGCTATATGTTCTAAGTAGCGCAGCGCCGGAAAGTGTCCCGGTGGCGGCCACAATGCATATGGCTCCCGTGATTATAAAGGGTGTGATCTTGGAGATTAGAGTTCCTATTGAACCATGTGGGTCGGTAAGAATCAAATAGTAAGATTTGAAACAAAACTCGTTATTGTTTTAACAATGATGAACCGACTGCATGCAAAGAAGCGATGATGGGCCCTGACTCCATAAAATGACTAGAATTCATAGAATCCGTGATAGTATCCATACACGAGAAATCAAGTTTCTAAACTTGGAAGACCCTCCTGTAAGGCGTGAAGCCTATCGGTCGTGTTTGGATCTATAAAGAAATAGACATGGATGTTTAACATCTATGAAATAGTCGACATGTCGGAAAGAAGTTTCCGGCAATGTTCAAGGAGTTGACTATGATAATATTTGATCTTTCATAGCGATATTTAGTCTTGACGGATTAATATAGCAACCACTACATATAATTTGGTATATGGTAGTTGAATAAACAAACAAGGTTCTTCTAATAGAATGGTTACCTAGGACATGTACATGACACGGTCCGAAGGGTTTTGTTAATTCAAAGGGTGCTAAAAGGGCATGCAAACTTCAATAGTTGAAGTGAGCATAGCAGAGTTGGAATCTTCACCATGATGAAAATGTTAAAGGAGTTTAATTTCATCGAAGATGATGAAGATGGTTGCATTTGCAAGAAATTAAGTGGGAGCGCTAAGACAAATTTCCAATACATTATGTAGAGTACATATTGTTTATTGGAAATGATGTATCTTTTATTGACACAAGTTTAAAATTTCATTAAAATAGGATTTCGATGAAAGACGTGGGAAAAACCGGAATATTTGGCATTAATGTCTATATGGATAGATTGAGGCTCTAATATGGTTATGCCAGATGTACATATATGAGATATTGAAAGGGTTCAATATGGAAACAACAAGAAAGGTTCTCACTGCATGGAAAGAATTGTATTAATATTCAAGTGTTTCAACACTTGGAGTAAAATCATATGAATATTTTGATCGATTATACCGTGATATGTATATATCCAGATATGTCCTATGCTCTAAATGGTATGAGCACATACCAGAATGATTCATAAGATGATCATTGGACGATAGTAAAGATATTCTTATGAGGTTTGGAAGAACTAAGAATATATCATGTATAAGTGACAAATAGTTAAAGGTAGTTCATTGTAAAGTGTTGCATTAATACTAGTTTTGTCACAAGATACAAATTAAATTTATCTCAATTTAGACTATGGGTGGCACAATGTAATGAAAATGATGTTCCATGATGGATTTTGATGAGTTCCAAAGTTGAGACATTGTGACAGATACTATAACAAAAGGCTAAGTATATGACTGCTATAGTAGCAGCAAAGGAGGGCATTTGTGTTAAGTAGTTTGTTATCAAACTAGATGTGGTTCAAAGTGAGCTAATACTATGAAGATATATTGTATGACAATAATATCAATATATTTTAACCCAAACAAACTCAAGGTCTCACCAAAGGACCAAATTTATACAATGCCATCTTATTTGAGAATGAGTGATGCGTAGAGACGGAAAGACATGCAAATACACACGAACCGAAACTGTCAGATCCAGAGATTATGTTAACCACTTGAAATCGCGTATATGCAACACCAGAAAGCCATAGGTGTTCAATACGCAAAGTTTTTCAAACTAGATTATTGACTCTAGTGCAAGTGGGAGACTGAAGGGAATATGTCCGAGAGGCAATAATAAAGTGGTTATTATCTTATTCCATGTTTATGATAAATGTTTATTTTGCATGCTATAACTGTATTAATTGGAAACGTTAATACATATGTGTTTAATAAACAAAATACAAAGTTCCTAGTGATGCCTCTCATATAAACTAGCTCGTTGATTAACAAGATGATCAAGGTTTCCTGATCATGGACATTGGATGTTGTTAATAACGAGGTCACAACATTGGTGGAATGATGTGATGAACATTCATCCAAAGTATAGCATTACGATCAAAGTCATTATGTTTATATTGCCATAACATCATACGAAATAATCTTAGTCCTTAAACCATGAGATCATGTTAATTGTTAACATCGGAAGAGTAACTTAATAACATCAAACGTCACACCGTAAAAGAGTGACTATAAAGGTGGGTTAAGATACTTCGAAGGTGTTATGTTGAGGCTCATGGATTAAGAGTGGAATTTGTCAATCCCGATGACGGATAGATATACTCTGGGCCCTCTCGGTGATATCACATTAAGATAGCTTCCAAGCAAGTGATGTGATCACTAGAATGTTATATCCCGGGAACAAGAAAAGAGTGCATGTCGGTAACGAGATCAAACTAGGTATTTGGATGCCGATGATCGAATCTCGGACATGTAATATATCGCGAGACAAAGGGATTTAGTTACGACGTTAAAGGTTCACACGATCACAAGAGTCATCGTTGAATATGTGGGAGTCAGTACGGATCTCTAGGTCCCGCTACTGATTATTAATCTGAGAAGGGTCTCGATCATGTCTGCATTATTCGCAAACTGTAGGGTGACACACTTAAGGGATACCGACACCATTTAGGAGAAAATATGTTTTAGATAAAGATTAAGAAAGCGCTGGAATCATTTCGATGGAAACCGGAATTGCTTCAGGTGAAATTGCTGAAACTGGTTCTCCATGTAATATTGAAATGTTGTAGGGAGATTTATGTGAATGTTTGTTAATTAAAGTAATTAACAAAATTCTGAATAAAATAAATAAAAGTGTTTTATTTAAAGAGAAAATGCATTTAATTTGGTGAACATTGAATGCAAAGTGAGTGGAGTTGAAATTAATGTGAGTGGGCTTAGTGGAAGCTCCACCCACATGAATGAGGGAGAGGTGGGGGCACCCACCATGGCCGGCCAGCCATGGCCTTGGGGTTGTGCCCCCTCCCCTATAAAAGGATCCCCATGGCTCCTCTACTCTTGCCCCACCTCCTCGTGAAGGTTCTCTTCTCCCTCTAGTTATTCCCCATGGTCTCGGATTAGCGAGATACATGTTCCCGGTGGCTTTATCTGGAAAGGAGTTGTTGCTACCGCTGCATCGCTGAAACGAGAAGACGGAGGTTGTTCAGTGGATCGAACATGTGTGCGATCACAGATGCATCGCTACTTTGCGGTGCTGGACTTGATGGTGCTGGACCTGATGGTGCTGGAACTGCTGGACCTGAAGGACTTCATCATGATCTTGAGATCGGCAAGTGTACGACTACATCATCCACGAGTTCTATCTTGTTAACAAAACTTTGTTGTCTTCGAGGGTATGTTCTCTATGGATGTATATCCACCCGTTGCTTGTATCTAGTAGATAGATCTTGGCGTATAGTTTCCGTCGTCGGAAATTTTTTGTTTTCTATGCTGCGAACCCAACAGTCTTATAATGAGAATTCCACTAAGTATCACAAGGCCTTGTCAAGCCTATCTCTTGATTCAAACCTTGACCAGATTCAGTTTCACCCAACTGCAATGCTTCAATAATACGCTCAGCTTGTGCTACTCAAAGCATTTTTATCTTTTTGCAAGACAGCCCAAGAACATTCAGCAAATAACCAAGTTGTTGAAAGAACCATCCACAATCGCCACATTGCTTAGCAACAGTAACAAGAGTTAGCTGAAGCTAATGGGCAAAGCAATGTACATAATAGGCCGACGGAGACTCATCCATAATTAGTTTCTTTAAACCATTGACATGACCCTTCATGTTGCTGGCTCCAACGTAACCTTTCCCACGAACCATGGAAAAGCTCAAAGAATGATCCATAAGTAGATCCCCAATTGCTATTTTAAGTGTCAAATATGTGGTGTCTTGCACTTCAACAATACCAAGAAACCTCTCCACTACCCTTCCTTTCTTATCAACATAGTGAATACAAAGAGCTAGTTGTTCTATTTGACGTACGTCACTAGATTCATTAGCAAGTATTGTAAAGTAATCACCATCAAGTTCTTCCAACATGAGTCTAGTAGTTTCCTTGGCCCAAGAACCAATGAGCTGTTTTTGTATCTTGTGGTCTATCATTTTACATTTCTGCGGAGTATTGTTTAGAACCACCTTGTCAACTTCGCTGAAATTATTTGCTAGCCACTTCAAGAACTCAATAAAATTTCCTCTATTTAAAGAAGCTTCGCTTTCATCATTCCCATGGAAGGCCAACCCTTGTTGCAAAAGAAACCTCAAGCACTTGAGAGAATATGTCAAACGTGATATGTATAGTGCCTTATATTCTTTAGTGTTTGCAGGTAGGACCTCTAGAATTGACGACTTGAGTTGTGTGAAATAATTATATTTCTCTTGAGCATTATTGTGAAATTGAGCATTATTGTGAAAGCTAGTTATGTCACCAACATGTTTTTCAAGCCTTCTTTTCATCTTCCAATTTCTAAATCCTTCATTAACAAGACTATCACCACCAGCAGTAGCTTGATCCTTGAATAAATAGCAAATAAAGCAAAACGCGGAATCCTTTTCCACACTATACTCAAGCCAAACAAATTCATCAAACCTTGCAGCTACGAAGTGACGCATACCTCAAGTCTTTCTCGCCGGAAAATTATGCTTCCTAGGTTGGCATGGCCCCGATGCAATATACCCCCTTCTGATTGAATCTTGTTCATTTACACCGGAGCTTAAGATGAGAATCCTCTTCCCGGGATCGTGTGAAAGTAAATCCAAATCATAGGCTGCTTCATTTTCATCATTCAATTCATCATCTTCAGCGATTGGGGGGTCTATTTCTGGTTCTATGCTTGGTTCCATGTCTGGTTGGTTGTTACTGTCATCATGTGCTTCAACTAGCACAAGCTTCTTCTCACTAGGATTTCTTTGATTTTGAGGTCCACACTGAACTTCAACACGTGATGGTTCTGCTAACATGGTGGAATCATTCTTCTTTGTTTTTGAAGCTCTCTCCCACAACGTATTCAGTTCAATATTGCTCCTCTTCATCTCTTTATAAGTGAGTTCTCAAGAAAAGTTCAGTACAACACTACAGTCTACATCTAGAACCTACATCAACATCAGATCGATGATTAACCAATTAGATAATAACTATGTAAACGGGAAGAGCAATTACTGTTTTGCTAGTTTAGAAACCGGAAAGAAATCAGGGAGGATTCAGATCTTTGCTAGTTTAGAAATCGGAAAGAAATCAAGAAGGATTCAGAACCCTAACCTGCAGACTGTAGTCAGAAATTGCAGCGCCTCGTTTCTACAGTCCCACGCCCTCCCTGATTGCGTCGCGGCACCGGCGACCGACAGCTGGCAAAAACTCGTCTGCCGCCGTCGCCTCCGCCTCGCTAGACTAGTTAGATAGATTGTCTATCGATGGAGCAGTTCAGGCTGGACACGGAATGTGAGCAAACTGGCCTAGATGGTTCGGTGTAGTTCCTATGGGCCAGACACGTTAGTGGTTTTTGGGCTAGGTGGGCTGGGTACTTACGAGACACGTACATGTGCTATTCATGCGATTTTGTTTTTGCCAAAAATAATGGGTATTCAGTTGAATACCCATGAATCTGTTTGTACCCGCCCATGGCATGTAATGGATATGTATAGTCTCAAAAGAGAAGAACCACTGCTTGAACAAATCTTGAACAAATCTCAGATAATATTACGGGGAAAAGGACATTCAATATGCTCCATAAAAAAATGTTGTATGAATGCCGTTGATCAATTCAAGAAAATAAAAGAGCCTATTCACTTGATATATTCAAGTCACATTGTTTGTGTATACGTTATGGAGAATTCGAAGGTATTTTGCAAATATCTTTGTCATAGTTTGCCATTCGGTAAGACCTTGCTCGTTGTTATCGCAGGAGCAGACCTATGTGATGTTGAGTAGCATCCCCAACCCAATTTTTTATTCCCAATGAAACATCTATTTATTTTAGGAAAAAAGGGGTAAATTATTTTAATTTGAGCAAGATTTACCCCATAGTAATTTTTTCCACACTCAATAAATATTCTCGCCCGTCCAAATTCATACAACAATGTGTCGTTCGTTTTGTTGAATTCCATTTTCTAAGACTTGTTAAATACATAATGCTAGTAAATTTTATTGCATTAAATATATAATTGTGTCGGTAAAAGTTGTGCATTCCAGTACTTCTTCTCTAGCTCCGCCCCTGCTTGCATGGTCATAGTGGCAGCAGGTTAAAGGGTAGGGAAATCTAGCATCCGATTTCACTCTATGTGCTTAATCTTATCTGGTGCGCTCGTGTGTGTAAAATGATTATCAGAACTTACACACACGTCTGACAAATATATTAACCCTTACAAGACAGAGCGTTGACAAGAAACTTTCTCCGGTAACAATTCATGTTCACTTTGATAACTGATTTGGAAGAAGAGAAATGAGATGTTATTTCGCTGAAATAGAAAATGGGAGAACTTCGAATATGGCGGGCCTAAGGTGTAGTTGACTCAACATCATATGTAAGTTGCATAAGCTAATACCAGGTCTCTTCACATCGATATGAAATAATACCAATTTAAAAATCTAACAACTTCAATTCGTAAACCATGAACACGTTTTCAAATGTAGAAACACCAAAAAAGGGGGAGGGGGAATATAATGTGCATACCAAATGATGAGTTGTATATGATATATAGAAGAGCCTGATATGTGAGCTTGCCACTTGTATTTGTGCCTTTTTGAGATAACACACAATTAATCACTAAAATAGCATTGACACATAACCCTTATGGTGAACATAATTTTGCAATGGAAAAATAGGGGATTAATAAACTTAGCTACACACATGCCATAAAAGTATGCAAGTTATCTCCTCACCTTATGACCAATCCTACCAACTCCAAAAATCTAAACAAAACATGTGAAACATGCAAGTTAAAAATCCAGCACCAATTCGTAGTGGTGAAAGCTAACCATCCTTCTTCTAGGGAGTTGGTTCAACAAGATACTATCTAAAGACCGTATTATTAAATAGGAGTATAGTTAAAATAAATCTCAACTAATTAAATTGTGAAGACATCAGCCAAATGATGAAAAACATCTCATAATCTGAGATTAAGAAATACCATCATAAAAGTTTTGTATTAGGATATTTCATTAAGAGACATAGGGACCCTAATCTTGTATATATATGTCATCATAAGTGGAATCCAACATTAGCAGCCCATGAGAGCTAAAAAAATACACAATTCAGAGGGATAATATATAATGACCCTGGAACATAATACTTTTCCAGTACAATATTGTGGTGACCAAGCACACCACTGCATTTTGTAACACTCCGAACTCTCCGTGCCCGGGCTATCACTCCTGGTAGCTTAATAGGATATCTAGACTGGCCCCACAGACTAACACTAGTCTTTTCTGCACACTTTGTGCTCACTCGTACGCACCCGGGACCCACTTCCCGGTCGGTCACCCATCCTCAAATTTCTGTAGGACAAGCACACTTAACTTCAGAGTTCTTTTCAGATGAGATTCCCGAAAAGAAGTTGCAACATGTTGTGATGGTATCCTATAAATCCTATTAAGCCATGCACAAGTGTCTCACATGCACCCACCCTTAGAAGGTCGACGCCCTCGTCGGTCAACCACAGGCCAGGAACGTCCCCTCTTGGCACGCGTCTATGTGTCCAGTCCCGGCACATGTGCCATGTCATGTCCACTCTAGGCCACACGCGACATGCTCCACTTGTTCTCCACTAACCCGCACATGCCCGTGTAACCACGAGGATCGGCTCTAATACCACTTTTAACACCCCGAACTCTCTGTGCTCGGGCTATCACTCCTGGAAACTTAATAGGATATCTATACTGGCCCCATAGACTAACACTAGTATTCCTTGCACACTTTATCCTCACTCGTGCGCACCCGGGACCCACTTCTCGGGCGGTCACCCATCCTCAAATTTCTCTAGGCCAAGCACGCTTAACCTCAGAGTTCTTTTCAGATGAGCTTCCGAAAAAGAAGTTGCAACTTGTTGTTATGGGTATCCTATCAATCATATTAAGCCATGCACAAGGGTCTCACACATTTGTAGAGTGCGAGTCGTTGGCATAACACTTCTGAAAATCCTGTTTCGTAAATATTACACCCCTCGGAGTGGTACAACAGAACCGTTGCAGGTCCAACTAATTATTTATTCCTTATTCACAACATGAGAACAATACAAGCTTCGACATCTGATGTCTACGCACTTCTATTCTTGTAGACAGTTGTTGGGCCTCCAAGTGCAGATGTTTGCAGAACAGCAGCAAGTTTTCCCTTAAGTGGACCACCCAAGGTTTATCGAACTCAGGGAGGAAGTGGTCAAAGGTATCCCCTCTCAAGCAACCCTGCAATCAAGATACAAGAAGTCTCTTGTGTCCCCAACACACCCAATACACTTTTCAGGTGTATAGGTGCACTAGTTCGGCGAAGAGATAGTGAAATACAAGTGGTATAGATAATTATAAGTGGTAACGGTGCTAGAAAAGAGCTTGATGGCATGTGATTGATGTGGGAAAAGACTAAAGGAAAACTGAAATAAAGATGGAAGCAAGCAAACATGTAACAGATCTAGTCGCAAACGGTGTTTCAATGCTTAGAAACAAGGCATAGGGATCATACTTTCACTAGTGAACACTCTAATATAAATATCTTCTCTTTATGATACTACTCTTAACTACTCTCCGGTTGAACACTCTAATCGATGGGAGGGCTATAACAGCACACCTCAAAGTAAGCCTTTCCCATCTAGATAACCCCACACTGTCACCTTGAGCACTAGATGGTTCCAACAAACACCACAATTTCATAGAGACATCCAACTCAAAATATAACTCATAACAAGTATTTGTAATCTCTAGCCTAAGTGCCACCATGGTGTGCACGCTGTCACTTTCACACACATGGGGTGAGCAGAGATCTATTAAAGCACTTGAGTAGCAAGGTAGATCTATAGATTACAAGCTCATGATCTCAATAAGATCATGCATAGAGAGAGAGAGATGAACACATAGATACTAGTAGAACCCTTAGCCTCGAGAGAGAACTACTCCCTCCTCATCATGGGAATTAGCAACGACGATGGAGATGGTGGTGGAGATCGATGGAGATGGCTCCGGGGGCACTTCCCCGTCCCGGCAGGGTGTCGGAACAGAGACTTTTTGTCCCCCGAATCTCCCCTTCGGTGGCGGCAGCGCTGCGGAACTTTTCGTGGATTTCTGATCGACCATTTAGGGTTTTTGCCGTGGGGGGAATATATAGGCGAAGGAGGCAAGGTCGGTGGCCAGCCAGGGGGCCCACACCATGCCCTGGCGCGGCCTGGGGGTACCCGCCCCTGGGGGGTGTGGCCAGGCCCTGGCCCTCCTCCGTATCGTATTCTGGCTCCGTGAGTCTTCTGGTAAAATAGGAACTTTGGCTTTTGTCCCGTCCAATTCCAAGAATATTCATTTTCTGACTTTCCTGGAACCAAAAATAGCAGAAAACAGGCAACTGACACTGTGGCTCTTGTTAATAGGTTAGTCCAAGAAATCATATGAAAAGTACTCCAAAGTGTAGACAAAACACAAGAAAGTAGATAAAACCCAAGCATGGAACATCAAAAATTATGGATACGTTTGCAACGTATCAACATCCTCCCTAGTCCAGTGCAAATTCACTTCTACTAATAAATTAAAAAGCGCTAGTTTGAGAAACAATGGCACTTATAAGCTAAGAACCATCGTAGCAATTCAATTTTATTGGTTTGGTCTAGGTTTATCAACCCATCTATCCTATGCATGTGAAATTATTCCTCTAACTCTACGCTTTCCTCCTTAGTTTCATATTATATTCCATAGACTATGCCTTCAACTCCTCATGAGAGATCGGGTTCATCGTAATAAACCTCTTCCTCAGTGATGTCTTCTATAGTGGATATATATTCAGTCTTCGTGGTACCTTAGCAAGGGTCTTAATAAGTATAGATTGAGTACGAGCGTACTCAAGAAGTTATATAGTGGTTGTATGATGCTCTATCTAAAGTCATCGATAAGAATCCTGGCCATATACTTAGTTTTTATAATTGGGTATTTTAGAAAAGGTGTGTTTTAGTCTTTCAAAAACTATGTATGTTAGCCTTCATGGGTTGTACAGGATTTCATGGAATCCCTTTCCCGCTGCATTCACAATCCTTTCCGAAGATAGGGAGTAACATGTCACATTTCATACACTCTCGTGAGGGGCACTACTTTTCTCACAAATGATCTTAAGCCTGAGTGCATAATAGGGTATGCCTTCCTGTCAAACTTCCTTGGTTTGAGGCTTAGTTAAGATCCAATCCCATCAATGTCCTTCGCCATGACCCCGTAGTCCACCCATTATAATGAGTTTCGTTCCATAGACCTATGCTCCTTTACCATCCCTTCTAATATGCTAAGGCATTACCTTGTAACACATGATAGGGACATCATGGGCTCTCACCTGATCTACTCTTTGGATCTCAGCCCGAGATATGAAGACATATGAAAATAAAAAGGTACAATTGACTTCTCTGTCCCATTTCAAAACTTGTGGCCAACGCGTTTTATAGGGCACAAGAATTGCTGACTACATTGGTTGTTAATCCTAAGCGAATACCCAGTACAATGGAATATCCACCATATGGCTTCCCAACCATATATCTTAACCATGATTCCATCGCCCACCATTTTTTAGATTATCCGACTACCTTGAGCCGGTAATCTATAATTCATATTTATTATGAAAATAGTACATTGCTTTTAAATGCAGGTGATAAGGTTTGAAAATACTTTATTAAATATGTCAAGGGACATGTAAGAATTATCTTGAAACCATATATTGCAAGTTTTGTCTCACAGGGTAATGCAAGAGTGAACTTTCCTATTGTTTTCAAATTAAGGCAATTCGAAGATTCTAAACTATTCTGGACCTTTCTTTTTGAAAATAAGCATCATTATCTGGTAAGGACAATGTATAAAATCTAAATGCATGGTTAAGGTATTAGATAGTAATTCTATTTTAGTTGGTTATTATCTCCCCCTGATTTAGGTGTTCTAGGTTTTCTTCAAGTATTTTCTAGTTGTGAATTTATTGCACTTTAGAATTTTCATATATCCTTTAAGTTTTTATTTATAAGGAATTTTTATAATATACTTATTAGGAATTTTATTCAACACTCAATAAACATGAATTCTCAAGGATTCTTTTAATAATTGATCTTCCCACATTTTGGAATATTTTTTGTGTAATTGATATTTAGGGTTGAGTTTTAATAGAAACTTTTAAATATATTACATTTATAGTTCCAGAAAAATAGGAATTTTCATTCCATATATTTTCCCTATTTGGGACTATTTTATTTTATTTTCTAGGAATTCACATTTTCTTCTAGGGTTTTAATTCTTTATTAAGTGGTTTGCATTGTTCATCACTTTATAAATATTTTAGAAAAATCCTCAAAAATTACTTCTTGGATTCTACTCATTTTTATCTGTATGAGGGTATTTTTATTTTATTCTTGTAAAATGTCTAGGGTTGTCTTTGGTTAGTTGGTAGTTATAAAAATTGAGAGAAGACTAAAATGCCCCTGGCCCCACTAGTCAGCCCATTCACTTAAGTGGCTGGACCACTGGGTCCATAGACGTGGCCCACCCCCACTCTCTCTCACACTCGTTCCCCTCCTCTCTCTTTCACGTGCTAGAGACACGATGGTGATTGGTGCCACCGCCACTCTGCCCTGCTACTCTAGCTGCCTTCGGCCTCCCTTATTGCTGCACTTCCACCTAAAACACTCCCGCACTCCCGCTCTACCATCCTACCGAGTAGATTCCTTTCTACCCCTCTTAGTTGTCCGCTTGAGAGCCTAGCCCGTTCTAGGGTTTTAGTGATGGCTATGTGGTCGCCTCTGGTGCAACTTCGGCGTCCTCCACACCATCAAGATGGCCCTCTACGTCGACTACGTCTCCTTCCTTGGATGCTATGGAAGGCGTAGGTTGAAACCCCACTTTGGGTACTCTTTGTGCCGCCACTCGCCGTCATTGTTACTCTTCTTGCTCTTCTCAATCACCTGGTGATCTAGGCTCCCATTTTTTGAAGGTAAATCTCCCCTCTATCCCTCTCCCTTTTTCTACAACTATCTATACTGCTTATTCATCACGGGAATTTTCCCAATTTCTCAGGTTTCCTCTACTGTTCTTGCTCCTTGGCATCAATTATAGGTTTCTTGGTAGGTTATAGATGGTTATAGGTTCTTCTATCATGCTAGATGTTAATATAGTTCTACTCATGATATCGACTTAGGGTTCTGTCCATGTTGCTTGATCTAGGGTTCTAGATCCTAGGGTTAATTACGTATTCATGTTCTTATTTTAAAGATGAATTGATGGTTGGACATTATATGTTGATCCTAGGTTCTTAGTACTGATCCTTTCATTTACATGATCAATACTATGATGATTCTGTTTAGGGTTTGTTGTTAGTTCATAGTCAGTGATGTTGATTATCTAGTTTCTTTCTTCCTATAGTCAAAATCCACAACTCAAGTGAGTTGGTGGTTTAACATATGTTTCGTATTTAGTTTTTACTTATTAATGTAGATACCTTATTTGATATGATGTCTAATGTCCTTCAAGTGCACAGGTTCATCAGAGAATGTTTCGTGGAAGTATTAATTCTAGTTTTTATATTGATCCCAACAAGGAGCCTAGGAAAGTGTTTTTATGCGGTGTTTCTATCGCACCCAAGGTGTCACAGGTCTTGAGTGAATTGACTACAAAAGTTGACGGTAGAAGTGGTGAGTAAAATATAGAGGAACTTGCTTAGGAAATAAGTAAATTACATCAAAGTAAAGATGCGAAAGGTGTGTAAAGGTCCTACATATGAGAAGTTAGGCGTGGAGAGAAATAGTTCATGGTGATAGTGAAAGTGCCAAATGGAATAAGCAGAATAAGTGTTAGTGATATTTCTTATTTATAAGTGAGTAGGAAAGAAATCCATATACCGACTAGGAGTCCTCATGGCCAATTCTTCCCAATCCGAATGACCCATTTGCCTATTACCACGGTCATGGTCAGTGCATTAATTAAGGTCTTGCAACTGGATTAAGGCTTTAATCTTGATGGTTCCTTGTTTTCCTCGAGTAGTGCTAGCTCTTCTTTGATATCGGCCGTGTCACCCGAGGGTCGCTAAATTACTAGCATACAAGTTCATACTTATCAGATCTTTGGATCATGTTACCTAGGCCCTTAAATTAGATAACAAGCATTAGGCAAACATAGATATTCATTCTCACTATTTAAATAAAACATTACAACGATGACAAATGGATGGAATTAAAGGAGGCACAACACATCTCACCAATCCCCTACATATCCCATGCCTATGGGGGTTTACTCAGACATGAGAGGAAGACAAATCAAAGGCATAATTGTATTGAAAATAAAAATCATCTCAAAGTTATTGTAGCAAACCACAATAGTGATTAAAGATCTAATCAAATACAAACCAGAGGTAGATCATAGTATCAAACCCTAATCTTTCAAGTGTTAATCCCTATCTCTCTAAGTAATGACGGAATGATGGTGGAGTGTTTGGTTTAGAGGTTGGAGATCATCGAGGAACAAGGTGAAGTTCTTCTCCTCTTTCAGATCTGATCTTCCCCTCTAGATGGCTTGCGGCGGCTGTAACTTCTGTTATGTGGTTCTTCTCGTCTCTCCCCTATTACGAAAGTCACTTGTATTGATATAAGGAAGGCACCGGTGGGTAGTACAGGCCGGTGGTACGGGTGTGCCCCGACTGTACCATTGGTCGTTAAGCATTCAGGACGCCTCCAATGAAAGTTTTTCCATTTGGGGATTTGCTTATTCTGGTGTAATTAGATGTTCATTGCCTGAAAACCATCACAAGAAACCAAGGATTCGCTAATTTCTACATTAACATTAGTGGAAAGGGACAATCTTTAGTGAAATCTGGCAATAAACAAGAGGAAAACGAATGGTAAAAAGTGATAAAATTTGGAGCGATCAATGTCCTTGACAATGTCTTCCTCATCCCTTGAACTTACAATTCTCAGGGAATGGGGAGGATGATGTTTGTGATTTCATTTCATACTACATTTGACAGATGGCATTGCCATTCAACAATAAGAGTTCATTTAGTTTTCAAGTTTTTTAATTGTTTCGTTAAGTAGTTGGTTAGCATAGATGATTGATACACTATTTTAGTATCCATGTTTTTCCTGTAGCTGCAATTTCAATGGATAGACATTCAGTAAATGTTCATTTCCTGAAAACCATCACAAGAAACCAAGGATTCGCTAATTGCGACATTAACATTAGTGGAAAGGGGAAATCTTAAGTGAAATCTGGCAATAAACAAGAGGAAAACCAATGGTAACAAGTGATGAAATTTGGAGCTATCAACATCCCCAAGCTTAGCGGTTACTCGCCCTTGAATGACAAAGCTATAATGAGTAATAGCGAAGAATTGAATCAAGATGAAAACTTACAAGTTCGAGGTTGTATAATATTCCATCGTCTCAAATCTTGCAACCTTGAACACGAGCATAATATATCTAAACAGTTGCACTTAAGCTTGATTCCTAAACGCAAGTAACTCACTAGCTAATAGTGAGAGTGTTAAAAATTTGGTGAGGCTTTGCAAATCAATTACTTCCAGCGCCTCTCTTGTTATGAGAGTGAAAATGTTTTTAAGCGAGGTCACTGGAGTCAAGATTAAGGGTGCAAATTTAGATTTCAAAGGAAGTATAAACTTAGAGCTTTTTCATTGGTCACCCACTTCGATAATCGCGGCTATCAAATACCTCTTCTTTTCCTTGCCTATCAAGAACTCTAATTGCACATTTCAGGTAGGGAGGTGATGCCAACAATCAAAAGTATCGAAAGTTTCTCAGCTCATATTTTTGATGATAAATCTTTTCTTTTTCCTTCTTAAGGATCAATACATATTTACTTTTGTAAACTCCTACACAACCTATTGGGAATACCAATAACTTTGCCCATATAGTGACACGTATTCCATTCATGCCATCAACTTATAGTCGAAATCCGGTGTTATACCATAGTTCGTTCAGAAGCTAGCGGAAGCGTTGGCATCCCAAAGGTGTGTATTTGAAACAAAGTACTTCTCTTTTTCTTTTTCTCTCTCTCCTCTTTTTTTACAGAAGGTCAATACAAGTTTTGGAATCTCCCTCTCCCACTCTAAAAAGTTCATTCTATCAAGCAATTATATTTAGAAGATATCATTAAGTCAACGATCAGTATGTGGGGTCGAGCACTACTAAGGTTAAACCCTTAAGACAAAAACATGGCACCAAAGTTGTCGATGGACACTTTCTGTTATTCTAAAAGGTTTGGAATTGAATCCAAAGAGTGGTTTTTCAAACTGATATTAATTGTCGAAAGTCTTAACCAAAGAGGTGACAAAAACCTTTGAGCTCAAGTTCTAAAAGATAACGAACTAGACGTGGAGTCGATCTCAAGTGTAACTGAACGGACATAAAATGTTCATGAATAAACTTACCGGAAGAAGGAAAATAGGAATGTGGTACCTCCTCTTACTTGTTTGTCTTCTACTTGAGCCAACTCTTTGCGTTCGTCTCCATAGCTCGATTACTAGAAGTGAGCAATCTACAAAAAGAATCAACAATTTGCACAAATAAAACTAGAAACTAGTCTAATATTTTTGGGTTTTTCTTTATCAAATGCAAAACTGAAAGTAAACATGCATTGAAACAAAAATAAATAAAAAGAAGAAAGAAAAATATGAATGCAAAATGGTGGGAGGAGTTTAACCTCCCCAAGCTTAGGATTTTGCCTAACTGGAATCAGTTGTCGCTACTATCAGGTGGCGGCAGCTGATATGGGAAGTTCGGGTAGAAATTTGGAAAGTCAGTCATGAAAGATGTGAAGTCTTGAGTGAGGTTGACTATGTTGGTGTTCACATCATACAACGTGTTTTCTATGTTGTCAATGCGATGCACCACCTGGTCAAAATCACTCCTCGGGACATACTTGAATCTCGGCTGTGGTGGAGGCATACCTTGTTGTTGGTGTTGGTGGAAAGGTTGTTGGTGATGGTGCTGCTGGCCGTAATCGTCCCATCATGCACCATGCCAATCTTCTTCTCCTGGATCTTACTGTTGTTGGCCAGCTGCTGCGTTCCTAGTTGGGAAGGCCACCTGGTGGCACAATCCTTTCTAAGAGGACCAGTGATACATTGCAAATGTATCTATAATTTTTGATGTTCCATGCTTGGTTTTACCCACTTTCTTGTGTTTTGTTCCAACTTTGGAGTACTTTTCATATGATTTCTTGGACTAACCTATTAACAAGAGCCACAGTGCCAGCTGCCTGTTTTCTGCTGTTCTTGGTTCCAGGAAAGTTAGAAAATGAATATTCTCGGAATTGTACGAGACAAAAACCAAAGTGCCTATTTTTCCGGATGTCATCAAGTGCCAGAATACGAGACAGAGAGGGGCCAGGGGGCCACCACACCACCTGGCCGCGCGGCCAGGCCTGGCCCGTGCCAGGGGGTGGTGTGGCCGCTCCCGGCACCCCCTCGGCCTCTCCTTTCGACTATAAGATGCCCTCGGGACGTAAACCCTAAGGGCCCGATCAAAAATCCACGAAAGAGTCTATAGACGTCGTCATCTCCATCCCTAGATTGGGAGGGATCTGAACCTCTTCCCGGCACCCTGCCGGAGAGGGGAATTCACCCTGGAGGCCTTCTTCATCACCATGCAAGCCTCCGGTGTGATGCATGAGTATTTCATCCTTGGACTACGGATCCGTGTAGTAGCTAGATGTATGGTTCTCCTCTTTTGTGCTTTCATGTTTAGATCTTGTGAGCTCCGTTCATGATCAAGATCATCTATTTGTAATTCTGCATGTTGTGTTTGCGGGGATCCGATGGATATTGAGATGTTATTTCAGATTGATTATTGATTCTATCATGTCTTTGTTATTTGTAATCTTGCATGCTTTCTGTTGTTAGTAGCTATCTTGGCCAAGTAGATGCTAGCAACTCCAAGAGTTAGTATTTATGCTCGATAGTGGGTTCATGCCTCTGATAATCTGGGGAAGTGACAGAAATCTCTAAGGTACTAGATGTGATGTTGCTACTAGGGAGAAAACAACAATCCTTTGTTCATAGACCAATTGTATTGTTTACTTTACACGTAGTTCGTAAAGCAATAATTTGTTGCTTGCAACTTAATACTGGAGGGGGTTCAGATGATAACATGAAGGTGGATTATTAGTCATAGATGCAGTTGGATGGAGGTCTATGTATAATGTTGTAATGCCCAATCAAGTCTCAAAGGAGTCAAGATGATTAGTATACGCATGTATTGCTTTCTCGGTGTTTGTCAATTGCCCCACTGTAATTTGTTCACCCTGCATGTTATCTATCTTAAGGAGAGCCACCTCTAGTGAACTATGGATCCCGGTCCTTTTTCTTTACATACAATCTATAAACTGTTTACTGTTTTGTGTTTAGTTTCTGCAAAGTTTTACTTCTTTCCATTTGATACGTTTAATCCTTTGCTTTCCGCAAAACACGGTGAGATTGACATCCTCATCGCAAGTTGGGGACAAAGTTCTGTGGTTGTGTTGTGCAGGTCTCCACGTTGCTACTAGCACCGGTAGTGCGCCCTGCCAAAGCTCAGCTAGTTTGATACGTTTAATCCTTTGCTTGGTGTGCTTATTTTTCTGAATAAATTGGTTGGACCCCCTCTTTCATACATTGGTTTGCAAATAGTTTGGTTTGGTTTGGAAAAGAGTAGGAAAGTTCATGCTTATGTGGTAAAAAGAGTTTATTTTTGACTGTGGCCTATGCTTTGTCATGCCATGCTTGATATTTTTTTGGCTTTATACTTAGTATTCTTTGCTGTAGCATGACTTGTTATAAACAATTGAGATTTCTTAATGTGCCTTGGATGAATCATGCGTTGTTTTAGCATATTAAAGCATAGTATAGTGGTATTCTCCTTTGATGCTTTATTTGGGTTGACTTGGCGCATGCTCACACCATGTTATGACTATCTCAAGTCACCATAGACTTTATGATCCTTTAGTTTTCAACTTTTAGTATCACTTTATGCTTTGATCAATGATGTTTTGTCGCTCTCCATGATTATGGCCATTATTGCTCTCTTAGTTTGTCACTCGCAGTCTTTTGCTAGCCTCCACCACCAAGTATGAGTTCCACTCATGCATCCAACTCCCTAAACCAAGTTATTCCAAAGAGTCCACATACCTACCTACTAGCTTATGCTATTCCAAGTATATTCATGCTTTTGTTTACCTTCCAAATTAAACTTGTTATGAGAAAACTAGTGATTAAAGCTCTCACGAACTTGATGGAACACTTTACTTTACTTGCCCTTAATAAACATGCACCATTGGGTCCTTCTTTGTTGCGTATATGCTTGCGCTTTATAAGTTGAAATTAGCAGAACCATGTTTCATGGGGAACTCTTTCAACATTGCACTTGTACTTTGTACCCCGTTGATATCATGTTCTTTTGCTTACGGATCCTGGCGGTGTGAAATAAAAGTGGAACATGTAAGATCATGGAGTTTGTATGTGTGTTAGAGAAATTCCTAGGCCACTAGCCTAAGCCATGCCTAATCATGGTGGAAACTTGCAGCATCACCATAATGAGCACTCTATGAAGCATCCTCAATAAAAACCTATGCAAATAGCAAATAAAAAGATCGCTGAGATGCTCATTGTCTGCTTGCCTTGTTATTTTGATTATGGGATAGCTCCTGTATCATGTGCAAGGGGTACCCCATTGGCGGTTCTTAATGATACACATGTACTTACAATGACAAGAGCTTACTCGTGACTAAAGTTGAGTAGCATGAGGATCGGTCTTTGTAAGTAAGGGGCATGAGATTTCAGTTTATAACTTGTCAGGCATATCCTCTTAGTTGTGTCACTTTAACCTTAATCACCTTCAAGATGCTTATGATAGGGGCAATGAGAGCTCAAAGCTATAAGTACCATAATTTTTGGAAGCTCTTTATGAGACTTGAATCCCTACTTCCTTTTACAAAGGCCTTTCTTCCACCATAATATTGAGTCTCCACCTTTAACCTTTATGCACCTACTTTGAGAGCATAGTGTCCATTCTTAGTTCTATGTGCATTGTCCCAAGACTAGTTGATTGATGCATAACTTGATATTGCTTGTTTTAAACTATTGTATCTAGTCACCCTTATGAACTTTGAAGGTGTCCTATGCATTTATATTTGCTACTCTATTGAGGGACAAGCTGAATACTATTATGCTATGTTTTCTTTATGTGAAACAAACAAACGTCTTGCAACGCATTGTTATTCATGAATCTTTTGTTTGTGCCTTTTCATGTTGCATCATAGTTTCTTTGCTTATTGCTAGAACTTTGTCTTTCATGTTATGATTGAAGTACTATGATCTCAGCTTTGAATGTTTTACAAATACTTTGATCAAGTCTTTGATGGTGCATGTCACCTCAAAAATTATTCTTTCTTTTTATCACTTACCTACTCGAGGACGAGCAGGAGTTAAGCTTGGGGATGTTGATACATTGCAAATGTATCTATAATTTTTGATGTTCCATGCTTGGTTTTATCCACTTTCTTGTGTTTTGTTCCAGCTTTGGAGTACTTTTCATATAGTCACAGTGCCAACTGCCTGTTTTCTGCTGTTTTTGGTTCCAGGAAAGTCAGAAAATGAATATTCTCGGAATTGGACGAGACAAAAGCCAAAGTGCCTATTTTTCCGGATGTCATCAAGTGCCAGAATACAAGACGGAGAGGGGCCAGGGGGCCACCACACCACCTGGCCGCGCGGCCAGGCCTGGCCCGCGCCAGGGGGTGGTGTGGCCGCTCCCGGCACCCCCTCGGCCTCTCCTTCCGACTATAAGATGCCCTCAGGACGTAAACCCTAAGGGCCCGATCAAAAATCCACGAAAGAGTCTGTAGACGCCGTCATCTCCATCCCTAGATCGGGAGGGATCTGAAGCTCTTCCCGGCACCCTGCCAGAGAGGGGAATTCACCCTGGAGGCCTTCTTCATCACCATGCAAGCCTCCGGTGTGATGCGTGAGTAGTTCATCCTTGGACTATGGATCCATGTAGTAGCTAGATGGATGGTTCTCCTCCTTTGTGCTTTCATGTTTAGATCTTGTGAGCTCCGTTCATGATCAAGATCATCTATTTGTAATTCTGCATGTTGTGTTTGCGGGGATCCGATGGATATTGAGATGCTATTTCAGATTGATTATTGATTCTATCATGTCTTTGTTATTTGTGATCTTTCATGCTTTCCGTTGTTAGTAGCTATCTTTGCCAAGTAGATGCTAGCAACTCCAAGAGTTAGTATTTATGCTCGATAGTGGGTTCATGCCTCTGGTAATCTAGAGGAAGTGACAGAAATCTCTAAGGTACTAGATGTGCTGTTGCTACTAGGGAGAAAACAACAATCCTTTGTTCATAGAACAATCATATTGTTTACTTTACACGCTGTTCGTAAAGCAATACTTTGTTGCTTGAAACTTAATACTAGAGGGGGTTCGGATGATAACCTGAAGGTGGATTATTAGTCATAGATGCAGTTGGATGGCGTTGGATGGCGGTCTATGTATAATGTTGTAATGCCCAATCAAGTCTCAAAGGAGTCAAGATGATTAGTATATGCATGTATTTCTTTCTCGGTGTTTGTCAATTGCCCCGCTGTAATTTGTTCACCCTGCATGTTATCTATCTTAAGGAGAGCCACCTCTAGTGAACTATGGATCCCGGTCCTTTTTCTTTACATACAATCTATAAACTGTTTACTGTTTTGTGTTTACTTTCTGCAAACTTTTACTTCTTTCCATTCGATACGTTTAATCCTTTGTTTTCCGCAAAACACGGTCAGATTGACAACCTCAACGCAAGTTGGGGACAAAGTTCTGTGGTTGTGTTGTGCAGGTCTCCATGTTGCTACTAGCACCGGTAGTGCGCCCTGCCAAAGCTCAGCTAGTAACACCTTTGGGGTGTTTCCTTGCTCCTACTGGTTCGATTAAACCTTGGTTTCATAACTAAGGGAAACTTGCTGCTGTGCTCATCATACCTTCCTCTTGGGGTTCCCAACGAGCTCTACATCAAAACCACCATCAAGCATTTTTCTGGGCGTCGTGCATTGAGCCATCAATCAGTGCCTGCTAGAACTCCTCCTCAGTGAGGATCCAACTATGTTTACCTACCAAACCAAAATCTTGGACAAAAGGAAGCGAGATTTGGTGGAGATCACCGTTAGGTTCAAAATAAAATTGGTAAGCGCGGAGGGCACGTTCGGGTCTATAGACCCGCATGAACTTGGTTCTAGCCATATGAATATCATCCAGGGCCTTACTGCCAACCACAACTCTTTCCTATGGTAATACAAGTTCGTGTGCATAGGCAATCTATGTGATCAACCTGCCACAACGAATGTCCCCCACGAAAGCTGACCTTTGGCAGTGAAAGTGCTGGATGAGCAAGGCACCCAAGTTTACCTTGTGCTCCATCTCTAGATGCAAGGACATATGAATCACACTCATTTCGGGGCCTGCCATTTCCCCAACATCACCTTTCCCAAATAAAGAATTATCAATGTTACTGTGGACAATTTCCCCCAAGAATGCATTGCCTCTATGTGCACATTGTCATTAGTATCGAGTTCTCCCTCATGGGAGAATCCGAAACTATCACAAAATTCATAGAAGGTCAGGTTGTGGAGTTGCCCATTGAGCACAAAACTTACAGTGCAATTTCGCTCATGGGTCTCGAGATCATCGTGGAAGGATGAAAGGAACTCGAGCGTGGCAAGCGTGTAGGTGTCGACGGAGAGGTAGGAGAAGTCGACCATGCCATCTTGCACAGTCATCTGCTCGTAGTCCTCCAGAAGACCCTGGCGGGAGAGGAACTGACGGTTTACCCACTGGGTGGGCAAAACCTTGCGGTTGCTCACCGTCTCATAGTCTCGGTTCATGGCAACCCTCAAGCTGTCCACATCCGAGCGTCTCTTCTTCGAACCTGATGACCCGCAAGTATAGGGGGTGTATCGCAGCATTTTCGAGGGAAGTGAAACCCAACTTATTGATTCGACACAAGGGGATCCAAATAATATTTATAAGCCTTAACAACTGAGTTGTCAATTTAGCTGCACCTAGAAACAATCTTGCTCACATAAGTTTATCAGTAGCAACAGTTTTGTAGTAGCAATAGCAGTAGTAAAAGTAAAGAAAGTAGTACCAATTGCAGTAAATAGTAGGATTAAAGCACGGTAGGCATATGGATGGATGGACGGGCGTTGCATGGACAAGACAATTCATATGGCAATCAAAACACAGGGCATTTGCAAATAAATAAGATAAAGCATCCAAGTACTAAATAATCATAGGCATGTGTTCCATATATAGTCATACGTGCTTCCAATGAGAGCTTGCACAACATCTTTTGTCCTGTCGGCCCGTTTGCAGCGGGGCCTCAAGGGAACTACTGACAACTAAAGTGCTCCTTTTAATAGAGCACCAAAGCAAAGCATTAACACTCCATGAACACATGTGATCGTCACATCAAAGCCATTCCCTCTGGTTATCCCGATTGCTGTCACTTCGGGGCCTTAGGTTCTGGACAATAATATGTGTATACAACTTGCAGGTAAGACCATAAACAATACTATCATAATGAATCAATAACATGTTCAGATCTGAAATCATGGCACTCGGGCCCTAGTGACAAGAATTAAGCATAACAAGTAAAGTTAAAAAGCACTAATAGAAGATACTAGGCACCATGCCCTAACAATCTGATGCCATTACATGAACGATCTCATCCAATCCCTACCATCCCAATAGCCTACAATGGGGGATTACTCACTCATGGATGGGGAAAACATGGATGGTCGATGGAGAAGCGATGGTGACGATGATGGCGATGATCTCCTCCAATTCCCCATCCCGACAAGGTGCCAGAACGGAGTTTCTGGGTCCGAATCGCGGATTCTGGTGGTGGCTGTTATATGTTGATCCAAATTCTACAAAGTAAAGGCCAACTTCTGACGGAGCGGAGCGAGGCCCCCCGCGGTACGGATCGTTGATGACCTAGGTTACCACCGCTATATAAACCTCTTGTAAGCCGCCGGCTGGGATAAGTTACATCTGTGAAATCCCCGGTGTTGTGTAAACACTCCCCGTTATAGTGAAGTTTCGCTGGCTGGCGCCCGTGGTTTTTCCCCTCTCTTTGTTGGAGAGGGTTTTCCACGTTAAATCTGTGTCCCCCTTGCTGCGATTTTATTTTTCGTTCTTCATTATTTGCTTGTCGCAAAGCTAACAGTGGCGGCGCAGTGGAACTCTTTCTGGAAAAACGTCGAACTCCCCTTGGTTTTTAGGTCAAGAGGCAACATATAGGCGAAGAGGGAGAACGGGGGGTGACCGAGGCGGACACACCACCCCTAGGCGCGGCCTGGCCTGGCCCGCGCTGCCAGGTGGTGTGGGCCTCTCGTGGCCCTCCTCCGTCTTGTCTTCTGGCTCCGTGAGTCTTCTGGTGAAATAGGATTTTTGGTATATTTTCCGGGATTTTTCCTGATAGTTGATTTTCTACACAAAAACTAGACACCAAGGTAATTCTGCTGAAAACAGCGTCAGTCCGTGTTAGTTGTATCCAAATCACACAAGTTTAGAGGAGAAACAATAGCAAACGTGTTCGGGAAAGTAGATACGTTTTGGATGTATGAACTCCCCCCAAGCTTAGCTTATTGCTTGTCCTCAAGCAATTCAGTTGAAATCTGAGTGCAATAAAAGAAACTTTCACGAACACATTTTCTTCATAAGATGTATATATTCTCAGTATATGATCAAGTACTTGGTCGATTCATAATAAGGAGTATGCAGATAAGGTTACTCAATAGTCATTGCAAGCTATGAAGAGCTTCTAACTCAAAAATAGTAAGTAGCATGAAACATAAACATAAGCAACATTGCCATGCTCATAAAAATGTATGATAGAGTGGTGTCTCGCCTGCCTTTGATTGTAGAGCAAATATAAATGCCAAGGCACCTCTGAAGTTCAAGTGAAGACTAGAAGTAAAGATATCAAAGATACAAGCATCAAGGTCATAACACAATTAATCAAGTTTTGAGATAAGCACATTACACTAAGAATGATAACCATGATCTCAAGAAAGTGCTCATAGAATGTGTGGAGACTCAACAAGGAAATGAAAAGGTTTTGAAAAGTTTGAAAGGCTTCCAAATGCTGAAAGTATGGTACTCATTAGCTTTGAGCTCTCATTGCCCCTATCATAAGCATGTTTAAATGGTTAAGGTTAAAGTGACACAACTAAGAGGATATGCTTGACAAGTTATAAGTTGAAATCTCATGCCCCTTACTTATGAGTACCAAACCTCATGCTACTCAACTTCAGTCACAAGTAAGATCTTGTCATTGTAAGTACATATGTATCATAGAGAACCGCCAACGGGGTACCCCTTGCACATGATACAGGAGCTATCCTATAATCAAAATGACAAGGCAAGCAGACAATGAGCATCTCAGCGATCTTTTTATTTGCCATTTGCATAGGTTTTTATTGAGGATGCTTCATAGAATGCTCATTATGGTTATGCTGCAAGTTTCCACCATGATTAGGCATGGCTTAGGCTAGCGGCCCAGGCGTTTCTCTAACACACATACAAACTCCATGATCTTACAAGTTCCCCTTTTATTTCACACTGTCGGGATCCATAAGCAAAAGAATCATGATATCAACGAGGGATAAAGTACCCGTGCAATGTTGAAAGCGTTCCCCATGATACATGGTTCTGCTAACTTCAACTTATAAAGCGCAAGCATATACGCAACAGAGGTGGACACAATGCTTCAAGATTATTAAGTGCAAGAAAGTAAAGTGTGCCATCAAGTTTGTCAGAGCTTTACTAACTAATTTTCTCATAACTAGCAAACATTTTATTTGGAAGAAAACAAGGCATATTGAATATGCACGGAATAGCAAATGATGCTAATAGGTAGGTATGGTGGACACTTTTGGCAATATTGGTTTTGGGGAATTGGAAACACGAGTGAGCTCATACTCAGTGCAAGTGAAGGCTAGCAAAAGTAAGGGAGCGACAAATGAGAGAGCAATAACTGTCATAATCATGTTTGCAACAAAACATGACTAATCATGGCATGAAAGTGATTCAAGACCCCTGAGGAAAAATAATTCATCGAGGCTTAACTGATTATTGTTTCAGTCATATGCATGCGTGAGCATGTGCCAAGTCGTTTCAAATGAAACGTTCAGAGGGAGATACCATAGTGTCATACCAAGTTATGAATAGAACAATGCAAGCAAACATTCATATGACATGCTACAAACTATTAGCAAGCTGGAGCTAATCATAAGAAAGCAAGAACTATTAAGCATCCATAAATAACATACTCCCTACATGAACAGACTAAGCATGCCCACAATGATGAGTATATGTACAAAAAATGAAAACAAATAGAGTTCGTTACCAGCCTCTTACCACACCTCAAGTTGTCATTAATCCTCATCATTGCCCTTCAATTGTCTAGCTTGAATAATAACATGAAACCAAATTCCACTGAGGACGGCCGAACCCTACAACAAACTTCACAAAACCAAAGAAGAACAACAAATATTTTTGGTTTTTTTGATTTTTAAAAGCAAGAACCAAATGGAAGAACAAGCAAAGAAAAATCTTTTTGGGTTTTTTAAATAATTAAGACAAAGCCAAAATGAAGAAGCAAACCAAGGCAAAAAGAAAAATAAGCAAACAAAGAGAAACAAAGAAAATATTTTTAGTCTTTTTGTGTTTTAGAAAGCAAAAAGTAAAGAAAGAACGAAAATTAAAAAGAGAACCAAGCATGGATATACAGAGTACCGACTAAACATGATATGTAGATGAATGTGATGTCGGTGTACCTCCCCCAAGCTTAGGCTTTTGGCCTAAGTGGGTATCAATCCCAAGCTAGCCAAGATGGAGAGCCTCCGTAGTACGGCGAGGAGGTGCCTTCATCCTCATACGAGCTCGAGGACGCCCCACCGTAATGCGTAGAGTAGTCATAAGAAGGCACATCCTCCTGGTGCTGCCTGTGGAAACCAAGCAAGCGGAGCTTCTCATGCACCTCCTCCTTAGAACGCGACCATGGACTCCTGTAAATACTGAACAAAGTGGATTGTGGCAAAGGAATTTCCCTCTCGTCTTCGTCAGTAAACAACATCCTGTATACTAAACTGTCTGTATCAGAGTCAACAGTGACGAAGTGATGTGTTTTTATAGCAGCAAGATCAAGCCTTTGTGGTGCCAATACAGTGTCATTAGGATCCACAGAAAGTTCTAATGCAACAACCATACGTGAGGCAATAATGCCCCCATAAAGAGGTCCCCTAGTAGCTAGGCGGCGAGCAATGAGAGAGCCAAGATTGTACTTGGTATCATTATTAAGTGCAGCAACGAGGAAGGCTAAATGATAATTAGAGATATTACTAGTGTTCTCCCTACCAAGAATGCTAGTGGCAAGATAATAAGCAAAATATCTAAGATCTAGGAGTTGAATATTCCTTGTGTTCCCGCGCTTAGCTACGTACTCATCATCATTTGTAACACTTCAATAGAGCTCCAGCAAATAAGCGGGTCGCCCTTAGATCTTCTTCACTGTCCCCGTCATGCCTATACCTATAATGCTGCAAAATCTTTCCAATGACATGGTAATAGGCTGATTATAAATTCGGAACGAAACAATTGACTGATAAGGGGTGTTAGTGAAAACAAAACTCTCAATGAAAGTTTTGGTGAGCACGGTATATTGCTCACTCTCATCCTGCATGTAAGTGGTCAAACCGACCCTCTGAACCAGTAGTAAGAAATCATCGAGGATACATGCAGCTTGCAAAAAGGTAAAACAAGGGAAGGTAGATGGGTGAGCATCTCCCTCATCTCCTTCATTGCCAAAGCGTGGTGCAATAAGATCTTCATTGTATGAAGGCCTAAACTGAGAGGCTGATCTTGAGGGCCTTGACTTTCTAGGTGTGTCCCTCTCAAATATTTCTCCAAATGTGTGGTAGTTCAACTTTGATATTCTGAAATTTAAACATCCCTTATACAAGTGATTGCAAAGTGAATACATAATGAAGGGAACTACTCATAGGGACTTGTAAGAAGCCTAAACATGCATCAAAACCATATCTCTAAGCAATGAACAAGCTTACAAGCTCTCATAACCTGTCACCTACAGCAGCAAAATACTCAAGATATAAACCACTAAACACAAATGTACTTGGACAAGCGGAGGAGTCACATACCGGAGACCAAATGCTCCAAATGTCAGCAGAAAAAATGGGCTGAGCAAGGAGATCGAAAAATCATGGACAAGAACACCAAGAACACGATTTCGAGCAATGAACTGGTGTTTTTTGGGAGAGAGAAGGCAGAGGCAAGTGAGAGAGTCAGTGGAGGGCCAGGGGTGACCCACACCATGGCCAAGCGCACCCCTGGGCTGGCCGCGCCACCAGGTGGTGTGCCTTCCTGGTGGGCCCCCTGGTGATCTCCAGGCACTTCTCTGCCCCTTTTTTCATGTAAAAATTCAATATGAATTTTTTGGAATTTTTTGAGACACTTTATTTTTGAGCAATTTTCAGGTATAGATGAATGATTTTCTGACAGAAAGAAGGTTTCTGGAATGATGCAATGACAAAACAAAACTAAAACTTCATAAGTTCTAAGACACTCTAATATGCAAGCAACTAACAACAGAAAAGTAAACTAAACGAAAGCAAAAACTAAAAATGGATAAGATAAAAGTAAGCGGAGATAATCATGGTGAAAACATTGTTTTGTTCATTAAAATCCTTTTGTTAACAAGCTTGATCAGGTCTTGTTACCAAAACAATTTTATATGAAACAAAACTTTGTATTCCACTAATGATTATGTTACCTCAACCTTGATAGCAATGTCCCAATCATAATAGTTTCATATTTTTCTCGTGGTATGGGACAATATATTTCTCCAACTTGAATGCCTTCAACATGTTCAATTGAATTTAAGCCATAAGTCCTATCAATCTTCTTGGGGAAATAGACAGTGTGCTCCTTGTCATTAACATTAAAAGTCACCTTTCCTTGATTACAATTAATAACAGCTCCTGCAGTATTAAGAAAAGGTCTCCCAAGAATAATAGACATATTATCATCTTTAGGCATTTCAAGCACAACAAAATCAGTTAATATCAAGCAATTATGAGCCACTTGAACAGGTACATCCTCACATATACCAACAGGAATAGTAGTAGATTTATCAGCCATTTGCAAAGACATATCAGTTGGTATTAGTTTTTCCAGTTGAAGTCTCTTATAGAGAGAAAAAGGCATAACACTAACTCCTACTCCCAAATCACACAAAGCAGTTCTAACATAACTATTTTTAATAGAGCATGGAATAGTTGGAATCCCTGGGTCTCCAAGTTTCTTTAGAACCTTACTATTAAAGGAATAATTAGCAAGCAAAGTAGAAATTTCTTCATTAAGGATCTTCCTTTTATTAGAGACAATATCCTTCATATACTTTGAATAAGGTGGCAATTTAATAGCATCAGTCAAAGGGATTTGCAAAAATAAAGGTTTCATCCACTCACAAAACTTATTATAGTGTTCATCTTCCTTTGACTTGTGTTTCTTATCAGGGAAAGGCATAGGTTTTTAGACCCAAGGCACTCTTTCACTACCATGTTTATTAGCAACAAAGTCTTCCTTAGTGTACTTAGCATTTTTAGTGTTCCTTTCAGGTTCTTCTTCAACTTTTTCTTTATCAGGAACATCATTTTCCTCATTAGCACTTTCGGTTTCAGCATCAGAGACAGATATACTATTAGGATGTTTAGAAGATTCAGAGGGTTCTACAATAGTTTTATGTTTCTTTTTTCTTTTCTTAGGAGTAGTACCACTATTTTCAGCTTTTTGAGAATCCTGCTCAATTATTTTAGAATGCCCCTCAGGATATAGAGGATCCTGGGTAGCAGCACCACTTCTAGTTCTAATTTCATAAGTATGTTTTTCTTTAGCAGCATTAACTAGTAAGTCTTTTTGTACCTTAATAAGCTGATCAATTTTACTTTGAACCATTTGAAAATGTTTAACAAGCATTTTAACATCATTAGAGGTTCTTTCCACAATATCTTTTAACTCAATAATAGCTCTAGAGTTTTCCGTGAAATGATTTTGCACCCTTTTATTAAAATTATCTTGCTTAACAATAAAAATATCAAATTCTTCTAAGCATTGATCAGGCGTTTTAGAGTAAGGAATATCACCTTCATCAAAATGTTGGAGAGAGTGTACCTCAATAGTGGATGAGTGGGGGATTGGCTTACATAGTTCTTCTATAGGAGGTAAATTCTTGACATCTACAACTTTAATTCCCTTCTCCTTAAGACATTATGGGCTTCCTTCATCACTTCATCATTTAGTTCAATAACTCCCCTCTTCTTTGATGTTGGTATAGGCGCCAGAATAGTTGGTTCAGGTATACTTGTCTCAGGTATAGCTGGTTCAGGGTGAGTCCAGTCTTCATAGTTCTTGCTTATTTTAGCCATTAATTCCTCAGCTTCCTTGGGAGTCCTATTCCTAAAAACATAATCAGCACAACTATCCAGGTATGTCCTAGATTCTTAAGTTAGTTCATTATAAAATATGTCAAGAAGCTCATTCTTAGGTAATGGACATCCAGCCTGTGCGTGAATCAAAGCACAAAACCTTGCCCATGATTCAGGCAATATCTCTTTCTCTCCATGTTTAAAATCAAAAAGTTCTAGCAAAATAGCATGTCTAGCACTAGGTGGAAAATATTTCAGAAGGAAGGTACTAATCAAGCAATCAGGGTTATCAATAGATCTAGGAGGTAAATTATTAAACCAAGTTTTAGCTTCTCCTTTCAACGAAAAAGGGAAAATTTTAGCAACAAAGTAAGTGCGCATCTTAATATCATCAGAAAACAGGCCACTCATGGTAGAAATCTCAGTCATATGTGTTACCGCACTTTCATTCTTAGTCCCACAAAAAGGTTCTTTCTCAACAATAGCTATGTAAGATAGATCAAGAGACAAATCATAATCCTTATCTTTAATGTTTATGAAAGATGCAGCAAACTTAGCATTAGGAGACAATTTGGGTTTTATAGTACGCATCTCAAGGAGACTCTTAATATCACTCCTATCATGGTTGTTTTGACATTCATTAATAAATTCATCGGTCATCTCTATATAACCGTCTTCAATATCATAGCTTTCTCTAGATTCAGGTGAACTGACAGGTGTAGTAGTGTCTTCATTAGGAGTTTCAGTATTTCCAGCTATAGTTCTAGCAATCGTAGCATATAGGAAAGGACCTAATGAACTACTCTTATCAAGCACAATAGAAGCAGCATCATAAGTATCAGAAGTTTCAGATTCAGCAGTAGTAGCAGTATGTGTAGTATGTGTATGTGGTGGTGTAAGGAACTTACTCATAACGGATGGTGAATCAAGAGCAATAGAGGTGTTCAGAACCGTACCTCTTCTTGTAGTGGATGGTAATATAGGAACTTTTCCATCACAAGAGTTACCCATGATGAATGGAGGGCAGCAAACAACAGTGATTCCAAGTGAACTTGATAAATAGAGCTATGCTCCCTGGCAACAACGCCAGCAAATAGTCTTGATGACCCACAAGTATAAGGGGTGTATCACAGTATTTTTGAGGGAAGTGAAACCCAATTTATTGATTCGACACAAGGGGAGCCAAAGAATATTTATAAGCCTTAACAACTGAGTTGTCAATTCAGCTACACCTGGAAACAATCTTGCTCACATTAGTTTATCAGTAGCAATAGTTTTGTAGTAGCAATAGCAAAGTAATAGCAGTAGTAAAAGTAAAGACAGTAGTAACAATTGCAGTAAACAGTAGGATTAAAGCGCGGTAGGCATAGGGATGGATGGACGGGCGTTGCATGGACAAGACAATTCATATGGAAATCAAAACATAGGGCATTTGCAGATAAATAAGATAAAGCATCCAAGTACTAAATAATCATAGGCAAGTGTTCCATATATAGTCATACGTGCTCGTAATGAGAACTTGCACAACATCTTTTGTCCTGCCAACCCGTTTGCAGCGGGGCCACAAGGGAACTACTGTCAATTAAGGTGTTCATTTTAATAGATCACCGGAGTAAAGCATTAACACTCCGTGAACACATGTGATCCTCATATCAAAGCCATTCCCTCTGGTTATCCTGATTGCTGTCACTTCGGGGCCTTTGGTTCCGGACAACAATATGTGTATACAACTTGTAGGTAAGACCATAAACAATACTATCATAATGAATCAATAACATGTTCAGATCTTAAATCATGGCAGTCGGGCCCTAGTGACAAGCATTAAGCATAACAAGTTGCAACAAAGTCAAAAAGGATTAATAGAAAATACTAGGCACCATGCCCTAACAATATGATGCCATTACATGAACGATCTCATCCAATCCCTACCATCCCCATAGCCTACACTCACTCATGGATGGGGGAAACATGGATGGTCGATGGAGAAGCGATGGTGACGATGATGGCGATGATCTCCTCCAATTCCCCCTCCCGGCAGTGTGCCAGAACGGAGTTTCTGGTTCCAAATCGTAGAATCTGGTGGTGGCGGCGCAGCGGAACTCTTTCTAGAAAAACGTCGAACCCCCCTGGTTTTTAGGTCAAGAGGCAACTTATAGGCGAAGAGGGAGGCCGAGGGGTGATCGAGGCGGCCACACCACCCCTAGGCGCGGCCTGGCCTTGCCTACGCGACCAGGTGGTGTGGGCCCCTCGTGGCCCTCCTCCATCTCGTCTTCTGGCTCCATGAGTCTTCTGGTGAAATAGGATTTTTGGCATATTTTTCGGGATTTTTCCTGATCGTTGATTTTCTACACAAAAACTAGACACCAAGGTAATTCTGCTGAAAACAGCGTCAGTCCGTGTTAGTTGTATCCAAATCACACAAGTTTAGAGGAGAAACAATAACAAAAGTGTTCGGGAAAGTAGATACGTTTTGGACGTATCAGAGCCCGGTGGCTTGCAGAGCCCTAGGCTCCCGCCATACCCGAGCCCTTGCCCGAGCAGAAAATCCTTCCAATGTTATGCATTGTGCTACGAAATTTTTGAAGAAAACTATAGGCATCAAGTTTCTATTATATAAACAAACGATTACATGTAGAAGTTACAAATTCTAACGTGAGGAATCAACAATAATCTTAAAATATGATGAAATCATCTAAATAGCCAATGTGATGAATCAACCACGGATTTCAGAAAATAGAGTATGGATCGGAAAAGAAACTTACCGATGTGAAGATTTCCCAACTCAAAAACATGAAATCAATGAAGAATCAAAGGTTTTAGGAGGCTGGGGTTTGAGGTCGAGAGAGAAACAAGGAAGAAAGAGGAAGAAGAAGGAGGTTGGCTGGGAGCCAGCCGCCATCGGCCTTTACCTGGCGACGCACCTATACGGGCTGGCAGTACAGGCGCAGCCCGCCTGTACCGGTGGTCATCACCGTTAGATCAACATTAGGGTTCGAGATCAAACCTGATCGACCTGGTACGGGCACGCGATACAGGCGTACCTCGGTCGTACCTCTGGTCGTTATCTATTTGGGAACTTTGGTCGATTTCGACGATGTTCGGTACAGGCGCGGGGTACGGCGTACCCCGGTCGTACCACTGGTCATCGTCGGCACTGTTCTTGCCACTGGTTTCGTCGAGATTCAGTACGGGCACACGGTACGAGCGAACCGCAGCCGTACCACTGCTTGTTATCTATGATGAACCCTTTTCTTTTCTTCATTTTCCCTTGCTTCTCAACTTCGCTAAGGTAAATTCTCTGAATGAATTCAAAACTTAAAACAAACTTATTAGATCAAATAATAAAGTAGTAATAGCAAATAAAATTTAAAATTAATTTATTAAGAATGTGTTAACTCCCATTAAGTGTTTTATTCGAAAGTTTTGACTAATCAAACTCCATGTCATCGGCGTTCATCTCAAGTTGTACTTTTTCTATAGTTTTTGCTGCTTGATCACGCTTAGGTGGCGGAACATATTTTCCACTGTGTTCTTGTTTCTTCGAAAAGTATCGAACAATCTGATCATCATATATAAGAAGATAATCCTACCACTGGAGCAATCTACGTTAGCTCCAGATGTACTAAGAAAAGGTCTTCCAAGGATGATATAAAGTTTGTCATCCTCAGGAACATCAAGAATAATAAAATCAGTGGGTATAATATGTTGATCTATTCTAAGTAAAATGTCTTAGATCATTCTGACAGGTTGTTTTGTTGTCTTATCTGCCATTTGTAATGTTATTGAAGTAGGACAACATTTTCCAAGATTCAATTTCTTAAATAAGGAATAAGGCATAACACTAACACCTGCTCCTAAATCACAAAGAGCATTGAATATATTAGTTTTCTCTATTGCACAGGAGATGGTTGGTATCCCTGGGTCCCCAAGCTTAGTAGGAAGTTTATCGCCAAAGCTTATCATAACTGCTACAGTTTTAGTTACCTTCTTTTTTCTATTAAGGATGTCTCGCATAAACTTTTTATAAGTAGGAACTTGAATAGCATCAGTTAAAGGAAGTTCTAAACGCAAGCTGCCCAGTGCCTCAGAAAAAGAGTCATAAATAGCTTTATCTGGTTCATAATGAACTCGGTTAGGATAAGGACTTTTCTTTTTGGTAGGCATTACCTTCTCTTTTACCTTTGTCACCGGTTCAACATTCTTTTTATTTTTCCTTGCAGCTGATTTTTTCTTATCAGCGTGTTCTTCATGCCGGATGATAACTTGCTCTTCTTGTTCCTTTCTGAGATCGGTTTCTTTCCTTGAATCGATCGTCTCAGCATCTAAATCATATGCTTTATGCTTATCCACTGCTTCCTCTTCTCCTTGAGTTTTGGAAGCTTCATTTCCCTTTTCTGGGCCTCATAATCAATGTCGTGCTGGGGATCGACTAGATCCTCTTCTTCTTGACTCATCTCCTGAGTCTCTCTTGCTTTTCGAGCTTGCTCTTCTTGATACCAAGGTGGTCCTTGTGGTTCCTGAGTTTTTGTACCACGCCTAGTAATAATGTTAGTAGAAACAGTATTGAAGTTTCCTTGGTTCAAAATCAAAGATTGGGTTTCATTTATTTGCTCACACTAAGTTTTAACCATACTTAGATATCTATCTAGATGTTTTGTGGCTTGACCGAAGTCATCAAAGACCTCTGTTAGGCTCTTATATTCCTTTCTTGTGTCATAAGACGTTTATAGTTTTTCTCACGGAATTGATTCTATTCATATTTAAACTTTTGCATTACAAGATTTATATCACCTTCTATTACATAAGTTTGAAGAATGTCAACTTTGTTTTCTTTTACAAGTTCTGAAGCTATAACTTTTTCTTCCATGGACTTTTTGACTTTGGATATAAGATCTAGTGGTATGTGAATCATACCTTCTCGTGGTTCAATATCCTAAACTGGATTATATTGTTCATCATTAAAGGATCTTACGTCGAAAAGCTTTACACATTCTCAGAATGTCAAGTTGCATATTGCTCCTCCTGCAGATGGATTAACCATCTCTTTTGTCTCGTCATTAAGCCCATTATAAAAATATTGGATAACTAAACTCTCGTGAAAACCGTGATTTGGAACTTTCATAATCATTGCATAAAATCTATTCCATGCTTGATAAAAGGTTTCTCCAATTGTTTGAAGAAAATCTATTATACTTCGTTTGATCTGCATGATTTTAGTAAATGAACAATATTTATGCATGAATTCTCAGATGCAATCTGACTAGCTTTTTATAGTATGATTAGGAAGTGACTATAACCAAGCAAAAGCATTATCTTTCAAAGACCAGCGAAAGAGTTTAAGAAGTACAAACTCTATTAGTAAACTTGCTGGTTTAAGAGTAGCACAAAGGTCATAGACCCTCGTCATGTGGTCACTACGGTCTTCCTCTTCTTTTCTCACGAAAGCAATTTCTTTCATCATATATATTAGCTCAGGATATATTTCAAATTCCTGGCCCTCAAGTTCAGGACAAAGAATAGGCATTTTCCTCAAGTGCCTAGATGGATTCCCATATGCTCCCAAAGGTAGCTCAAGTTCGGCCCCTCGGGTGATGGTCAAATCTGCCATCAATGGAATCAAGTTGTTCACGTCTACACTATGTGAATTAGTAAATCTTTCAATAAACTCTAATCATCTCTGAATCGGAACACGATCAATATATGGTGGTAAATAGGTTTTTCCTGATCGAGTGGTACCTCTGTCTTCAACGAAGATCATGAATGGTGTCAAGAATTGTTGTTGTCAAGAAACAACACATAGCTCTTAGCTCCCCGACAACATCGCCAAAAAATATCTTGATGGCCTGCAAGTGCACAAGTTCATCAGAGAATGTTTTCGCAGAAGTATTAATTCCAGTTTTTATATCTATCCCAACAAGGAGCCTAAGAAAGTGTTTTTATGTGGTGTTTCTGTCCCACCCAAGGTGTCACAGGTATTGAGTGAATTGACTGCAAAAGTTTACGGTGTAAGTGGTGAGTAAAAGATAGAGGAACTTTCTTAGGAAATAAGTAAATTGCATAAAAGTAAAGATGTGAAAGGTGTGTAAAGGTCCTGCAGTTTAGAAGTTAGGCATAGAGAGAAACCGTTCATGGTGATAGTGAAAGTGCCAAATTGAATAAGCGGAATAAGTGATAGTGATATTCCTTATTTATAAGTGAGTAGGAAAGTAACCCACATACCTACTAGGTGTCCTCATGGCCAATTCTTCCCAATCCCAATGATCCATCTGCCTATTACCACGACCATGGTCATAAATTAATTAAGGTATTGCGACCGGATCAAGGCTTTAATCTTGATGGTTCCTTGCTGTCCTTGAGTAGTGCTAGCTCTTCTTTGATATCGGCCGTGTCACTCGGGGGTCGCCGAATTACTAGCATACAAGTTCATACCTATGAGATCTTTGGATCATGTTACCTAGGCCCTTAAATTAGATAACAAGAATTAGGCAAACATGCATATTCATTCTCACTATTCAAATAAAACATTACAACGATGACAAATGGATGAAATTAAAGGAGGCACAACACATCTCACCAATCCCCTACATCTCCCATGCATATGGGGCTTTACTCATACATTAGAGGAAGACAAATCAAAGGCATAATTGTATTGCAAATAAAAATCATCTCAAAGATTGTAGAAAACCACAATAGTGATTAAATATCTAATGAAATACAAATCGGGGGTAGATCAAAGTATCAAACCATAATCTTACAAGTGCCAATCTCTCCCTCTCTAAGTAATGATGGAATGAAGGTGGAGTGTGTGGTTTAGATGTTGGAGATCGTCGAGGAACAAGGTGAAGTTTTTCTCCTCTTTCAGATATGATCTTCCCCTATAGATAGCTTGCGGCGGCTGTAACTTCTGTTCTGTGGTTCTTCTCGTTTCTCCCCTTTTACGAAAGTTGCTTCAATTGATATAAGGAAGGCGCCGGTGGGTAGTACGGGCAAGTAGTACGGGCACGCCCCGACCGTACCATTGGTCGTTAAGCATTCAGGACGTCTCCAATGAAAGTTGCTCCAATTAGGGATTTGCTTATTCTAGTGTAATTAGCCCATAAATGCTATTAGATCTTCAATAAATGCTCATTGCCTGAAAACCATCACAAGAAACCAAGGATTCGCTAATTGCGACATTAACATTAGTGGAAAGGGGCAATCTTTAGTGAAATATGGTAATAAACAAGAGGAAAACCAATGGTAAAAAGTGATGAAATTTGGAGCTATCAATGTCCTTGACAATGTCTTCCTCATCCCTTGAACTTACAAATCTCAGGGGATGGGGAGGATGATGTTTGGGATTTCATTTCATACTTCATTTGACAGACGGCATTGCCGTTCAACAATAAGAGTTCATTTAGTTTTCAAGTTTGTTAATTGTTTCGTTAAGTAGTTGGTTCGCATAGATGATTGATACACTATTTTAGTATCCATGCTTTTCCTCTTGCTGTAATTTCAATGGATAAACTTCAGTTTCTCACTGAAATTGTAGTTAGTGGAAAAGTGTGTTTACTTATTTATTGTATTATTTCATTTATGTTTTAGGAATTCAATCAATCCTTTCTTATTTCAATCAAAAAAAGTTTAATTAGGGTTGTGCATAGGGTATAGATGTTTGGTTACTGTTTGTGATGCCTCTGCATTGAGTGTACACAGATGATAATCAAGCTTCTATGCTTGTTCTTGCTTCCTAGCATCAAGATCATCATCATTCATGATATTTTGGTTCTAAGTATTAGTGCTACAACTACTATCCTACCATTCCCTAGATGCAGATGATCTATGACTACCAATTTAATTATTTTTAACCTATCCTAGGATTTCTAAGCTAAAACCTTTGTAGTTTCCTTAATATTCTTGGTGAAGATATGTAGTAGCTACTGCCTTCTTCTTCCTCTGGTTCTTGAAGTGTTCTTCAAATTCTTCCTCTCCTTCTAGATTCTGCTACCTCTTAGATCTCTGTCTAACTATAGTGTGTGTGTGTTTGGTCTGAGCTAGACCATTGAGTTGTGAGCTCTGGGTCTTAGGTGGTAAGCTATTTATAGTGTTCCTAAATGGCTGTGGTGATGACACCTATGCCATGCATTTAGGTGATTCACATGCTTGGGCATGTGTGAAACCGCGTTTGTTTCTTAACTTATTCATAGGTGGCATGTTACTTTTGGTGGTTAAGCCATGCTGGTTTAAACCTATGTGTGTATGCCAAAATTGGCATATGGACCTTTTGTTCTTATACGCAGGGGGTTGGTATCTGCATATGCCTAATCAAAGCATGTTAGTTTATCTTTTGTCATGTTCTAGTTTTGGAGCATGACAAGTGTATATTCATTTTATTAGTAGTAGTTTGGATTTCATTCTTGAGCTCTTGCAATTCTATTTGGATGATTGTTCATAGCATCGTTTTTGTGAAGTTTGATTGGTTTACATTTCTCATTGATCATGCTTTATATTCCTGTTGTTCTAGGGTTCTTGGCAGAATCTAAAGTCTAGTATATCCTTTAGTTAATAGTCTTGTGCTATGGTTATTGCTACTTCTTTTCATTTATATGGTTCATAGCTTATGATTTAAATTCCTAGTATTCTTTGGTTCTTGATAGCCTGGGTTACTCCTTTGGTTAATAGAATTGTATGGTTATTGCTGTGATTCCTATTGGTTTGAAATTCCTACTTGTTGTGTTTAGACATTCTAGGATAGTTACTAATTTTAGGATTTTGGTCTACTTTGGGATTTTGCTAGTGTGATGTGAGATATTTGCCTTCTAGGATCCTATTTGGTTATGATCTAGTTTGGACTTAGATGGTTATACTGGTTTACACTAATCCTTTTGAATTATATTCTGGAGTGGTGAACTGTCAAGTGTTCAACCTCCAACATTTGATGACTTTTATATAAATCCAAGCTTGTTGTGATTGGTTTGGTTGCAACATTTGCATTTGGTTCTAATAATTATTCTGTTGGCTTACTTATATTGGATGCAATCCTAGTTACTTTTGTTTATTTGCTATCATTCCTGGGGTTTCTATTTCTTAACTCAACCCACTGGGATTTAAGACTTGTTCCTCGATCCTATTTTTGGATTCAACAATAATTTGGTTTTGCCTTAGGGCAAAACCTACATTTTAAATTTGACAAATGTTCCTTTATGTGTTTGTTTTGCAGCTTCGGCAAGATCAAGATGAGAATTTAGAGTAGAGTGAAGATAAAATGATGAAACTATAAATAAGAGATAGATAGGTTTAGTGGTTAGGGTTTTTCTTCTTTCATTCTAATTTTATTTTTATTTTGTGTCAAGCTTTGTAAGTTTCAAAGTTGTACTTATTTGGATTATGCATAAAGTTCAATTTATTTGATTTTGATGTGATTCCACTTTTGATGATTATTCCTTTTTAGTTGTTGTGTTATTATCTTGTGAACTCAAGTTTGAATAATTGAAACCTCAATTTTGAATTCCAAGTGTAAATGTAAATTGTTCTATTTATTTTCATGATCATATGTGAGTGTGTGTGTTTATAATTAAGTGTTTTAGATTTGGTGAGACTATCCTTTCAAATGACTCTCAAACAATTCACCATTGAATTTGAATTCAATTCCTTGGGTTGACTTGAGTCAAACTCAACTCTAGATCAAATTAAGTGGTAACATTCAAAACACAAAAAGTTCAAATTTCCCCTCAATTTCATGTCCTAAAATGAAATGCACAATTTCAGTATCAACCCTTAGCCCTTTCCTATTTCTTTGGGTCTTTACAAATATGTACTTTATTTTGAGCATAATGCCTTATATACGAAGTGTTTTGATAATCTCCGATTTGTTTCACATATCCTTGTCATCAACCAATCATTTGCCGTGGCAGGAATGTTTGGCACACTACATCAAGTATGAGGCGTAAACTAATTATCTCTAATGAAGATGTATTGAAACTAATATGGTAGATAAAACCAACAATATGGCATATTCCGGGTCTGACAAAGGTAGAAAAAGAGCATCCCCATATCGTTTACACATTCTGCTAATATGCGATAATTCATGAATTGGTCTATTTTTTTATAAAGAGACACGGAATAGTCGGCGAAAAGCCAGCCTACGTGATAAAAGAGAGATTTATCTACACAATTTTGCTCATCTCATTTGCACTTGGAAGTTTAAGAAAATATAAGAATGGACATTTCAATATGTGGACTAGTAAATCATTAGTTATAGCTATACATCAGTGTGTTGCCAAATACACATTAATATTATACAAGCCTATAATAAGACTTCCGTAGTATAAACTTTTGAAAAAAATATCATAATCAGGCTGCATCGAAAATTGCTAGATTACTGATGGCCATTCATGCACTTGTCTAGCAAGTTCCCTAGTTGAAGTTTATGGGATGAATAAGGTACATGATTACTACTACTCATTCTTGAAGTGTCTAATAACACCCCTTGTTAAACTTTAAAGCAGGTTCTCGCAAGGCCTTGTTCATCTTCATCATAAAATCCAACTGCAATAAGAATAAGAGTTTGTAGTATCATGACGACCAGATGCCATTCCAAGCAAAGGCAAACAACATATCCCCACAAAAAGGAACATAACAACAAGATGCGTGTAAGAGGGAAAAGGAGGAGATGATGAAGAAGAAGAGACCTACCCCTTGTGCTCCACATTCTTGGTAAGGTCAAAGACTTGACAGATGATATGCCTAGACACAAGAAATGGGCCAAGAATGAGCCAGAAGTTGAGAGGGTGGCAGAGCGCCATCCTCTAACGGCGGTGGCTGGTTCTATGGGTGAACGCTAGATTATTACGTCCTGGTAGGACGACCTTCAACAACATATAATAGTTTAGAAACATATGGATTATGGAAGGTGGTGCAAGCTGATGGAGAGAGAGTGGTTGTCTTCCTCGACAAGTTGCGGTGGTGCTTGTGGTGGAGCGATATATGGTGGGAAACACGACGGGCAAGGACAATATGTGCAAGATTAGTAGATTTGTTAGAGGTAGTTTTCTATGAGTTCATCGCGGACGGTGACTCACGACGCCAAACTGTTTTGTAGAGGGGGTGGTTTGTGTTGAGTGCTCAACATTGGAGGGTCACAAACAACTTGATTTGACTTGATAGTTGGCTGAGATTGACTAGATACATCCTTATTAGTTATTGTACTATATTCATGAGAAACTTCACAATCATTATAGGTGGCGCTTGTGGCGTGTATTTATTTGTAGTTCGAGAGGAGTTTTACTCATTGCTAAAGAAGCAAGACGAGGAAGATCTAGAGAGGTTCCTGGTGATCTTCAAGAAATTTCGACGCGGTGTTGTCACGCTGATAGGATAAATTATGCTTATGCCTCTCCTCGGCACAAAGGATGAACCCGCTGTAAGCAATAGCCTCTTTTCTGTAAAAATGGTTGGGATCCAAGATTATATTTCTCATGGTACTACACATGTGTACTAACTTAGGCTATAAACTGATACACATCTAAGAAAATAAGCCTCACACGGAGCATTCAACAAACATGATGTTGACCCACCATACAAACAACTAACTTGTGACTGCAGTTCCATGTCCAAGTTCTATAGTACAAAGCATAACTCGGTGATGCCACATAGCCAATTCGTGTGTTCCTCAAATTTGGGCATGACGCTGATCACAAGTTCGATATTCTTGTCATGGGTACTTCTTATTCACAACCACCAGCACAAATCAACCAACTTGGACGCTCAAATGTCTAAGTTTATGGAGGCTTTCAAACAACTGCTCTTTGAAACATACGTATATTGATCCGAACAACCAAGGCTACCAAAGGCCTTACCCAGAAGCTCTTTTCCTATCTTCCCCAACTTTTTCATGGTAAATTAGTGAATGCCTGGTCATAAATCGTTACACCAAGTGCTCTAGGATCGAAGCTTCATCTTCGCGTTACCACTTCTTCCTTCTTTCACGCTTCCACCTTGGATGGCGTGATTTGTTTTGATCCCTCGACATCCTCCCTTGCTTCCGTCATCATTGACTCCAACCTCTTTGCAGTGAGGGGGATGTTCAAGTAGTACAAAATCCAATGGGGTAGGATAATGGCTCGTGTAAATGAAAGGATTCACCTTTGAAGTCTATGATAGGTGTAATGAGTTGGAGTGCTTACAATGCAATGTATGGGGGTTGTACCGTGACACATAAATGTGAATTGACTTAAAAAATTAAACAAGGCTTAGATATTAGCAATAACACAAAAAAATCCATAATGTGGCGGAAAATGTGTTCTCGACCATGTGTGAGGTTGTGGTATTGAACTCCCCATGTCCTTACAATTAGTTGCTATGTTTCTTGCCTATGCTACATGTGCCCTTCACGGTTTGAAAGGACCTAAGTTGCAGTACATGAGGACTTGGTAGTACCGATGTTTTTTATGTTGCTTTGCACCGAAGTTAGGATAGCAAACTCAAAATTTCTAGCATTTTCGGTAACAGGATCTACAGGCATCACCGGTAGAAAATACCGACTGAGAAAAAAAACCTTGAAGTTACAAATCATGTATAGCATAATAATGTCTAAAATGTGCAATTATGTAGTACTTTTTTGTTGGATAATAAAGAGTCACCAAATGGTCACTGAATTAGAAATACCGTAAGAGTTTCTCAAACAACTAAAGAACGGAGACAACTAAGAAATAGACAATTCAAAACATAATAAGTAAGTAACTTTTGCAAAAGTACATCTCAGGTTGTTTCAAAATTCTTGTACAGTAATAAAGTCATGCATCTATATGCAGTCATGCACATGACATGAGCTGAAGTCTGAAGAGCACGGCCACGACTAAAGAGATTAAATCATGCGAATACACCGCGCGTCTCCTTAGGAAGTCACCGACTGATCGAGCCGAGTCGGCATCACACTGATCATCATGATTTCTTGGAGAAGAGCAGCCGCGCGCGGATGTCAGCGGGGTCGACGTCCTGAAAATGGTTCTCAGGCATCCAGTAGCCCGTCTTGGGTTCTCTCATCCAGAAGAAGTCCTTCGGGGCCTCCTTCTGCGCCGCCGCCGCAAGCTTTCTCGCCGCTCCGGTTGCTGAAGGCTCCTGCCGCGACATGGCTGCCGCCGCCGCCACCGCGTACGACCGGGCGCCGCGGTTATTCGCCGCCGCGAGCTGGCCTGCTATCCTGGACGACGAGAGGAATACGCGCGTTGCCATGGATCGTTGCTCGATCGGAATTGGATGGAACTGAAGGAGACGTGTTCGTTAGGGTTTTAGGAGCAACGTGGGCAGGCGGTGCGCGTACATTTATAGGCTGGAGGGTCATGCGCCTGCAGATCATGAGGAATTACTTGGAACACAAGCAGGAGCCTGAAGTTCATCGAGTTCCAAACCGTTTCGACTTCGTCAAGTTTGAAAGATGGGTAGGACAGCGGACGCCGCGGACGAATTACCGGATCGTGCTTTGCGGGCTTTGGGCCTCCATTTGTGTAAAATAACCCATTGTATCTGATGGGCCTTCAACGTGCGGACGTTTATCTCAGCACCATACAAGCAGATTAATAAGGTTTCTATTAAGGAATTCATTTACTAAGGCTTCAGGAGCACAGACCAAGTGACCAAGCAATCCTCTGCAAAGAAAAAAGATTCATCTTCCTCTGCCTTTTTTTTTTTGCGAAATTCAACCTATCTTTTTTTCTTTTGCGAAATTTTATCGATTTATTAATAATCGTTAACAGTAGTACAAATAATCCTAAAAATAATAAATATTACAAATAGGTTCATGAACCACCTACCGACGACTACAAACAGTTGCACGAGCTGAAGCGTGTCGCCGTCCTCGCTCCTCCATCACCGGGGCTCGGCAAAGCTTGTCTCAAGCTTGTCTTAGTAGAGTTTGTTATAATAGACCGGCGAAAAGTCATTGTGTTAAGGCCTAAAGGAGAGCAACAACCATCGTTAATAATGACATCCGTAAATCGGAAGAGACTAACCTTCACACTAACAAACACAAAAATGGACCAGATCCCAAAAGATCCGCCGGACACACGACTTCACGCGTCCTCCGCCCGCGCTAGATGCACAACCGTAGCGAGGATAGAACATAGAGGATCCTATTCTGACTTCAAGATATAGCTGTCTCCTCAATATCTCGAGAAAGACACTGAAAAAAGGCCTAAAAACAGAACGAGAAACCTCCTGCCGACGAGGCAACCTATCTATTATAATCATCAACAATGGTACATAGAGGACTAATAGTAATAAATATCACAAATAGGTCCTTAAATCGCCTAACGACAACTACATACACTAGTACAAGCTGAAGGCGCGCCGTTGTCCTAATTCCTCCGTCACCGGAGCCGGGCAAACCTGGTCGTAGTTGAGTTTGTTTATGTCAGCTTAGCGTACCCTCTGTTTAGGGAGGTCCGACGCGAACGATGCACCTCACCACAGTTACCACTCTAAGGCCTAAGCTAATCCGGGTATATCTTGGACATGATTGCAATATTCTCTAATATCTTGGGTATCAAAGTTCAGTATTCCCCTTTGTAGCATTCAGAATTTATTCCGATGACAGTTGGATACTTTGGTACCACTGACCGAAACCTAACAGATCACACAGCGACGTAGTACAAGAATCTCTTCTTGCTCTCTGGATTTTCTTATTGTACTATATTAAGAATCAACTGGAAACATGCATGTGAATAGGAGCAAAAGATTAACACGCAAAAGTCTCTTCTTTATTCACTTGTTCCACCATGCAGTAGTACTAGCTAGGCTACAGCCAGTAGCGTCTTCCTCGGCCTGCCGCGGATGGGCGTGCGATGATGGCTGTGGTGCCGCGCCAGTCCTCGCCGCTCCCTCGCCTCGTCCACGAGGATCTGCTGCCCCCGGCACTCCTCGCTGCAGAACCCTTGGCCCCCTCTGCATATAAGCAGTAGCGGACCTAAGATATTTTTAAATCCCGAGCAAACTATATATTTGAATGTCTAAATTGTAACTTTTAATCAAATTTCTATGAAATTAGCCTTTGCCGGCCGGCCGGAAGCGGGCGCTGCGTCCGCCACTGCATATAAGGTAGAGTGCGCATCAGACATGAGTCACTCACACATGTATTCGACAGGAGGCCTCGTCGAGCTAGCGGTTTTGGCCTGATGCTCGTGCTGCATAAGGCTGTTGGGTTTTGGTACCTGTACATGTAGACGTCTTTGTTGGGGCTGAGCTCCCTCCGGCACAGGGAGCACGCCTTCAGGAAGCTGCAAGAAACGGCGGGAGCACGCAGCGGCCTGACCATCTGCTTGAGGACTATGTTCGCCGCGTGCGCATGCCGGCCGTGTTGCTGGTGCCGGTGGCCATCGCCCCCTGCGTGGTGCTGGTGCTGATGGTGGACGAGGATCTGGAGCCCGACGACGAGGCTCTCGCGCGCGGGGCGACCGCTGATGCCGTCGCCGCTCATGGCCCGGCCGAGCAGGCTGCGGCAGTGGCACGCAGGGCCACCATCTTCCCCGAGATGGAAGATGCTCTGTTTTCTTGGAAGCATGGCAGCGTGGAAGTGGGATCGGAAGGACGAGTGGTGGGAAAATGTGGAACCAACTCGCTCGCGGTGGTTACCACTTTCAGGCGTACGTGTAGCGTGGGAGAGGGGGTGATGGGGGCGTGTGAAGGGGAGAGGAGTGATGGGTATTTAAAACCACTTGATCTTCACAAAAGTTTTTTCCCAGTTTTTTAGTAAGGTTACTTTCTTCCACATCAGCCAATAGAGATGAAGAATCTTTCGGGCTTGGGCCCCAGATTAAAACATGTGTGGTATTACTCCAAGATATTTTATTTTACTTAAGCACGAGTTTACTAATTTTACGAATTATCCTCGCGGTCAATTATCACGCATAAAACTTTTTCTTTTCTTTTGAAAGAGGTATCACGCATAAAACTGTTTCATGTTTTACTACTTTTACCGGGTATTGCCTTATCTTCCAGGGATAAGTTTCTTAGCGTGATGGTTTTATCAAAAACTTTGATGGTTTTGAACTACATAACCAAACTTATTTAGCATGAAATCTACGACTCTAGTACAGATGCAGCTGCTGGCACGGTTCATAGAGATGATTCTGTTGCAGTCATTCTGTCTTCGTGTCGTCGGTTTACATCTTGCAGAAGTGCTTTAGGAGCTGAGCTTAGCCAAAGGCCGCGACAACAATGTAGTAGTTGCACTTGCACAAAAAGGGAGCGGGCTGGATGCAACCGCATGTGGTGTCATAGAAAGAGGTGAGACTCATGCATGGGTCTGAGTCTCACCTGATCCGAGGAAAGGGTATTAGAACGATTCCTTTGTCTGGTGATGGCAAATGCTTAAAACACCGATGCCCCACATGGAGAACGGTCGAGGAAAATGCTTGGTATGGCAGCCGAATGGTGATTGTATGCTGTAAACAAACGAGTTTTGACCAGAACAAAACAGCTAGCCGTGAGATGTAGGTTTTTTTTTATTATTACCCTTCGATCCAAATTAGTTGACTCGAATTTGTCAATATACGGATGAATCTAATACTAAATCATGTCTAGATACAATTGAATCAGACAAATCTGAATCAACTAATTTGGATCGGACGAAGTAGTACATAAGATGTCCCATTACTACTTCAGGCAAATCAGAATTGCATAGAGTACAAAAGAATTCAGTAAAGCCACGCGAGATGACAATATCGTAGTGGTCACCTGCATCACCATTCATCAGAGAATTGAGATTAAATCGAAGTGGTCCTAAAAGCAACAAAAGTTATTTGTCCTCATCTCAAGGAACTCGTTTGGCAGTTTCCCTCACGTACTCCCTCTGTTTTAAAATATAAGATGTTTTAGTTTCGTGCAGGTAATATATCTAGACTTTTTTATAGTACTCCCTCCGATCCATATTACTTGTCGTTGAAATTGATGTATCTAGCACTAAAACATGTCTAGATACATCTTTTTTTTTCCGAAAAGGGGAGTAAAACCCCGGCCTCTGCATCAGTCGATGCACACAACCTTTTATTACGAAGTCATCATCCAAAAGTTTTACAATTCAAGGATCAGATAAGGTTGATACATGCACCAACCAGCGAAATACAAGCGACAAATGATCACTAAACATCTTGTAAACGACTAATATGCCGCCAGCACGACTGGGTGAAGATATCTCGTGCGACCATCAGGAGACGGCTGCACCTAGTAACCATAATATCTCGTTGGTCTTGCGGTAGAAGAAAGGTCCATAGTTGCACCCAATGTGCCACCATATGAATCACCTGCAAGAGATTAAACGTTTTGTTTTTGTTAAAGATAATATCATTCCTGCAACGCCAAATAGACCAACACAAGGCCGAGACTCCAATTCGGATTCTTGCCTTAGACTTATTATCAACACCATTCAACCAATTTCCAAACATATTCGTTATATTAGATGGAGGGGGAGATCAAAAGCAAAATAAACAATGCGCCACAAAAGGCGAGCAAAAGGACACGATATAAACAAATGTTCTAGATACATCTATTTTCGCGACAATTAATATGGATCGGAGGGAGTATGTAGATTTGGAATTCAACCTTTTCGAACCTACACACTAAAAAACGTCTGGATACACTATCTTCACAAAGCTAAAACATCTTATATTATAAAACGGAGGGAGTACAAAATAGAGGAATCGCAACAATTGTGAAGTCTTTTGCACGACACGACTGCCAACCAGAGAGATAGTGGTATACAGACTTCCGTCAGCTTTCTCCCTTTCTCGTTTCACGATGTAGGGTATAACCAGATCTGCTAATATGCTAAAACTTGCACCCAAGAGGTGTGCTTCCATGTATCCCTCGTTCCAAACTCAAGAAACTTAAAATACAAGGACAGTCAGAACTGGTTGATACCCCTTCATGCCCCGAACGGAAGATCCTGACCATCCTTACATTTTCAGTTTTGTTCGTTTAGGAGAAGAGGTACACTAGAGCAAAAGTGTGCGCCCAATTGTAAGATAACAAACCATATTATTACAAAGTCTAATCCCTCCGTCCACAAATAAGTGTATTTTTAATCTTTGTCTTGATTCAAATTTTTTTAAATGACCAATTTATACAAAAATATAGCAACATATATGACATCATATATGTATATAATGAAAATACATTTCAAAGAGGATGTAGCGGTACTAATTTACGGTCATAAGTATTGATACGTTTCCTAGTCAAACTCAAAATCTAGAAATACACGTATTTGTGGATGGAGGGAGTACTTCTCGGTCGACATGGAAATAATTTCTCACCAACAACGTTTCTTAGATCAAGGGCTGTGAATATATTAATTCATAATAACAAAGTCCATTACAATTCGGTTCTCGACGCACACATGTGCAACTCTAAACCACACCTTACACAACTTAGGGGCTGATTGTTTCCTAGCCACACTTCGCCAAGACTAAGTTTTGCAGTGTGGCTAAGAAATTGAAGGGCATAATGTGTGGCAATAATTGCCAAAAAACGTACTCTATGACAAGTGAACCATGTGGACAATAAAGTGTGACAACATTAAAGTATGGCAACAAAAACCTAGCAAATTCCCAAACCTTGGTCTCGCAAAATGTGGGACAGAACCAAACACCCCTTATTTTGTCACATCATTCCTTCGCCATTGCACTGGAAACTTCATTTGTAGAACACTACAACGCATTGAGGAATAGCAAATTTGATTGCATAAGAAGATTCTAGTAATAATACAAAGATAAACAACACATGAGAACTAATGCATACAAAGTAAGACCACTCATAGTGAAGAATAGCATATACCTAGTAGCATATAATACTAGTCTTTGTTACTATTTTTACAGGGCATTTTTTTACTTGTCGAAAAGGGGAATAAAACCATGACCTTTGTTGTCGCTGACATCTCCTTTATTGCAGAGTTTAAGAATCAAAATTTGATCACTTAGGGTGGCCACAAAGATCAGCCACAGGAAGATAAAAATAAAACATCGTTTAAGGCTTCATAGTGCATGTAGTATCGTAGGGTAGTAACATGGTAGACTTCCTTTATTATTTTGTAGAGTATTTTTTTTATTAGAAAGCCATATGTGATGGTAACATATTGTAGGCGCATGTACTTCTAGCGTGCATGATGTGTATTAGCCGTACGTGTACTTCTTTCTAATACCAAAAGGGAGGCACTCCATGCTGCTGTGCAAGCCTTTCAAGTTTCAATTTGTCATCTTAGCCTTCAAATTAATAAAGGGACTAGGCATGTCGCCATCTCTTGCTTTTCTTTTTTCTGCTCTACGCATGTCGCCATCTCTTGCTATGCAGGTGTAGTACAATTATGGGAAAACACATTTGTGTCCTATTATCTGTTGAAGGGTTGATCATTTCCCTGAAACCACGATTGCCAATGTAGAACAGAAAGATGCTTGTACGACTGCACATGGGTGCTGGCGAACTAGTACAAGTTATGTATACAGTACTAGACATGTTGGTGAAGTCTTGTTATGATTATTGCTTTGGCCCATGGGATCAGCGGATCAAAAAGTGTTATGATCATGCACGCCCACGGGGGTTCCATAGCCGTTGCTAGCTCTTGTCAAGTCGAGCTCTAGCTTCATCGAACGATTCAAGCTGAATAATACTACTCCTCCGACTATATTAGTAGACCCAAATTTATCTAGATTCGGATATATATATATAAATATGTTTTAGTAATAGATACATCTAAATCTAGAAAAATTCAAATCAACTAATATGAGTCGGAGGGAGTAGTATATAGTTCTTGAAAAAAAAATACTACTCCCTCCGTCCAGAAATAATTGATTTAGCTTTGTCTAGATTCGAATGTATTTATATACTAAAATGCGTCTAGATATATTTAAATCTAGGTAAAACCAAGTCAGTTATTTTTGGACGGAGGGAGTATTAGTAGACGTAGTGTATAGGTTTGAGATGAGCTCAATATAAACTCCATAATTTCCTGATTCGTTCTAAGATGGTTATGATTACGTCTTATTTTTCCACTGAATGTAGTACTCGATCCTACTCCGGAACTGTTTTCTCGGTCGACAAAAAGAGCGACGCACTAGCGATGATTCCAAAAGGCATGCATGTACGTGAAGAATCTGGACCGTTTTTCATTTGTCCTCGACATAGCTGGATGCCAAATTCTTGTACTCCCTCCGTTCACTAAGTAAGACCATCCAGTTATTTTTTTGGAAATACATATATCTAGACACATTTTCTTGTTTAGGTACATCCATTTTAGTCCGAATCTAGTTTATTTTGAAATATCTAAAAGGTCTGACATTACTGAAACGGAGGGAGTACTTACATTTTGATCCGGCATCTTTTTTTTCCGAAAATTACACAAATTGCCTACCATTTTTCGATAGAAGGGAGCAAAAAACATCACTACTGCTCTGTATTAGTGCGAATGCGAATGAAAAGCGTGGAAATAGAGACAAAGCTTTAGGGAGCCCTCTAGTTTTCAAAATCAACTTTGAAATTCCAACCATTCCGGTGAATGTAGTCAATGATATATCCTAAAAACATGAAAATAAATTGTATTAGGGGCTACACAAAAAGATAAAAATGTGGATCTGAGTAGTTGCTACAAGAAATCAGCAATTTGCCATGTGCCATAGAGACACAACGGTTTCCTTTTTCCTCTCTCTCCAAAGAAAAACGGTTTCCTTTTTCTCTTTTATTTCATTTAGTTTCCTTCTTTTGGCACATAAAAATAGTTTAATGAGTTTTGGGGTTGGATCTTTCTAAACTCTTAGTGATTCTCTTCTATATAACAATTACCTATGTACCTAAAAGTCATTTTGGGGGTTTCTAGGACCAAGCTATCTCACACTTCAAGTTCAAATTTAAATTACTTTTGGTAAATCACATGAAGTCATTTAAATATGCGAAAATATCTTAAAAGCATAGAAAATCATAAAAGTTGGGAATTTCCACCGAAATATGGTCTTATTTGTGTATAAACCACAGTGGTGCCAATATGTACCATACTTTTACACTTGATTCGTAAAAAGACACCATTTTAGCGTTTATAAAATGGAAAATGATTTTTCGGTACAAAAGAGTTGAAATCTCTATTTTGCAACGTGTTTTGGAATGACAATATGCACCTCAATGTAAAATTTGGGCACACTATATTAAACTATGCCACAGATATAGCCATGAAGTGGTCATGTCTTAAAAGTCATGAATCAAGTTCGTACATATTATTCACTTTTGTGATGGAACTTTTAAATTGTGATATTGCAAGTTTGGTGTTTTTTCTCCCAACTAGTAATTATAAAAGGACTCCATGTGGAAGGATTGCATATTTTCATTTTATTTCAATTATTCCAAACTTGGGTCAAAATGATGGCATGGTTGTTCATGGAAAGAGGTTCAATCTTTCAGAACTCTCTGTGGTTCTTCTATATAGTTACTACTCGTGTACCTTAAAATGATTTTTGGGAATATTTAGGACTGAGTTATCAGGCATTTCCGGTTCACATTTGAATACTCTAGTTAAATAGGTATAAAGGCATTTAGATGTGAGAAAGTACCTAGAAATCTTTAAAAATTGGCAATTTCCACTCAAATATGGTCTACTTCGTGTGAACATTGGACTGGCGCCAGTTTGCACCATATTTGTTTTGGAATATTCTCAAAAGAACGCCATTTTATATATTAGAAAATGGAAACTGATATTTTTGTACAAAACATCTGAAAAATCTAATGGGAAATATTGTATGATATGATGCTATGCACCTAGGTGCACACTTTGGGCATATTATAATAAGCTATGACATATATATGGTCATGACTTGATCATCTGGTTTGAAAGTGCTAACTATTCCTACAAAATATTATATTTTGTGAAGGATATTTCAAATTTACAAATTGAAAGTTTCGTATTTTTCCCTTTAAACTAGTACACATAAATCACTCCATGTAGAAGGATTGACTTCTTTCAATATTCTTCATTTTCTTCCAATTAGTTCAAAACGAGATAAACATGGCTATTCATAGAAATGAGTTAAAATTTCAAAACTATCAGTGATTTTTCAATAACTGATAGGTTATGTATGTAAATAATTTTTTGAAGATTTTTAGGACCAAACTACCACACACATCTAGCATAAATTTGAATTACTTTTGGTAAATTAGCATAAAATCATTAAATGTGAAATAGTAGCAAGAAATTTTGAAACTTCATAAAACTTGGAAATGTCTCTCAAATATGGCCAACTTTATATGAAAATTGGAATAGTGCCAATTTGCACCATGTTTTTGTACTTGATTAACAAAAAACACCAATTTAGCATTTAGGAAGTGAAATATGTTTTTTGTTAAAAAAACTGCAATTTTATTTGGAAACATTGTTTTTGAATCACAAGTGAAGGGAATATGGCCGAGGGGAAATAGAAAATGGTTATTATCTTATTTGGCAACATTGTTTTGGAATCAAAAATGAAGAGAATATGCCCGAGAGGCAATAACAAAATGTTTCTTTCTCATGCTAGAATTATATTAACTGGAAACATTAATATATGTGTGTCTAACAAACAAACAAGAGTTCCTAGTAAAGCCTTTCTATTAACTAGCTCATTGATTAACTAATGATCAAGGTTTTCTAATCATGAACATTGTACGTTGTGAATAACAGAGGCATGTAGTTAGGGGAATAATGTGATGAACATACACCCAAAGTAAGTATATAAATACGATCAAGTCGTTAAGTTTACATTACTGTATCAAACACACACGAAGTAACCATAATCCTCAAACCATGAGATAATGGCAATCACTAACTCGAGAGGTGTGCTTAGATGGCATCAAACGTCACAATGTGATATGGTGATTATAAAGGTGTTATTGGGTATTCCTAAAGTATTAGTTCAGCCTCATGGATCAAGAGTGGGATTTTTTCATCCAGATGAAGGAGAGATATATCTAGACCCTCTAAGTGATATCATATCGATATAGCTTGCAAGCAAGTGACTAGATCACAAGGATGTTATATCACAGAATGAGTAAAGAGTACTTGTCGGTAATGGGATCGAACTAGATATGGTTGATACCGATGATCGGATCTCGGAAAAATAAAATATCGTGACACAAAAGGAATTGGGTAAGACGTTAATGGTTCACACGATCACAAGATTAATCATTGAATATGTGAAAGTCATTATGGATCTCCAGGTACCGTTGTTAACTATTGATCGGAGAGGTGTCTCGATCATGTCTACATTATTTATGAAGTGTAGGGTGACACACTTAAGGCTTGTTGATGCGTTTGAGAAGATAATGTATATTGGAGAAAAGTTTAGCAAGCATCGGAATTGTTTCGAGGACTATTTCGAGAAACACTAGAATTGTTTTGGGGATATCGTAATATACCAAGGGGTAATTGTTAATGTTTGTTAATTAAAAGAGTGACCAAATTTTAAATTTATGAAATAAAAATTGTTTTTATTTACTTAATGGAAATTTTGAGTGGACAGTCCACTAGCATTAGATGTGAGGTGAGTGGGAGTGAGTGGAGCTTCCACCCACTTAATGGATGGAAAGGTGGGGCCACCTAGTGGTGGCCCGTGGACACCCCATGGTGGCAGCCTCCTCCCCTATATAAGGTGGGATGGTTCTCCTCTCCTTCGCACACTCAAGTAGAAGCTCTATCCCTCCCCTCCCACTGTCTTCAGGATTAGCGCGAGCCATGGCTAAGCAGTTTTCTCCGATGGATCTTCTGCTTCCGCTACCCTGTTGATCAAGGGTACGAGAGTTAACCTCGAACTGTACGTGAGACCGAGCATAGAGGCGCTACCGGATTTTAGCGCTCATCTACTCGATCTTGAGATTGGTATGTGATCATCTACATCATCCATGCAATCAGATTTTGTTAAAAGCTTTTCGGTCTTCGACGGTGAGTTTTTCTAGATGGTCTATTACTTATTACTTGCATATACTAGATTAGATCTTGGCGTATTTGGCGTTCATATCGTAGGAAATATTTTGTTTTCTATGCTGCGAACCCTTTAGTGGTATCCGAGCCATATCTATCTTAGATGTTTTGTACAGGTAGAACACATCCGGATGTGGGCATTAATGATCATGTTATTGCTTCCTTTGTGTATGTTAGATCTTAGTGGCATAGTGGGATAAAGCGGCCAGACTAATTTTACATGTCCTCGCACATGATACATGTTCCACTCTTGACATGAAACTAGTTTTCATAAGTGGATAGCCGTTGTCAGTTGCTTTCACTATAGTCAAGATCTGATCTACAACGGGTTGTTAATAATTTATTTATCACCGTTGTGGTTCGATGTTCGTAGGTATGAATGGTTCTATCTTCAAAATCCCTAAGCCGCATAAAACATGCAAATATAAATTAGAGGCGTCTAACTTATTTTAACTTATTTTTGCAGGGCATGTGATGCGATATGGTCAAATATTACAAATTTGATGATGCTAATATTATTTGTAAATTATGACAACCGGCAGATGGTTGTCTTATTCTTTTATGGCCTGCATGCCGGAAATAGAAATCCATGTAATATATATAGAGAGAACATGACTATTCTACAACCTCCCTTAAGGTAGTTGTAGAATAACTATTCTATAATCCTACGCTACACAAATCGGACACAGGCCCCCGACCGAACCCGACTCATCCTTGCCCTGACCAGAAGAAGGTCTATATTAGGGCGCCCACCCCGAGCAGAGAAATCACCTGATCCTCCCCCGATCCCGACGAAGCAGCCCACATGGTCGGCGCGGTGAGTGAGCGGCGGCGGTAGCCGACGCGAAGGAGCTCGCGACGGAACCATGGCGACCTACCCCAACCAGAAGACCTTCCTCTCCAGCGTCGGCACGGGCGAGTGAGCGGCAGCGGAAGCCGATGCAAAGGAGCTGCGGCAGAACCCCGACAAGCTCCCGCAACCACCGAACCTTCTTCTCCGGCGAGCGGAGTAAGCAATTTCTTAAATTTTGTAGCCAAATTCCAGCGCTTGCAAGCCAAATTCTTCGATTCCCTCGCAAAATTCAAACATGCGAAGCTTGCTCGTCGATATATTTTGCAGGACATACAATTCCTAAATCAAATCGTAGCGACATGGCCCCAGTTCGCCGAAGTATTGGATCTCAACTTGATTCAAAGGTTTGCATCTTAAATTCACGGCCTCCTGGATGGAATCATGCTGTGTTCTGTCATAATTTGATGCTTGATATGGAAACACTTGATTGTGTAGTTCATGATGAGAGCCTATGAAAGTTCACTTGTTTGGTTATTGATTAATTTTGTGGTAATTGTATTATTATCAGAAGTTCACTATCAAAAATGTGGAAGTTCATATTGATAATCCAGGAAGTTTACTTGTAGAAACTTGATTATGATTGGAAAATCAAGTTCAGATTGTTATTATGATATTCAGGAGTTCATTACTATTCCTATTGAAGATCACATATTTGGTTCCAGGAACTTGCATCATGGTAGTTCAGATTGTTATTATGATATTCAGGAGTTCATTACTATGCCTATTGAAGATCACATGTTTGGTTCCTGGAAGTCTAGTGAAGTGGTTTTATAATAAAAAGTTTGAAAATAGGACAAGATTTTATTCTATATTTCAATTATTCTACTGTAGTTCACTATTGTATTTATGGAAGTTTATTGGGATACACATTGCATTGAATCCTTACAAAGTTTTTGTTGATGTTTGTTCGTGTGCTTAAAAAATTAAAGTTGTGTGATAGAAAAGGTGTTGTTTCTCTTGAAAAGAGTTCATCCTTGCATCCATATATTTGTCTTACAAGAATCAGATCCAAATACAGAAATGAAACTGGCGAACGAAAAGGAAGGAATAAATCTAAATGAGCAGCCAATAGATCCAGATGTCTAGGAACTGCTTGGAGAAATAGAGAAGGAAATGTGTGAGTTGAATATGCCCGAGCAACAAAGAAACTATAAGAAGAAGTTAACTTCAGAAACTTGTGAAGTCCATATGAGTAGACATTGTGAAACAACAAGTGTCGGAGAGCGCATACAAGAACGACAACCACAGACTATGACCAGGGAGTCTACTGCTGGTGGTAGAGAGGTCCACACTGATGGTAACCGTGCTACTATAGACCCGGCAGGCATGGAAGATGGCATACTGTGCTGGTCAGGAACACCGAAACAAAAACGTTCTCCTCTTAAGTGTGATCAACCGATAATTGTGACTGAACCTATGATGCGACTCCCAAAACGGATGCCTCTAGGTGGAAAAAGACAGAAGTCCATTGTAGAAGGTGCTGTAGTCAGGACACATAGAGCTAGCGGTTCAGTTGATTATGAGTTGGGAACCAAGAAGACTGCAGAACAGTAGGACAGCGAGAAGTCCAGTACTTACATTGATGCAGAATCTATACGGATGGTGCCATTTTCAAAAGAGGAAGATGAAGAAGAAATAGAGTGCTGGTCTAGACTATCGAAGAAACCACACTCACCAATAAATTACACTGAACCAATCATTGTTACGGAATCTGTCTATTGTGTATCAGCACGATCATGGCACATACATCGAAATAAAGAGTCTAGAGACAATGGACAGTGTGCAAGGACGATGAGTAAGAAAAGGATCAGTGCAGAAACAGGAGATGCTCAGAATAATAATAAGTCCCCTGATGATGAAGGTTATACATACTCTAGGAAAGAATCCTTCAGAGAAGCTAGTAAATACTGAAGCTCAGTTAGCAATGAAAGGAGCACAGAGAGACAACATGGGAATATAGTAAGGGCCAACACTGCTTCGAATCACATCCCTCCTCGAGATCCTATGTGTCATGTACCAATTGTCACTCCTCCTGGTCCGATACATACTGAACAGTAGCAGACCAACAATCGTACACACACATAAGTTGTTATACTTTAAGAACTACAAACTGTGGGAACTTATATGAAACTTGAAGCATATGATTAAAAATGTTTTATATTGAAAAATGGCGCCCACTGATACCAGCAACTGGTCAAGAATTTTCCATACATAATGAAGATTACGAATTTTACAACATGTACACCAAGCACACAGGGTTTGGCATCAAGAAAGGACATCACAACAAGAAAATGAGGTTTCTACAATGTGTGCGAGAGGGAAAGCATCATATCATACTTTATGAGAACGATCGCCAACAGGACAGACTAAGCAAAAGATTTGGGTGCAAGACATTCATGAGGTTCAAGGAAAGAGCTGATGCAACGTTCATCGTGAAGGACATCAAACTTGAGCACAAGTACCCTCTGTTGTTGAGCCCATCAATGAATGTATTCATGCATTCGCACAAGAGGGTAGACTTTACTCTGAAGGATTATATAAAAGATCTGCACAGTAGCAATGTTAAACACGTCAACATCATGTCATTGCTATCTAGGATTCGTGGAGGGCGAAGCAACCTACCATTAAACAATAAGGATGTTCTGGACATGTACGTATTTCTTATTGCACCGAACAAAAATAAATGAATCAGTAATATATTCTACAAAAAAAACATACTGATATCTTATTTCAACTTGCAGGAAAGCTGAATTTAATCGTGAGGCGGCTAAGGGAGCAGTCCAAAAGATGTTTAAATACTTTGACGGCTTGAAAGCTGAAAATGAAAACTTTTACCTTGATCTCCAGGTGAATGACGAAAAAAATCAGAAATATTTTCAGGGTAAACGCAAGCAGCAGAGCCGCTTATCAAGATTTCGGTGACTGCATCACGTTCGATACTACATACAAATACAACAAATACCCTCACAGAATTTGTCGGGGTACATAACCATCTACAATCAACAATTTTTGGTGTTGCGTTGATGGGAGATGAGAGTATCGAGTCATTCAAGTGGGTTTTCAACACGTTCCTGCAATGGATGTGGGGGAAACAACTCATGACAATACTAACATGTATGTACAAAACTATATACGATAATGTTTGCAGAAGTTATCTTTATTGTTGTTTAATAGTTCATTTTGTTTTTTAAAAATGCTGAAAAGATAAAAAGTTGAGTGTTTCAGTCTTTATTCTTTTTGTTTGATAGAAGTTCATATTACCTAAGCTTCGAATTCACAACTACCTTACTGAAAGTTTATCCTGATTGATTGGTATTGAATGATGCAGACATATTCATGAATCAGTAGTTCAGTTCATTTTTAAAAAAAGTGTAGAAGTTCACTTGCATGTCTGTTGGATAAAAACCACAAAAGACTAAACTACGTGTTATATTTTCTACTACATATAAATGCCCATCAATAGAAAAGGCAATACCCGCGTTTTTCACTCGCTCTCTTCATAAGCTGTGCAAATGGCACATTATGAGGAAACATAAATTACTACTTAATTTTTTGTACAACCTATTCCCTAGCCTAATGGATGAGCTAGCTATAGTCCTTAACCATCCGCTCATGCCTCGGGAATTTAAAGATGTTTGGAGAGCGCTGATTGACAAGTACAATCTGCATAATCTGCCCGTAATAGTCAACCTGTGGAATGAAAGAATTGACTGGTTTCAGCTTACTGAAAAGAAACATTCTGTGCACGCATGACGTCAACACAAAGAAGTGAGAGTATGAAGTTTGTCCTAAAGAGAGGGTTTGTAAATGAAAGGAAGGATCTTGACATATTTGCGCAACAGGTTAACAATTGCATACAGACAAGACACGAGGCAGAGAACAAAGAGACAGTGGCTACAACGGTATGTATTACACTCTGGAGAAAAACTGTACAATCGAAAGTTCATTTTACATGTATTTTAGTTTGAAAGTTCACTATTAAAACAATTAATTGATAATCAATATGTTAGGAACATATGTTACGTCGAGCGGACCGGTTCGCTCCGTTGCTCACATGGGTGCGGATGAAGCCTAGCCTACCCACCCTCTCCAGCCTCCCCCTCCTCAGCTCATCCCCTGCTGTCGCCGGCTAGGGCTACCGGGCAAAGCCCGTGCTGTGCCAGCGGCGGCAGGCCTGCCTTTTCCCGTCCGCATGGAGGGAGATGCGGGGCTCCCGGTCAGCGACGATGCGGTGTCGACGAGGGCTCGGCTCCGACGGTGGCAGGTCATGACGGCGGCAGGACTACGGGCAACGGCATATGCGGTGGTGCGTGGCGCCTGCTAGCGGCCACCGGCGTGGCTGGCAGTGTGGATGGCTGCGCTCCTGGTGGCGCGTGCCTGCAGACCCGGAGCTAGTCTCGTCTGGGCTCGATCTAGGTGAGGCGGGTCCTGGCTGGAGTGTGCCTTTGCTGGATTTCTCCGGTGCCCACCGGTTTTGCAGACCCTGTCATGTACTGCAAGAATGCAAGGCCGATTGTTGACCCCACACAGATTTGAGTGCTGTAGCGATGGCACTGGCAACGACGATGGCGAGGCGGATGCAGGTGTTCTGGCGACAACGCTGGCCGTAGGAAAGGCGCCGGCGGCTAGAGTTGATGCCATGGCAGTGCGGGCCTAACCGCCCAGATATGGGTCCTGCGGGTCTGAACTAGGTCGGCGGTCCTGGCCTATCTGGCCCTCCGTGCCTGGGTGTGGCCATCCCCTCCCCTTGCTTGTTCTAGATGGGTTGAGTTGAGCCCAACTCCTTGGCGTTGTGGCTTGAGGCGTCCGTGTGGCACTAGTGGCGAGGTGGGTGAGCTAGATGGCCAGTGATTCATTTCTGAGATGGCTGTGTGTGGACCTGCCAGCGACCTATGATGCTTGCGGCTCGGTGATGCGCCCTCAGGCGGCATGTCTCCTTGTGGGTATGGCTGCGGATGTCTACGCATGCTTCTATTCTTGTAGACAGTGTTGGGCCTCCAAGTGCAGAGGTTTGTAGAACAGCAGCAAGTTTCCCTTAAGTGGATCACCCAAGGTTTATCGAACTCAGGGAGGAAGTAGTCAAAGGTATCCCTCTCAAGCAACCCCGCAATCAAGATACAAGAAGTCTCTTGTGTTCCCAAAACACCCAATACACTTGTCAGGTGTATAGGTGCACTAGTTCGGCGAAGAGATAGTGAAATACAAGTAATATGGATGATTATAAGTGGTAATTGCAATCTGAAATAAGAGTGGTAGCAAGAAAACATGTAACACAACTAATTGTAAACGGTGTTTCAATGCTTAGAAACAAGGCCTAGGGATCATACTTTCACTAGTGGACACTCTCATATAAATATATTCTCTTCATGATGCTACCCTGAACTACTCTCCGGTTGGACGATGTAGGGCTATAACAACACACCTTAAAGTTCGCATTCCCCATCTAGATAACTCCTCACTATCACCTTGAGCGCTAGATGGTTCCAACAAACACCACAATCTCATAGAGACATCCAACTCAAATTATACTCATGATAGGTATTTATGTAACCTTAGCCAAAATGCCACACGGTGTGCACACTTTCAACTTCACACACGTGGGGATAAGCAGAGATTCATTAAAGCACTTGAGTAGCAGAATAGATTTATAGATTACAAAGCTCATGTTCTCATAAGATCACGCATAGAGAGAGATGAACACATAGCTACCGGTAGAGCCCTTAGCCTCGAGAGAGAACTACTCCCTCCTCATCATGGGAATCAGCAACAGCGATGGAGATGGTGGTGGAGTCGATGGAGATGGCTCCGGGGGCACTTCCCCGTCCCGACAGGGTGCCGGAACAGGGACTTCTGTCCCCTGAATCTCCTCTTCGGTGGCGGCGGTGCTGCAGAACGTTTCGTGGAATTCTGATCTTGTGCCTAGGGTTTTCATCCCGGGAGGCATATATAGGCGAAGGGGCAAGGTCGGTGGAGGCCTGAGGGGCCCACACCACCCCCTGGCGTGGCCTGGCTTGGCCCACGCCACTAGGTGGTGTGGCCAGCCCCTGGCCCCTCTCTATCTCGTCTTTTGGCTCCGTGAGTCTTCTGGTAAAATATTGACTTTGGCTTTTGTCCGGTCCAATTCCGAGAATATTTCTTCTCCAGCTTTTCTGAAACCAAAAATAGCAGAAAACAGGCAACTAGCACTGTGGAATCTTGTCAATAGGTTAGTTCTAGAAAATGCATAAAAGTATCTCAAAATGTAGACAAAACATAAGATAGTTGCTATAAAACAAGCATGAAACATCAAAAATTATAGATATGTTTACGACGTATCAGCTGCCTCCGATCTGGCATGCTAAACATGCTACTGACGGAGTGGGAATGGCCTGCATGGGAGCTCCTGAAGAGGAACTTACAATGTTGGTTGCGGTGGTGAGGTACCATGCTCCGGGCCGGTGACGACGACGCTTGAGGGCCCTGTTTACTCTAAGGTGTCACTAAGGAGTTTCGGCACCGCCCTCGCCTAGTGTCTCACGTCCCGGGTAAAAACCTTAGGTTTGGCTTGCCAGATCGGGTGATGACGACGTCCTTGACATTGTACCCTCCATGGAGGCGTCATCTTGGGGAATTGACTCTGGTTCGGGCATTAGTTATTCGTCATGAATCCTGGTGTTGGCCACATAGGAGGCGTCTTGCAGTGATGGCGTGGTGGCTTCATGAGTGGTATCGCAGTGGCTTGCGTGACGAGGAACTTCCTCGAACGGTGCGAGCAAGCCTCCAGATAAGCAGTGGTGGGTTGGCATATGTGCTTGATGGCGGGCTATTGAAGACTACACACTTGCACTTGTTGAGGTTACTGGGAGATAGCCGTCGCGCCGATGGTGTACCCCGGATTTCGGCCGAGGCCGGAGTGGATTGCTCCCAACGGAGCCTTTGTTGGCTTGCGGGATTCTGGTGGAACGCCTCTTGGCTGCAGCTGGCAGTTTCTTGGTAATATCGAGCATAAGAGATGCGACTTTCGTCGGCAAGGGTTATGCTTAGCGGAGGAGCTCACTCTGTGGCGTCTTATAGAAGCATTCGACGGATTTCGGCCGCTTAGTCGTAGTCTTGTTTTGAGTGATGGTTGTGTAATTATGGGTGCTTCGGCCTTTTCTTAGGCTTGTATATCAAGCTTATTTTTCTATAAATTTATCGAAACGCGAAGCTTTTTGTGTTTTCACGAAAAAAATATGTTAGGAAAAAAGGAAAATAATAAGATGGATTTTTTGAGGTGATGACTTGTTCGAATGTTGTTGGAAGTTCAGAATGTCGAATGTATGTAGTTTACTGTTTTGGTATCAGGTAGTTCATATGTAGTTTATAAATTAGACTTTTGTGTGAAGAAGAATATGATGAATAAGAAAGTCCAGAATAATATTTTACCAGTAGTTCAGAGTTAAAAACATAAGAAGTTCATGAGTTTAAAACTTTTCTATAGGGGATTAGAGGACTAGCAACACGGTATGGTTTCGAGGAGCACCTGATGAATGAGTACATAAGGGCTATGTACACAGTGTTCCGGGAAAGACTATATCATAGCATAACTTTCTGAATCAAAACTTGTCAAGATGATCCAAGGAACTATCTCGTGCACCACTAAAATTAGAGTAAATAATTTGCTTGGTCAAGACATGAGTACCGTGTGCTTGCTGATGAGGATGAAGGTCGGTATGAATATGAATGGAAAATGTGGGAGCACACATGTAACTAGAAAACCAGAAAACAAATTTTAAAAAAGGGTGAATAAATCCACAATAAAAAGCACAATTTTTAAAATTACCAAGTTCTTTTGATGTATTGAAAAATGTATCCTTCCTTCCTTAAATAGGGTTATTCTGCAACCATATCATAACTGTGTTTGAGCATATAAGACTTGAGGTGGTTCCACAAAAGTACATACTGAAAAGATACTCAACAAATCCAGTGACGAGACCTGATTTCAACCGTAGAGACTTCAAACGACATATGCTGATGGCACATCGCTAGAATACAAGAGAACGATGTTGTACAACGAAGCAATGAAAATAGTGAGCAGGGGCTGTTCATCAGTACAAAACGACCCTATCATCTTTCAAAGAGGTCAATGCATGAATGGACGCAGTGGATCCCAATATGAACACCAATCGGGAGTCGTGGTATGAACAAGCACCAACATGATCAGCTAAAACTGATGAGAATACTATGACTGGAAATGGTGAAGGTGATGACATTCCAGTGACTAGAAATGCTGATCTGTATGCTGGTATTCTCCCACCCGATAAATCGAAAACAAAAGGTAGTGGAGTCCATGTAAATGCACCTAAAAATGAGTAAAAAAATAAGAAAGTAAATAAGACTTCACCAGCCCGTCCACTTCCAGAGATTGATGAAAATGGTAAGAATATGGGTCAGAGACTATGCAGCGAATGTAATACTATTTTAGGACACAATACAAGAACTTGCAAGAAGAAGAAGCTTGCAGCACAACTCCTAGCGGCACACCTGAATGTGAATGGTGCATCTGGATCTAGGAAGAACGTACGGGTTCAGATCAAGAATGTGCTTGCGCGGCGCAATGTTGAAGGAGAAGAGGATGAATAATTGCTGCTAACTAATGAAGATGAAAATTTTGAAGACAACACATATAAGGATGAGGGAGATGATGAGGAATAAGAGGAAGAGGAATGTGAAGAAGATGAAGAAGAAGATGAGACAGAGGGAGTTTACAAGACTGTTCATGGGAGTGTAGATGGAACAAAGCAGCAACCAGGCATTGCAGAACAAGATGAAGAAGGCCTCAGGTTTTGTGGCATTTGCAAACAAAAGAGAGAACACAATGCAAAAAAGATGAAATCCTTGCAAAACAAATTGTAGAAAGACAAAAGGAGTTGCTTCATGGTTCAAATAGTAATGATATCAAGGTGAAAAGGGGAAGACAAATTGTCATACTTGTGGTACCATCAGGGTGCACAATTCAAGAACAGGCGTGAGGCGTCAGTTGGCTGATAAAGAGCGATAGGAAAGGATACAGGAAGAGGAGGAAGAAAGGCAACATAAGTTGCAGATAGTGAATGAACAACAACAGAAGAAGTTAAGACACAAGACAACTGGAGATGCACAAACCTGGAAGGATGAGAAAAATGTAAAGCAGGCAAAGAATACAGATAACACATATGGAGTGACAGAAATAGTGAGGAGGAGTAGCTGATTGATGAAAACTACAGATTGAATTACAAACAAAAAAGGAAAAATACATATACGTAGTTAGTTGAGTAGTGTATTGACGTGGGCATAACTTACAGATACCTAAGATTAGCTTATACGGTTCAGCCCAAGAAGGAGTACATGGTGCAAACGAATCCCGACAAAGATTCGGGTGCCCTCTAGACGTTCGAGTTCTTGGAGGACACGACAAAGTATAGATAGAAACTTAAACGAAAACCCTAACTTTGTAACCGACTCGATCTGCTACCCCGAGACCTAGCCTCTCTGTATAAAGGCCAGGAGGGGGGCGGCGAGGAGGACCAACTCATACACCCCCGTATACACACCGCCAGATTGCATCTGCACATCTTTGTAACCTTCGACTCTCTCATATTCAAGGGAAGATAAGCAGGAGTAGGGTCCTCTACGAGGCCTGAACCTGGGTAAAACCTCGTGTCACCTATGTGCTTGTTTGCTAGCCAATCGATGCCTCCAGCGCTCCCTAATTTCTCGAACCTAAGTCCATTAACAATGGTCATTGATGAGTTAACCCCTCGTCAATTGGCGCCATCTGTGGAAATCGGGAGTGCTGATGTTGCGGCTTCCTCGACCCCATCAACCGCAATCTATGCCGCTGCAGGAGTGGAGACTTGCCTCCTTTTCAGCGCCCTCGACTTTACTGTCCACACGCTGGTAACTCGCTTGGATTTCAAGTCCGTGGGTGAGGGGATCGGCTTGGAGATTGGGAGCTTACGCTTCCAAGTTGGTCAGCTGGGCACACCCCACCTCCCTAATCAGCCGAAGGTTCCTGCGATTGCTCCTACGTCGTGGTTCCCATCACCGATCGACACCCTGAGCAAACTCAACGCCTCGACATCAATAGAGAATGCGGATGGAAACAACAGTTGCGAGTCCGATGTGGGTGATCTGGCAACAAAAGATGAAGCCTACGGCTCCGGATCTGAGAGTTGCGGGAGCAACAGCTTCCCCAACCACTACATGTGTGCCATCATCAACATGGGAGGTAGCGACACTCGGGAAAACACCGACACCAACAGTGCATCCCAGTCGCGAACGGCACCCCCTCCAACGGCGCCCCAACCAACAACAGGCCAACAAACCGCCCCCATCATCGGTCCCGTCCAAGAAGATCAGCCGCACATCCCTGCGGGTGAACATGCCCGCGAGCGACAGCTGATTGAGCTCAGCAACGCCAAGTGGGCCCACTGCAGGGAGGCCCTACGGGACAACCCCCTACCAACAAACTCATCGCAACAAATGTTGATAGGTTACCACTATCTAATTATAGAGGAATTCAAGCGCCAACAACAAGTGATCGTCTAGCTCGATGAGCATAGAGGGGCGACGCACGAGTCAAGCCTTCGACGAGCTCAGCTCTCTTCCATCAGAGGATCCTCCTCCAAGGGCAACAACTATGCAGCCACCAAAAGGCGCTCTCGACTAGCCCAACTCAATGATAACGATCAGGACGAGGCCACTCGAGGCCTCGACTTCTCGTTCATGACGGTGGATACATGGGGCAACATGCTCCCGAAAACACCGCAAGCATCGGTGATGGCAGCCACCATGTACCTGCTCAACAACCAGCCTCCAGCTGGCGATCCATGATCCGCCATGCACCAATCTACGATCGCTGGCCTGGGACTGGTCGAAGTCGCGCTCACCAAGGATCCAGCACCGGAGGCGAAGAAAAGTAAGGCTCTAGCCAAGTACTACTCTCCGTCCTCCTCCAGCGACGACGAACATGACTTGTCGCGGCGACGCTGCTCACATCAACATGACCACGACTATGACGTGCGTGATGACATCACACAACGCAAGGTCGACAAGATGCGTGAAACACACGCTTGCTCGACAGACTTGGAGGATGATGTAACAGAGCTCTGCGGCGCTAGCTGCTTCAGCAGAGCCATACGGAAAAAGCAAATGCCGAAATGGTTCAAACTCCCATCAAAGAACCTTAAATTTGATGGCCTCTAAGACCCAAAGATCTGGCTAGACAATCACGTCTCCCCTGTCAGGTCACACGGTGGAAACAAGAGCACAGCCATGCAATGCCTACAACTACAGCTACAAGGCGCTGATCGTGCATGGCTCAACAACCTCCCTGCCGGGTCGATCAGTAGCTGGGATGAGATGGTATAAAGCTTTGTGCAAAACTTCCAGGGCACTTACAAAAGGCCCACATCAATCGAAGATCTAAAGGGCTGCTATCAAAATCCCGGTGAGTCACTTTGCTACTACATCCATAGGTGGTCCATCATTAAAAACTCCATAGAGGACATCTCCGAAGATCGTGCAATCAACGCGTTCAACAAAGGCATATGTGGCAGAGAGCTCAGGGAGGAGCTAGGTCACTCGAAGCCCAAAACAATTGACCACCTGATGGAGATCCCGAATAGGTGGGCTGATGGAGAGGACTCGGTGAAAAACAACCGTGTCCACTCGGAAGATGACGACGACCTCGGTCGCATACGTGACCGTCGAGGAAAACATCGAATGCGCAGTTACGAAGACCGCGAAGAAGTCGACATGGTCGCGACTGGCTACTCTGATAGACGCGATGATGGCAACCCTAGCAGCGGATACCACAACAATGGATACCACGACAGCGGGAAAACCACACAGGTATGGCAACACCGTACCCGCGATGAAGCACCTGGAACGTCTATCCAGGACAAACTGTCTGGACCTTGCAACATCCACTTCTACATCGACAAACACAGTGGTAAGAAGAAGCCCAACCACCTCCTAAAGGACTAGCACGAGTTCCTCAGGCTCCATGAAGGCCTCGCCAAGATGAATCACGACACGATAAATCAGGGTTACGGAGCTGCCCCGAGCAATGTGGCTCATGGAGCGCCACCACCACCACCCAGGCTACCACCGCCTGTGGATACACAAACACAAAACAATGGAGGTGAGTATTACCCACGAGCGCTAGGGAATATGGGCATGATCCAAAAAGGGCGCCCATCAAATCGGGTGCAAAAATCAATCACTCTCCAAGTCAATTTGGAGATCAACTCGCCACCCTCAACCACTGAGTACCTTAGTGGATGCGAGTCACCTTCGACAAGCGCGATCATCCGCGTCAAGTACCTCGCACATGTCACTCTCCCCTGGTGCTTGAGGGACAAAATGGAGGCTTTGAGATGAGCCGTGTTTTCTTGGACGGCGGTAGCGGCATCAACCTGATGTTCGCTAGCACCTTGCGCGCCATACGGATCCCACCCTCTTGTCTAGAGGCCTCGGACACAATGTTCCATGGCATCGTCCCATGGAAAGGTGTATACCCCTTGGGCAAGATTAACTTGTACATCATCTTTGGCACACCAGCCAACTTTAGGCGAGAATGCCGGGAATTCGAAGTCGTCGACTCGCCCTCGCAGTACCATTGCATCCTCGGACGTGTCGTGTGATGGCTCTGAAATATAGCCATCTACGTCCACATTTAAACTTGATATTATTCATATTTTTGATGAAATATCTCTCTAAAACCAGCCACTAATGCCTAATGTTCAAAGGGGCATGCAATCCTTTCTTTCTATTTTTCCTGCGCAGATAATGTCGTTAGAAGATAGGAATCACTACATTAAAGTCAAAGATACAAGCTTTCCAACAACTAGAAGAAACTAGGAGCCATGAAGCGGAGGTAGATGCTTTAACGACCAACTATACAACAGGAATAAAATTCCGGCCGTATAGTTTTGGTCGTATAGTTGGCGCCGCCACCGCTAGGTCAAACAGAACAACTTTCATGAAGGGACCCCTATAAAAAGAAGCCTCGGGCGACGAGAAAACAATCCTTCCTCGCCCTGAAGTCTCTGCCCCAGATCATCAACCGCCTCTAGATCTTAAAACCCTTCTCCATCTCTATAGCCATATTCCACCACTTGTAATACTAGATCTCTTCTTCGAATGGTGACATTGTAAGACTATTTGCTATCAATCTCATGATTTCCATTACAATGTTTGTCAATATTGATCTCATCTCTATGTGTGAGTAATTATCCTTGGGCTAAGGGCTTCGGCCTAGCCATGTAGCGTTTGTGCATGTTATTTATCATAGATGGGATCATGTATTAGTTTGTATGACATGATGATTATTGTATCCTCTCTTGCCTCAATCTAAGGACTTGTCAAGTACCCAAGACCCTGAGGGTTGAGCCAGGTATAGGGAGTATGAGTAACGACTGATCTACAGGTTGGGAACCCTAGTGACAGAAGGGGTAATACGACTGTATGTGAGGGATTTACTTGGGATTAACAGTGACATCACTATGCATATCATTAGTTCTCTTTCTTCTATGGATGAGACTAGTAGGTTATTGCTATAAGCGGTTGCGGAGGCAATAGCAATTATAGATATACTGCCCACATATAATTTATCTTGCTCTAATAGTTACATGAATACTTTATATTTATCTTTTATTCCCATCAGATGTTTTGCCCCGCTACAGGTGAAACCGAACGCCCTAGGCCCTCTCTCCATCATCGACAACAACAAAAAGACTCAAACTCTTGGTCCGATAAAAACACAAAAGGAATTCTAAAACTCCCGAAGGTCCGTTAAAGTAACTTCACTACGCATCTGCTTCTCGAGGATTCGATAACCTAGGTCTAATAGGGAAAAAGAAGCTATACTACATCTGTAATCCGGATTGAAGGTATCAACCATTTTTCTGGCACCGTTGCCGGGGAAGCAATAGATACCCTGGTGAGGTTAGTAGGAACCTTGCTAGTTTTAATTCTTGTTTTTAATTTTGTTACTGTGCTTTCAGTCTTTATTTGATAAACCACAAAATTAGTTAGCCTTTAAATTGGTGCTTTTACTATTATAAGTCTCTGTTTAAGAAAACCCAAAAACATAGGAAATATGGCTGAAAAGAAGCTTGGGGAGTTTGCTACTCCCAACAATGATTATTTGCGTACTCCTATTACTCAGCTAGCAAATGCTACTGGTGACTATGAAATTAAGCCCCATTATTTAAGTTTGGTTCAACTGAATCAATTTGGAGGCTCTGCTGTTGAGGACGTAGGTATGCACTTGAATACTTTCACTGAAATATGTGATATGATGCGTATAAAAGACGTTGACCCGGTGCGGTCAAATTGCATTTATTTCCTTTCTCTCTTAGAGGAAGAGTAAAAGAATGGTTGCTATCTTTGCCTAGAAATACTATTACATCATGGGTGGAATGCACTTCTTTATTTATGACTAAAATTTTCACACCTACAAAGACTATGCAACTTAGATCTAATATTACTGGTTTTAGATAAGAAGAACATGAGCCACTACCGCTTGCATGTGAGAGGATGAAAGAATGCATGCGAAACTATCCTAGTCATGGGATGGAAGACAGGTTAATTCTCCATCTATTTTATAATGCTCTTAACCCTGTGTCTAAGTCTATGCTTGATACTTCAGCTGGAGGAACATTTATGGGTAAACATATTACCGAAGCAAAGCAGCTGCTAGACAATATGCAAGACAACCATGCCCAATGGCATGTGGATAGATCGAACACAAAGAAGGTGAACTCCGTCTCACCACAAGAAAATGAAGAAATCAATGCTAAGTTGTAACACCCTCGAATCGGCCCTATGCAAGTTTTAGCGCTTCCCGCCAAACCCGCATAGAAACGATTCAAGGACGCCCACCAGGCACTTTCGTGTGGGTGGAAAACGAAGTAATACCATTACACAACAGTCTTCGATGGGACTGATGCACTCGACTTTCGACGTAGAGCTCGTTGGGAACCCCAAGAGGAAGGTACGATGAATATAGCAGCAAGTCTTCCCTCAGTTATGAAACCAAGGTTTAATCGAACCAGTAGGAGCAAGGAAACACCCCAAAGGTGTTACTAGCTGAGCTTTGGCAGGGCGCACTACCGGTGCTAGTAGCAACATGGAGACCTGTACAACGCAACCACAGAACTTTGTCCCCAACTTGCGATGAGGTTGTCAATCTCACCGTGTTTTGCGGAAAACAAAGGATTAAACGTATCGAATGGAAAGAAGTAAAAGTTTGCAGAAAGTAAACACAAAGCAGTAAACAGTTGCAGATTGTATGTAAAGAAAAAGGACCGGGATCCATAGTTCACTAGAGGTGGCTCTCCTTAGATAGATAACATGCTGGGTGAACAAATTACAGCAGGGCAATTGACAAACACCGAGAAAGCAATACATGCATATACTAATCATCTTGAATCCTCTGAGACTTGATTGGGCATTACAACATAATACATAGACCGCCATCCAACTGCATCTATGACTAATAATCCACCTTCAGGTTATCATCTGAACCTCCTCCAGTATTAAGTTGCAAGCAACCGATTATTGCTTTACGAACTGCGTGTAAAGTAAAAAATTATGAACAAAGGATCGTTGTTTTCTCCCTAGTAGCAACAACACATCTAGTACCTTAGAGATTTCTGTCACTTCCCCAGATTACCAGAGGCATGAACCCACTATCGAGCATAAATACTAACTCTTGGAGTTGCTAGCATCTACTTGGCCAAGATAGCTACTAACAACGGAAATCATGCAAGATCTCAAATAACGAAGACATGATAGAATCAATAATCAATCTGAAATAGCATCTCAATATCCATCGGATCCCTGCAAACACAACATGTATGGATTACAAATAGATGATCTTGATCATGAACGGAGCTCACAAGATCTAAACATGAAAGCACAAAGGAGGAGAAACTAGCCATCTAGCTACTACATGGATCCGTAGTCCAAGGATGAACTACTCACGCATCACACCGGAGGCTTGCATGGTGATGAAGAAGGCCTCCAGGGTGAATTCCCCTCTCCGGCAGGGTGCCGGGAAGAGCTTCAGATCCCCCCGATCTAGGGACAGAGAGGACGGTGGCTACAGACTCTTTCGTGGATTTTTAATCAGGTACTTAGGGTTTTCATCCCGAGGGCAACTTATAGGCGGAAGGAGAGGCCGAGGGGGTGCCGGGAGCGGCCACACCACCCCCTGGCACGGGCCAGGCCTGGCCGCGCAGCCAGGTGGTGTGGTGGCTCCCTGACCCTTCTCCGTCTCGTAATCCGGCACTTGATCCCTTCCGGAAAAATAGGCACTTTGGCTTTTGTCCCGTCCAATTCCGAGAATATTCATTTTCTGACTTTCCTAGAACCAAAAACCACAGAAAACAGGCAGCTGGCACTGTGGCTCTTGTTAATAGGTTAGTCCAAGAAATTATAATAAAAGTACTCCAAAGTTGGAACAAAACACAAGAAAGTGGATAAAACTAAGCATGGAACATCAAAAATTATAGATACATTTGCAATGTATCAACATCCCCAAGCTTAACTCCTGCTCGTCCTCGAGTAGGTAAGTGATAAAAATAAAGAATTTTTGAGGTGACATGCACCATCAAAGACTTGATCAAAGTATTTGCAAAACACTCAAAGCTGGGATCATAGTACTTCAATCATAACATGAAAGACAAAGTTCTAGCAATAAGCAAAGAAACTATGATGCAACATGAAAAGACACAAACAAAAGGTTCATGAATAACAATGCTTTGCAAGACGTTTGTTTGTTTCACATAAAGAAAACATAGCATAGTAGTATTCAGCTTGTCCCTCAATAGAGTAGCAAATATAAATGCATAGGACACCTCCAAAGTTCATTAGAGTGACTAGATACAATAGTTTCAAACAAGCAATAACAAGTTATGCCTCAATCAACTAGTCTTGGGACAATGCACATAGAACTAAGAATGGCCACTATGCCCTCAAAGTAGGTGCATAAAGATAGAAGGTGGAGACTAAATATAATGGTGGAAGAAAAACCTTTTGTAAAAGGAAGTAGGGATTCAAGTCTCATAAAGAGCTTCCAAAAATTATGGTACTTGTAGTTTTCAGGTCTCATTGCCCCTATCATAAGCATCTTGAAGGTGATTAAGGTTAAAGTGACACAACTAAGAGGATATGCTTGACAAGTTATAAACTGAAATCTCATGCCCCTTACTTACGAAGACCGATCCTCATGCTACTCAACTTTAGTCATGAGTAAGCTCTTGTCATTGTAAGTATATGTGTATCATTAAGAACCGCCAACGGGGTACCCCTTGCACATGATACGGGAGCTTTCCCATAATCAAAATGACAAGGCAAGCAGACAATGAGCATCTAAGCGATCTTTTTATTTGCTATTTGCATAGGTTTTTTATTCAGGATGCTTCATAGAGTGCTCATTATGGTGATGCTGCAAGTTTCCACCATGATTAGGCATGGCTTAGGCTAGCGGCCCAGGCGTTTCTCTAACACACATACAAACTCCATGATCTTACAAGTTCCACTTTTATTTCACACCACCGGGATCCGTAAGCAAAAGAACATAATATCAACGGGGTACAAAGTATAAGTGCAATGTTGAAAGCGTTCCCCATGAAACATGGTTCTGCTAATTTCAACTTATAAAGCGCAAGCATATACGCAACAAAGAATGACCCAATGGTTCAAGTTTATTAGAGGCAATAAAGTAAAGCGTGCCATCAAGTTCGTGAGAGCTTTAATCACTAGTTTTCTCATAACAAGTGGAAGGTAAAAAAAAGCATGAATATACTTGGAATAGCATAAGCTAATAGGTAGGTATGGTGGACTCTTTGGAATAACTTGGTTTAGGCAGTTGGATGCATGAGTGGAACTCATACTTTGTTGTGGAGGCTAGCAAAAGACTGGGAGCAACAAACTAAGAGAGCAATAATGGCCATAATCATGCAGAGCGACAAAACATCATTGATCAAAGCATAAAGTGATACTACAAGTAGAAAACTAAAGGATCATAAAGGCTATGGTGACTTGAGATAGTCATAACATGGTGTGAGCATGTGCCAAGTCAACCCAAATAAAGCATCAAAGGAGAATACCACTATCCTATGCTTTAATATGCTAAAACAACGCATGATTCATCCAAGGCACATTAAGCAATCTCAATTGTTTATAACAAGTCATGCTACAACAAAGAATACTAAGCATAAATCCAACACAATATCAAGCATGGCATGACAGAGCATAGGCCACAGTCAAAAAATGAGCTCTTTTTACCACATAAGCACGAACTTTCCTACTCTTTTCCAAACCAAACCAAACTATTTGCAAACCAATTGTATGAAAGAGGGGGTCCAACCAATTTATTCAGAAAACTAAGAAAACCAAGAAAACTAAAAACCAAAACGAAAACGAAAAAGAAGACGCTCCAAGAAAAACACAACTGTGCATGAAACAATAAAAATGAAGCGTTTGGAAGAAACCTGGGATTTTTATTGATGAAGAAGGGGAATGCCTTGGGCATCCCCAAGCTTTGACGCTTGTACTTCTTGGATATTTCTTGGGATGACACGCGTGGCATCCCCAAGCTTGAGCTTTAGTCCATCCTTCATCTCATTACTCATTCAGTCCATACACCTTAAATTTTTCCTTCATACAAAACTTCACACAATCTCATTAGCAACATTAGTGCACTTAAGATAAATAAGTCTCAAGGTTCAGTTCTAACACCAAATAAAATTCCATTAGAACACTAGATACTGTAGCACTTCCCTCAAAAAGCTCAATTCCCCAAAGGAACTCAAGAAGGAACTAACAAGAAGCAAATGCAGAAAATGGCAGAAATCTGTCAAAACAGACCAGCAGGTAAAGACAAAATTTTTCGAAGACCTTCTGTTGCTCAAATAAAAAAGTGCTCAACTAATGAAAGTTAGATAACTAGCTGGGGCACAAGCACAAACAATTACAGCTCAATCCGACGTACAGAGCTCTCTCAGGAATTTTTACGGTGAAGCACAGAAATCTGTTTCGGGACATCAACTTTCCCAATCATTACTTCTCTCTCATTAGAGGTTACTATTGGCACAAAAAGCAAATAAAAAGGATGAGGAGAGGTTATTACAGAGATAATAACTTCCAAGACTCATCTAAAAATTGTGGGTTATCTCCCAGTAAGTACTTTTCTTTAACGCCTTTAAGTTAGGCATAAGAACCAAAGAAAGAATCAAGTGTTCTCAAATGAAGAAGCATTAAGGCCAAATTTTTTTTCATAGGAGAAGCAAAAGAAATCTTTTCTCTCTTTTTAGGGAAGTGTTATATAGCTTTCTTGAGTGGGAGTTTATATTTAATGGTGCCTTCTTTCATATCAATGATGGCACCAACAGTTCTAAGAAAAGGTCTTCCCAAAGTAATCGGACAAGAAGCATTGTATTCAACATCCAAAACATAGAAATCAACGGGGACATAGGAATCATTAACCATAATAAGAACATCATTAAGACTCCCCATGAGTTTCTTTTTAACATTAGCATCAAGTGGGACATTCAAATAATAATCTTCAAGAGGAGGCAAATCAAGCATATCATAAATCCTTCTAGGCATAATAGAAACACTACTATCAAGATCACATAAATCTTTGAAATCAAAGTCATTCACTTTCATATTAATGATGGGTTCCCAACCATCTTCTTGCTTTATAGTAATATAAGCTTTATGTTTGATCTTTTCTTCTTTAATCTTTATGAGAGCATCGGTAATGTGTTTTGTAAAAGCCATGTTCATAGCACTAGCATTAGGACTTTTAGCTAGCTTTTGTAGGAACTTAATAACTTCAGAGATGTTGCAACCATCAAGATCAAAATCAACTTTATCATCTAAAGTAGTATAACTATTACTAGCCTCAACACTAGTGGTGGTAATAGTGGAAACACTAATGTTTCTAGCAATTTCATCTTCTCTTTCCCACTTAGCATGTAATTCAGCTAATAGTCTAACATTTTCATCAATTCTTACTTGTATAGCATTAGTAGCTGCAAAGGGATTCTCATTAGTTTTAGGTTTAGCAGCCATTTTATTCAAAGTAGATTGAGCTTCAGCCAAAGATGCTATATTTTTTCAGCATTAGAGAGTTTTTCCTTAATAGTTTTATTGAAAGCAGTTTGTTTACTAATAAACTCTTTAAGCATAACTTCAAGTTCAGAGGGAGCATTCTTATTGTTGTAAGAATTTCCATAAGCATTACCATTGTTGGGAGGATATGGCTTATAATTGTTGTTACCAAAATTGTTCCTATAAGCATTATTAGCATAGGCATTGTTGCCAAAGTTGTTATTTCTTATGAAGTTCACATCAACTTGCTCTTATTGAGAAACCAAAGAGGCTAAAGGAATATTATTTGGATCAATATGGGCTTTCCCATTAACAAGCATAGACATAATAATATCAATCTTATCACTCAAGGTGGAGGTTTCCTCATCAGAATTTACCTTCTTACCTTGTGGAGCTCTCTCAGTATGCCATTCAGAATAATTAACCATCATATTGTCCAAAAGTTTTGTTGCAGCACCCAAAGTGATGGTCATAAAGGTACCTCCAGCAGCTGAATCCAATAGGTTCCTTGAAGAATAGTTCAATCCTGCATAAAAAGTTTGGATGATCATCCAAGCAGTCAGTCCATGAGTGGGACAATTCTTTACCAAAGATTTCATTCTTTCCCAAGCTTGAGCAACATGCTCATTATCAAGTTGTTTAAACTTCATTATTTCACTTCTCATGGATATAATCTTAGCAGGAGGATAGTATTTTCCAATAAAAGCATCTTTGCACTTAATCCAAGAATCAATACTATTCCTAGTTAAGGAATTCAACAGCTTTTCCTCTCAAAGAGAAAGGAAACAATTTCAGCTTAATAATATCACCATCTATATCCCTATGCTTTTGCATCTCACAAAGTTCAACAAAGTTATTTAGATGGGAAGCAGCATCTTCATTACCAATACCAGAAAATTGCTCTCTCATAACAAGATTGAGTAAAGTAGGTTTTATCTCAAAGAAAGTATTTTCAGCCACAGGTGGAGCAATAGGTGTGCTCATAAAATCATTGTTGTTGGTGCTAGTGAAGTCACACAACTTAGTGTTCTCAAGAGTAGTCATTTTTTTGGGTTTTCAAATAAGAAAGCAAGCAAGTAAAACTAATTTTTTTGTGTTTTTTGAATAACAAAACAAGCAAACAAAGCAAAAAGAAACTAAGCAAAACAAAAACAACAAAGTAAAGAGATTAGCTATGAGGGACTCCCCTTGTGAAGATGTCCTTGACTCCCTGGCAACGGCGCCAGAAAATCTTGATGCGCTCGAATTTCGACGTAGAGCTCGTTGGGAACCCCAAGAGGAAGGTACGATGAATATAGTAGCAAGTCTTCCCTCAGTTATGAAACCAAGGTTTAATCGAACCAGTAGGAGCAAGGAAACACCCCAAAGGTGTTACTAGCTAAGCTTTGGTAGGGCGCACTACCGGTGCTAGTAGCAACGTGGAGACCTGCACAACACAACCACATAATTCGTCCCCAACTTGCGATGACGTTGTCAATCTCACCGTGTTTTGTGGAAAACAAAGGATTAAACGTATCGAATGGAAAGAAGTAAAAGTTTGCAGAAAGTAAACACAAAGCAGTAAACAGTTGCAGATTGTATGTAAAGAAAAAGGATCGAGATCCATAGTTCACTAGAGGTGGCTCTCCTTAGATAGATAACATGCTGGGTGAACAAATTACAGCGGGGCAATTGACAAACACCGAGAAAGCAATACATGCATATACTAATCATCTTGACTCCTCTGAGACTTGATTGGGCATTACAACATAATACATAGACCACCACCCAACTGCATCTATGACTAAATATCCACCTTCAGGTTATCATCTGAACCCCCTCCAGTATTAAGTTGCAAGCAACAGATTATTGCTTTACGAACTGCGTGTAAAGTAAACAATACAATTGTTATATGAACAGATCGTTGTTTTCTCCCTAGTAGCAACAACACATCTAGTACCTTAGAGATTTCTGTTACTTCCCCAGATTACCAGAGGCATGAACCCACTATCGAGCATAAATACTAACTCTTGGGGTTGCTAGCATCTACTTGGCCAAGATAGCTACTAACAACGAAAATCATGCAAGATCTCAAATAACAAAGACATGATAGAATCAATAATCAATCTGAAATAGCATCTCAATATCCATCGGATCCCCGCAAACACAACATGTATGGATTACAGATGGATGATCTTGATCATGAACGGAGCTCACAAGATCTAAACATGAAAGCACAAAGGAGGAGAAACTAGCCATCTAGCTACTACATGGATCCGTAGTCCAAGGATGAACTACTCACGCATCACACCAGAGGCTTGCATGGTGATGAAGAAGGCCTCCAGGGTGAATTCCCTCTCCGTCAGGGTGCCGGGAAGAGCTTCAGATCACCCGATCTAGGGACAGAGACGACGGCGGCTACAGACTCTTTCGTGGATTTTTGATCGGGTACTTAGGGTTTTCGTCCCGAGGGCAACTTATAGGCGGAAGGAGAGGCCGAGGGGGTGCCGGGAGCGGCCACACCACCCCCTGGCACGGGCCAGGCCTGGCCGCGTGGCCAGGTGGTGTGGTGGCTCCCTGGCCCTTCTCTGTCTCGTAATTTGGCACTTGTTCCCTTCCGGAAAAATAGGCACTTTGGCTTTTGTCCCGTCCAATTCCGAGAATATTCATTTTCTGACTTTCCTGGAACCAAAAACAGCAGAAAACAGGCAGCTGGCACTTTGGCTCTTGTTAATAGGTTAGTCCAAGAAATCATAATAAAAGTACTCCAAAGTTGGAACAAAACACAAGAAAGTGGATAAAACTAAGCATGGAACATCAAAAATTATAGATACATTTGCAATGTATCACGGACCCATAGAACATATATATATATATATATATATATATAACACGACTCCAAGAGTCAAGAATACAGATATACAATACAAAGATCCAAATCACCTTGAAAACGATACAGCGTCCGAGTACGGACAAGATGCAAATTGGGCTAAGAGCCCTGAAGAATAACCGATGGCGTCCATAACCCTGCCCAGGCTAAGACGGAAGGGTAACCCTGCTAACGACGTCGATCTCAAACCTGCTAAAACAAAAGGGGTGCCGACAAAGGGCAAAGGAAAAAGAGCAGCGTCAGTACTGAGGCCAGTACATTTCGAGGCTAGAATTCGGCGGTCCTTGCCTACACAGGTATGGTGGACTGAAGCGGCAGCGCAGCGGCACTAAACAACCTATAGAGACTCTGTAATACTGGCAACTATCAGAGAGAGAGATAAGAGAGACCTATTCTGATCCAACTTGGTACTAACGCCAAACATACCCATCCTGGCATTTCCCCCTCGAGACCAAACAAGGAAGTCAAGCCGAGGAAACTCACATGGTTGGTAGATTTATTTATTCTTTCCATGGCAGTTATCCAACTTACTAGTCATCTCAGATACAAGTCAAATTATAGCAGTAAACTTTAGTTATATTTGTCTATGATCGAGAAATTGTGCTCCAAGTCGTCCTTAACCGCGGACACGGCTTTTCGAAAAGATTTAACCCTGCAGGGGTGCACCAAAGTATCCACGCGCACTTCGATCCTTTTTGCCAGATCAATTAACATACACCCATCGGTATGTCGGCGGGGCCTAAGTCATGACGTTTCCTAGACCCAAAGCAAGTACATGGGGGGCCACCCCACTAAGCTACCCGCAACGAAGTCGGCCGGCTCCGAGACGGACCCAGGGTTTGCGACGACGGCGATAAACGACTGGGAACCCGAAAAGTGTGACTGGGCTTGTCGATACCGCGAAAATGTGGCGCGATCCAAAACAGTACAGGTGCTCCACGCACAATTTAAATAAAGCAGTAAAGCATGGCATAAGTACAGAATAGTAATAAAGCCCCAAACTACTTGTGGCCCCCGGTACAATACTTTGAAATCAGGTAGTAAGCCGATGGGGGGGCCCACACACCCCACCTGTGGTTAGCGTGCTTGATCTCGGAACAAGTGTCAAGAACTCGGGTCCTAGGGGGCACCAATGAGCGGTTAAAAACCAAATATTTACTATTACCCACCGGTGCCTCTGCATTATTTCTAACATCAACATTAATTAATAAACTGTAATTAGAATCATGATCAGCTCCACCGTTAAACATGTGCCAACCTCCCAACACTGTGGAACATCGACGACGCGAGGCAACACCTGAGCAAGCAACTACGACTCGCAGGGCCAACTGTCTATCAAGCAACATGCAATAGGAGGTGTCCAAGGCAATATAATGGCGGCAGGAATATAACTAGTGCACGGAAACTAAAGCATCGTGACACGGATAGCAATAGATCAACATCAGGAAATAAAGACTATAAATGCAAAATAGGTAGAAGGGGGAGAGATGCTCGCCTGGGAAACACTGCCGAACAGACATTATCCGAAGGACTTTCCGATACTCGCATCCACTCAACGGCCTAATCCGCGAAGAACCAAAGCACTAAAAGAAACACCGAATGCACTATTTAATACTACGATAGACGATCCGGCATGATTATAAGATGATGCATGGCATGGCATGGCAACGATGCGGTGCAATTAGACATTATTAAGCGGAACCGGGGTCTTGACAATTAATAGGTTCATGTTATTTAGTTACCCCGCAATTTAAATGTTGTCTTAACAAGGCAAAACATGGCATCGGTTCGCTATGCAAATTTAAATGGAGTCCGGAATAAGAAAAAAATATCCCGCATAGACGCTCCATATTTAATTATTAGGTGAGTCGACAAAATAGCCTAAACCCAATGAATATGTATGCGAGCATGAACAATTAAATATGCAACAAGTATATATGTCATATTATAAAAAATAGGGGCTTGGATAGGGGTCACACATCGGGGTCGAAGATCTTGGGGTTCGAGGGTCGGGGTCTTCGGTTCCGACAGGATCGGTCTTCGAGGTTCGGTCCTTGGATCTATGAAGGAGGTCATGGCGTCCGGGGAGAAGACCTTGGCGTCTTCGGATAACGGGTCAGAGAGCTTGGTGGTCTTCGGGTCCATGAAGTAGATCTTGTCGATTCTACATCAAAGGCCTTGGGTTTTTCGTGTGGCGATCTTGTCGTTCCAATATCACTGGATCCGTGAAGAACCCGCGTGTCTTCTCGGAATCCCTCAGGTACAGCGTCAGTGGATCCGTATAGGGGTACTTGAGTGACTTCTCGGTACATGATTGATACGATCATGTCAACAGAGAAGATCTTGCCGAGAGGAACTTGGTCGTTGGGGGAAACAAGGCGAAGATTCTGTTGTGTGCACACAGTAGCAACAAGGTTTCATCCGGGTCTTCCATCAAGAAACATATCCGAAATTCACCATCCCAACACCAATATCCACTACCGGAACCTGCAGGACATCATTAGGTACTCTCGCACACGGTGAAGACGAGCAGGAGGTGGCCTCAGTGGTGGGAGCTTGGTCCTTGGTAGCGGGGAGAAATGAGCGGGAAACAGAAGGCGACCAGGGGCTGGGTCGGCCAGGTCGTGCTGCCACGGTGGGGTGACGGTGCCGGGGTGAGGCGAGGTCAGCTCGAGGGAGGCCGCGGCCGAGCTTGAGCGGCAGGCTCCTGGTGGCGAGGCAAGCCAGGCGGCAGTGGCGCGCGTGGGAAGGAGTCGACAATGGCCGAGGAAGGCCGGCGGGCTCCTGGCAGTGGCTCTGCTCGGGGCGGCGTCCTTCACGGTGGGGCAGAGGGAGGCCGGCGAGTGGAGGCGATAGGAGGGGCGACGAAGGACCGACGAAGGACCGGGCCGGGCCGTGCTCCGACGAGAAAAGGTGCAGGCCACCGGGTGGGCTCGGCAGTGGGAGTAGGGCACCGGGGAAGCCGGTGGCAGCATGGGGTGCCCTGGTTGCAGACGGCAGCAGAGGGGCTCGCAGAGGGCGAGCTTCGGTAGGAGGCGGTCGCGAGGCTGAGAGCGGCGTGGGGTGGAGAGGAGAGGGTAGCGGCGGAGCTCAGGGAGAGCGCCATGGGGAAGGCGGCAACGGGCCCTGCGCTGGCGGCGGCGTGGCCCTGGAGGAGATCAAAGGCGGGGCTGGGGCTCGCGAGGTTGAGATGGGTTGTGTCGGGGTGGTTGGGGATTGGACCGGGCGTGGTTGGTAGGGTGGGTCCTGCGTGCAGGGAGAAAAACAGGTGAGGGGCGTTGGGAACGGTAGCGTGTCGACGGAAGGGGCTGGATCACTCGCGTCGCTGCAACGTGTGTGTGGTTGGTCTAGGGTTGTTGTGCGTTGCCGCGTGAGTGAGTGGCGGCAGCAGCGGGTTAGGTCTAGGGTTTGGGGAGCAAGAAGGGGATGAAGATATTTATCTAGTCCAAAGTAGACTAGATGGGTCTAGTTTTGGGCTAAAATTTTTGACGGGCTTTTTGCCTATTTTTATTTTTAGTAAAAAAAATAACAAGCCTTTTGTAGTCTTATAATTGACCGAACAATATTATTATCATTTTATTTCAAATTAATAAAAAGGAGGCGACTCGATATGTATGGTACAATAAAAGAGCTGGCAAGTATAGGGATGGAGTATATGGTGGCATGTACGATGTGGATGAATAAAAGATGTAGGAGGTATGTAAGAGGGTTTAAGAGAAATAGAGAGGTAGAGAATAGGGCAAGATCGCCAGATGTCGAGGGTGGCTCATAAATAGCAAATAATATGGAATATATCCATTGGAGAAAGAATATATATGTATGAAAAAGAAAAAAGAAAAGATATCAAATAGATATGGCATAAAAATAGGCCGAGAATAGATATTGGCCCAACCAAGAATGGAATATAGATAAGATTATCAAAACAAGAAGAAGAGAGATTGTAACACCCTCAAATCGGCCCTATGCAAGTTTTAGCGCTTTCCGCCAAACCCGCATAGAAACGATTCAAGGACGCCCACCAGGCACTTTCGAGCGGGTGGAAAACAAAGTAATACCATTACACAACAGTCCTCGATGGGACCCACAGAACAGATATATATACAACACGACTCCACGAGTCAAGAATAAAGATATACAATACAAAGATCCAAATCACCTTGAAATCGATAGGGCGTCCGACTACGGACAGGATGCAAATGGGGCTAAGAGCCCTGAAGAATAACCAATGGCGTCCATAACCCTGCCCAGGCCAAGCCGGAAGGGTAACCCTGCTAACGACGTCGATCTCAAACCTGCCAAAACAAAAAGGGTGCCGACAAAGGGCAAACGAAAAAGAGGAGCGTCAGTACTGAGGCCAGTACACGTCGAGGCTAGAATTCGGCGGCTCTCGCCTACATAGGTATGGTGGGCTGAAGCAGCAGCGCGGCGGCAGTAAACAACCTATAGAGACTCGATACAACTGGCGGTTATCAGAGAGGGATAAGGAAAGACCTATTCGGATCCAACCTGATGCTAACACCAAACAAACCCTTCCTGGTTTTTCCCCTCGAGACCAAACGAGTAAGTCGAACTGAGGAACTCACACGGTTGGCAATTTTACTCATTCCGTTATAGTTGCAGCACTTACTAATCAGATATAGATAGCAAGAGTTATCCTGAAGCATAAGTAGTGGGAAATTTTAGTTAACATTCCGTCGTAGTTGGAACATTTACTAGTCAGATATGATAGTCCCGAGGAATCCCAAAACCCATCAGTTGTTGGCACTTTTATCACATTCCATTGGAGTTGCAATACTTACTAGGCAGGTACAGCATGTCACGAAACAACCCAGATCCACCAGTTGTTGGCATTTTTAATATCCATTCCGTTATAGTTGCATCTGATTACTAGTCACATATTAAGTCAAATTTATAGCACTACTTTAGTTATGCTTGTCTATGATCGAGATACTGTGCTCCAAGTCGTCCATAACCGCGGACACGGCTTTCAGAAAGTTTTACCCTGCAGGGGTGCACAAATAGCAACACACACTCGATCAACCTCGGAAAAACCAACTCAAAACCCAACGAGGCATTCACGACAAAGCGATCATAGGATTCATAAATATTTCAGGGGGCCACCCCACTAAGCTACCCGCAACGAAGTTGGCCGGCTCCGGAACGGAACCAGGGTTTGCGTCAATGGCTGTAAACGACTGGGAACCCGAAAGTGTGACTGTGCTTGTCGATACCGCGAAAACACTCCGCGACCCTAAACAGTACAGGTGCTCCACGCACAATCTTAAATAAAGCAGTAAAGCATGGCATAAGTACAGGATAGTAATAAAGCCCCAAACTACTTTGTGGCCCCAAGAAATAGAAATGAATCAAGCTCTAGCTCAGGGGGGGTCCATAAGGCCTCCCGGATGTGGATAGTGCGAAAAATCAAGGAACAGGTATCAAGTACTCGGGGTCCTACGGGACACAAGTGAGCGTGGAAGAACCAAATAACATCTATTGCCCACCGATGCCTCTGCATTAGTTATATCTAGCATTTTAATTAGTTGTAATTAAAGTCATGATCATCTCCACCACAAACATCTTCCAGTAATAAAATCTGCCAGCATTCCAACATCTATGGTACTTGACAACACGAGATCACACCTGAGCAAGCAACTACGACTCGCAATGCCAGCTATCTACCAAACACAGGGAATAGGAGGTGTCCAAGGCAATATAGAGGCTGCACGGGATATAACTGGTATACGGAAACTAAAGCATCGCGACACGGCTAGCAATAGATCAACAAGAGGAAATAAAGACTATAAAAACAAAAATAGGTAGAAGGGGAAGAGATGCTCGCCTGGGAAACACTGTCGAAGGTTCATATCCGGAGAACTTGTCGATACTCGCATCAACTCATCGTTCTAACCCGCGAAGAAGCAATCACTAGAAGAAACACCAGATGCAATATTTAATACGACGGCAGAAGATCCAACATGATTATGATATGATGCATGGCATGGCAAGATGCGGTGCAATTAGGCAGCATTAAGCGGAACCAGGGTCCCGACATTTAATTAAACGGTTCAAGTTATTTAGAACCTCCGCAATTTAAATGTTGTATTAACAAGGCAAAACATTGCGCCGGTTCGTTAGACAAATTTAAATGAAGACAATATAAGACTAGAAAAGCTCTCATATAGTCTCCATATTTAATTTAGGTGAATCGGCATAGTGCCCCCAAACCACAGACAAGTATGCATGCATGAACAATTTAATATGCAACAAGTATATGTTATTTATTATAAAAATGGGGGTCTCGGAAAAGGGATCACATGTGGCGGTTCGAAGATCTTGGGGTTCCGTTGGGTCGATGGGGTTCGGTCTCGGGGATCGGTCTCGAACTCCGGGAAGAAGAACTTGGCGTTCGGAGGGGTTCGGTCTTCAGATCCTCGCGATCAGGCTTCAGATCTAGGAACGGGTCCTGGCGTTTCGAGAAGGAGATCTTTGGGGTCGTCGGGTTCTTGAGGTAGGCTTCGACTTATTTTTGGGATATGGGGTGTCACTATAAGCGACACACTTGGTCTTGTAGCAGCACGGGCAGAAGCGAGACTTGGCAAAGAAGTAGCGATCACAGCAATGATGGATCTTCGGTAGAGGATGTAGATATATCTAGTTTCCCGAATGACACGGACACCTCAAAGAACCAATGTTTTGGGGCTTCGCCGCTTTGTCGATGAGTTGTACTACACTGGTACAATCCTGCACAACAAGGACACGCGGGCGATAGTGAGCGGACCCATGCGTACGTTGAGGAAGGAAAAATGGCCAACCGACGGCATCTACCTTGACACAGCGAGGGTTGCCGCGAGCGTGCACGGGCGGCGGTTAGAGAGCGCTCGGGAGATGCGACAGGTTCGACCTGGGCGGCGCGACGCGGATGGCAACTGTGGTGCGGGATCCGGCAAGAAGACGCGAGATCGAGACAGGCTCGCGGTGGTGGCGCTGTTGTGGCTGATGGCGCTCGAGCTCAAGGAGCGGCGGTGCTCTGCGAGGCGGCCACGGTCACGGCCGAGGCATGCGACGGCCGGGCGGAGAGGAGCTCCGACGAGGTCGGCTCGAGAGGGACTGTGGGCGATGCGGAGGAGCACCAGAGTGAGGCGAGGCTCGGTCGATGGCCTAGGACGTGGCCTGAGGGGCCCTGCAAAGGGAGGAGGCTCGGGCGTGGCCACGGGAGGACGTGGCGAGCGGGGCCCGGCTCGGGGGCGGCGGAGCTCTGCTGCAGCGCTAGCGGAGCAGGGGTCGACAGCGGCCGAGGCAAGAGGTGGAGGTCGACGCGGCTCAAGGCGGAAGCCAGGGTCGAAGCAGTGGAGGAGACCGTCCGCGGTGGTCCGGGGAGGCGGCACGAGGGGTCGGGGCGGGCGTCCCGCAGCGGCGATGTTGGAGTCGCAGGCGGCGGAAAACGTGGTCGGGGACGGGGTAGGTGGGGGTTGCGTCGATTGGAAGCGAGGAGGAGCGGGGCGAGGAGAACGTGGGGCAAACGACATGAGGTGGGGTGGGGCCACACGGGGGGGGGGGGGGGGGGAGAGAGGCGGGACTAGCGGGGCAAGGGGTGGGCCCGGGCGGTGACCAGGTGGCGGGGGATCCCGAGGTGGGATGGAGGACTGCGGGCAGGCGGGATGGTTGGTCCAAGGGAGGCGTGGTGGTGGCGCTCGGTGTGGTTCGGGAGTTGTGCAGGGGAACGTGACAGGGCTGTGGGGAGACGTGTCTACCACCGGGTGGGGCCCGTATGAGGTGGCAAGCGAGGCTGGTGCGGTGTGGAGCAGGCATGCTGCGTGCGACGCGCGGCTGCTGCTGTGCTGCGTGTAGGCGGTGGTAGCGGCGGTAGTAGGCTAGCGTTAGGGATGGAAGAAGGCAACTAGGTTATTATCTAGTCCAAAGTAGACTAGATGGGTCTAATTTGGGCCGGGTTGTAGGCTGCTGATTTACCGGGCTTTTGGCCTAGCAAGCTGGTGGCCTCCCCAGGTTTTATAAAACTGTTTATTTTATATTTGAATAAGTTTTTGTAAATAGTTTCTAGATAAAAGATCCGGATAAGTCCGGGGTTTTACATTTGAATTATCGAGGGGGTATTTAGAAAACAAAATAGGCTTTTAGAAAATAGTTTTAGGCAAATAAAATGCATGATGACATGACGATGCTCACGATTTTCTAGTAGTGGTTTTTGCGGGGCGCCACAGAGATGGAATAGAGAGATGGTCTCATGGTATTAGATAGTTCCACATATTCTCCAAATAGATGTGATTTAAACCATACGACAAAAAACAAATGGAACTCATGTGTCATATATCGTAGAATTGAAAATGATCATAAGGACTAGATAGATTGACAAGTTAGTGATAAGTAGAATTTAAGAGATGATGCCCCCAACTCAGTTTGGGCATTTTGGACAAATATAAAAATGGCAAGACTCAAGTAATAGAATTTGGACATTATGGTTCCATATCAAATGGCACCAACTAGAGTTAGAATAGAGGAAGGTTAGAGTAGAGAGGAAGCAATGTCAAGCTCAAATACAGATATCAAGAACCCAAACACAAGTGTAATAATTTGAATGCAATGATTTCACAATAGGTTCCATGCATGGTGGCATGATGAGCATGATGATGCGCAAAACAAAAACAAAGCGATTTTCTAGTAGTGGTTTTAGCGAGGCGCCACAATTCGACACCACTAACAAGGGATCTCGCCCTCGAGATCCACCTCATGGTACCAGGAAGAAGGTCCGCGATCTGAATCTTCTCGCTTCGTGTAGATCCTCACGACACCACTAACAAGAGGTCGTTGTCCATGATCGTCGAGAGAACACTCCGGATAAACAAAGGAGGAAGGTAAAGGTATCAACAAATAAAGCCACCTCTAGCTTCCATGAACGGAGTAAAATTGCTGGATCCACCGATTCAATATACAAAAGCGAATGATAAGAGTAGTGGTATGGTCGCGACTCCATCCCTCAGTCATATCATTACTCCGTACGTGAATAGCAGAATTATACAACCAACTCCCGGAATCAGACTGAAGATCTCGACAAGCGAGGTTCCGAACAAAGGGGTGATGCAGGCTCTGCATCGGATCTAGCGTAGATGATGTCGTCGCGTCAAAAACACCAGAAGGCACAAAGGACGAACAACGAGAAGTCCAACAGAGGAGCGACTCCTCAGATAGCACGAAGAACGGATGTAGAAGCACCGTTACCAAAGCAGGAAGCAAAACCCTGAAGGTACGACGGAAACCCAACAACGAGAATTCCTAGACTCGAAGAAAAAATAAGAGAGCAGATCCAAAACACGCAGTGGTAAGAGGAGAATAGCAGAGGGTAAGGAGTAAAATCAGACCTAATCAGATCTATCCAACCGATATTTGCAAAATAGTTTTGACACTCTACTTTGGTCGTTAGCTAGGTTATCCTACAGGCTAGACCAGTGGGGTATCGCAACTGCTGAGCTCTGATACCACTCTGTAACACCCTCGAATCAGCCCTATGCAAGTTTTAGCGCTTCCTGCCAAACCTGCATAGAACCGACTCAAGGACGCCCACCAGGCACTTTCGTGCGGGTGGAAAACGAAGTAATACCATTAGACAACAGTCCTTGATGGGACCCACAGAACATATATATATATATATATATATATATATATATATATAACACGACTCCAAGAGTCAAGAATACAGATATACAATACAAAGATCCAAATCACCTTGAAAACGATACAACGTCCGAGTACGGACAAGATGCAAATTGGGCTAAGAGCCCTGAAGAATAACCGATGGCGTCCATAACCCTGCCGAGGCCAAGCCGGAAGGGAAACCCTGCTAAGGACGTCGATCTCAAACCTGCTAAAACAAAAGGGGTGCCGACAAAGGGCAAAGGAAAAAGAGAAGCGTCAGTACTGAGGGCAGTACATGGCGAGGCTAGAATTCGGCGGTCCTCACCTGCACAGGTATGGTGGACTGAAGCGGCAGCGCAGCGACACTAAACAACCTATAGAGACTCTATAATACTGGCGACTATCAGAGAGAGATAAGAGAGACCTATTTGGATCCAACCTGGTACTAACACCAAACATACCCATCCTGGTATTTCCCCCTCGAGACCAAACGAGGAAGTCAAGCCGAGGAAACTCACACGGTTGGCATATTTATTTATTCTTTCCATGGCAGTTATCCAACTTACTAGTCATCTTAGATACAAGTCAAATTATAGCAGTAAACTTTAGTTATATTTGTCTATGATCGAGAAATTGTGCTCCAAGTCGTCCTTAACCGTGGACACAGCTTCTCGAAAAGATTTAACCCTGCAGGGGTGCACCAAAGTATCCACACGCACTTCGATCCTTTTTGCCAGATCAATTAACATACACCCATCGGTATGTCGGTGGGGCCTAAGTCGTGACGTTTCCCAGACCCAAAGCAAGTACACGGGGGGCCACCCCACTAAGCTACCCGCAACAAAGTCGGCCGACTCCGAGACGGACCCAAGGTTTGCGACGACGGTGGTAAACGACTGGGAACCCGAAAATTGTGACTGGGCTTGTCGATACCGCGAAAACATGGCACGATCCAAAATAGTACAGGTGCTCCACGCACAATTTAAATAAAGCAGTAAAGCATGGCATAAGTACAGAATAGTAATAAAGCCCCAAACTACTTGTGGCCCCCGGTACAATACTTTGAAATCAGGTAGTAAGCCGATGGGGGTGCCCACACACCCCACCTGTGGTTAGCGCGCTCGATCTCGGAATAGGTGTCAAGAACTCGGGTCCTAGGGGGCACCAGTGAGCAGTTAAAAACCAAATATTTACTATTACCCACCAGCGCCTCTGCATTATTTCTAACATCAACATTAATTAATAAACTGTAATTAGAATCATGATCAGCTCCACCATTAAACATGTGCCAACCTCCCAACAATTGTGGAACATCGACGACGCGAGGCAACACCTGAGCAAGCAACTACGACTCACAAGGCCAACTGTCTATCAAGCAACATGCAATAGGAGGTGTCCAAGGCAATATAATGGCTGCCGTAATATAACTGGTGCACGGAAACTAAAGCATCGTGACACGGATAGCAATAGATCAACAGGAGGAAATAAAGACTATAAATGCAAAATAGGTAGAAGGGGGAGAGATGCTCGCCTGGGAAACACTGCCGAAGAGACATTATCCGAAGAACTTGCCGATACTCGCATCCACTCAACGGCCTAATCCGCGAAGAACCAAAGCACTAAAATAAACACCGAATGCACTATTTAATACTACGATAGAAGATCTGGCATGATTATGAGATGATGCATGGCATGGCATGGCAACGATGTCGTGCAATTAGACATTAATAAGCGGAACCAGGGTCCTGACAATTAATTAATAGGTTCATGTTATTTAGTTACCCCGCAATTTAAATGTTGTCTTAACAAGGCAAGACATGGCATCGGTTCGCTACGCAAATTTAAATGGAGTCCAGAATAAGACAAAAATATCCCGCATAGACGCTCCATATTTAATTATTAGGTGAGTCGACAAAATACCCTCAACCCAATGAATATGTATGCGAGCATGAAAAATTAAATATGCAACAAGTATATATGTCGTATTATAAAAAGTAAGGGTCTTGGATAGGGGTCACACATCGGGGTCGAAGATCTTGGGGTTCGAGGGCCGGGGTCTTCGGTTCCGACAGGATCGGTCTTCGAGGTTCGGTCCTTGGATCTATGAAGGAGGTCATGGCATCCGGGGAGAAGACCTTGGCGTCTTCGGATAACGGGTCAGAGAGCTTGGTGGTCTTCGGGTCCGTGAAGTAGATCTTGTCGATTCTACATCGAAGGCCTTGGGTTTTCCGTGTGGCGATCTTGTCTTTCTAGCATCACTGGATCCGTGAAGAACCCGCGTGTCTTCTCGGAATCCCTCAGGTACAGCGTCAGTGGATCCGTATAGGGGTACTTGAGTGACTTCTCGGTACATGATTGATACGATCGTGTCAACAGAGAAGATCTTGCCGAGAGGAACTTGGTCGTTGGGGGAAACAAGGCGAAGATTCTGTCGTGTGCACACTGTAGCAACAAGCTTTCATCTGGGTCTTCCATCAACAAACATATCTAAAATTCACCATCCCAACACCAATATCCATGACAGGAACCTGCACGACATCATTAGGTACTCTCGCACACGGTGAAGATGAGCAGGAGGTGGTGGCTTGGTCCTTGGTAGCGGGGACAAACGAGCGGGGAACAGAAGGCGACCAGGGGCTGGGTCGGTGCGTTCGTGCTTCCGCGGTGGGGCGACAGTGCCAGGGTGAGGCGAGGTCAGCTCGAGGGAGGCCGCGGCCGAGCTTGAGCGGCAGGCTCCTGGCGGCGAGGCGAGCCAGGCGGTAGCAGCACACGTGGGAGGAGTCGACGATGTCCAAGGAAGGTCGGCGGGCTCCTGCGGTGGCTCTGCTCGGGGCGGCGTCCTTCACGGCGGGGTAGAGGGAGGCCGGCGAGTGGAGGCGATAGGAGGGGCAACGAAGGACCGGGCCGGGCCGTGCTCCGGCGAGGAAAGGTGCAGGCCGCCGTGTGGTCTCGGCAATGGGAGTAGGGCGCCGGGGAAGCCGGTGGCAGCATGGGGTGCCCTGGTTGCAGATGGCAGCGGAGGGGCTTGCAGAGGGCGAGCTTCGGTAGGAGGCGGTCGCGAGGCTGAGAGCAGCGTGGGGTGGAGAGGAGAGGGCAGCGGCGGAGCTCAGGGAGACCGCCATGGGGAAGGCGGCAGCGGGCCCTGTGCTGGCGGCGGCGTTGCCCTGGAGGAGATCGAAGGCGGGGCTGGGGATCGCGAGGTTGAGATGGGTTGCATCAGGGTGATTGGGGATTGGACCGGGCGTGGTTGGTAAGGTGGGTCCCGCGTGCAGGGAGAAAAACATGTGAGGGGCGTTGGGAACGGTAGCGTGTCGACGGAAGGGGCTGGATCGCTCGCGTCGCTGCAACGTGTGTGTGGTTGGTCTAGGGTTTTTGTGCGTCGCCGCGTGAGTGAGTGGCGGCGGCAGCGGGTTAGGTCTAGGGTTTGGGGAGCAAGAAGGGGATTAAGATATTTATCTAGTCCAAAGTAGACTAGATGGGTCTAGTTTTGGACTAAAATTTTAGACGGGCTTTTTGCCTATTTTTATTTTTCGTAAAAAAAATAACAAGCCTTTTGTAGTCTTATAATTGACCGAACAATATAATTATCATTTTATTTCAAATTAATAAAAAGGAGGCGACTCGATATGTATGGTACAACAAAAGAGTTGGCAAGTATAGGGATGGAGTATATGGTGGCATGTACGTGTGGATGAATAAAAGATGTAGGAGGTATGTAAGAGGGTTTAAGAGAAATAGAGAGGTAGAGAATAGGGCAAGATCGCCAGATGTTGAGGGTGGCTCATAAATAGCAAATAATATGGAGTATATCCATTGGAGAAAGAATATATATGTATGAAAAAGAGAAATAAAAGATATCAAATAGATATGGCATCAAAATAGGCTGAGAATAGATATTGGCCCAACCAAGAATGGAATATAGATAAGATTATCAAAACAAGAAGAAGAGAGATGGAATAGAGAGATGGTCTCATGGTATTAGATAGTTCCACATATTCTCCGAATAGATGTGATTTAAACCATACGGCAAAAAACAAATAGAACTCATGTGTCATATGTGGTAGAATTGAAAATGATGATAAGGACTAGATAGATTGGCAAGTTAGTGATAAGGAGAATTTAAGAGATGATGCCCCCAACTCAGTTTGGGCATTTTGGACAAATATAAAAATGGCAAGACTCAAGTAATAGAATTTGGACATTATGGTTCCATATCAAATGGCACCAACTAGAGTTAGAATAGAGGAAGGTTAGAGTAGAGAGGAAGCAATGTAAAGCTCAAATACATATATAAAGAACCCAAACACAAGTGTAACAATTTGAATGCAATGATTTCACAATAGGTTCCATGCATGGAGGCATGATGAGCATGATGATGCATGATGATGCACAAAACAAAAACACAGCAATTTTCTAGTAGTGGTTTTAGCGGGGCGCCACATAAGTTGGATGAGCTCATACTAGTCGTAAAAGGTAAGGAAACCCAAGTAAGAGCTATCCCTGAAACAATATTGAAGAAATAGACTTCATAGCTTGTAATGATTATAACCCTGCTTGGAAATAGAATTATAATCCTAATTTTCAGAAACATTATTCTAGTCCTACAGGTAACTCTAATAATAATATGGGAACTAGTAATGGTAGTCTCCAAGAAACACTTAAGTCTTTTATAGACTCACCAAATGAACAAAACAATATTCTTGTTAAAATAACGGAGAACCATGATGCTATGCTTGGTAAATTATCTAACAAAGCTATTAGTTTGAGAAATGATTTGCAGGCCCTCCAAGAAAGAACGAGGATCGTTGAGGAACTGCTAGGTAACTGAGAGTCAAACTCTCATTCTAGCCAAATTTGCAGGTAAAGCTGAGCCCAATCCCGTTGAAGACCTCAAGATGATCAGAATCCAAAGGGAGGAGCCTGAAGAACTTGATTATAGTAATGCTCCTTCACCAAGCTACACCGTAGAAGATCTCGTAAAAAGGATTAACGTTAAGATTCCGGTAAGTGAAGGTAGTGAGAAAGCTATGTACCAACATTTTGATAATTAGGTAGCAATAAAGGTACATGACCATGAGGAAGAATATAAGCAAATTGCTGAAAAATTACATGTGAAGCCTGATTACATATTTGAGCCTACTATTAAGATTAAAATTGGAACCAATGAGATAGCTGCACTTTGTGATCTAGGTCCAAGCGTCTCAACAATTCCAAAGAGACTTTTTAACAAGTTAAATATTGGATCCTTTGAGATCACCGAGTTAAAATTGCATCTAGCAGATTCTACCTACAAAAAAGATGTAGGAATTAAGGATAATACTTTAGTATACATTAAAGGCTGTCGTGCTCTTATCGATTTTGTTATTGCTGAGATGCCTGAAAATGCTACTGCTCCTATTATATTAGGCCGTCCTTTCTTAAGAACTATTAAGGCTTTGATTAATCTACATGAAGGGAAGATGGAGCTTCAATTGCCTTCGCGGGATCCTTTTGCTATTCATTTCCCCAGGAAGAAGAAAGCCAAGCATGATGAAAAGGAGGCCATCAATTTGAAGGCCAACTACTTTGGAGTGGGTGTTCCACTCATCTGGCCTAAGTGAGCAACATTGAGGTCAAGCTATTGACTATAAAAGAGCGCTCCATGGGAGGCAACCCATGTGAAATAAAGGTTTGAGTAAAGCTTTTAAGTTTTAGTTTAAGTTTATGTTTATTAAAGAGTGCTAGAAAACTCCAATTGAGGAGAATAAGTCCGGTAGTACTAAAAATCCTGCTTTATTCATGCTGTTGTTGGTCGAAAAATTTTACTGTCAAATTTCTATAAAAAACAAGGTATATCACTAAGATACAGGATAAGAAATAATTTTTGAAGAAACATAATTTTTTTGATGCATATAGAGAGTTTAATGACCAACTATAAGACGGGAATAAAAATTCCGGCCGTATAGTTCCGATCGTATAGATATCTTTGCCATCGACAATTTTTTTCATATGTACTGAAAGTTTAACGACCAACTATACGACGGGAATAAAAATTCCTGCCATGTAGCTATGGTCGTATAGATATTGGTGCTTCCGTATAAATTCTTTTCCAATGTACTAACGGTTTAACGACCAACTATATGGCAAGAATAAAAATCCTGGCCGTATAGTTCGGTTGTATAGATATCGATGCCTTTGTATAATTTATTTTTCCAGGTATAGATGGTTTGATGACCAACTATACGGCGGGAACATATTGTTTCAGCCGTATAGTTCCGGCCGTATAGCTGTGCCTCCAGGAGGAAACCCTAAAATTTTGAGAGAAGGCCAACTATATAGCGGGAACGCATTGTTCCAGCTGTATAGTTGCGCCCGTATAGTTGCGTCCGACCATAAAACCGCACGGGAAGGTACCTCCAACTCCAAAACTTCAATCCTTTTGCTCTCTTCCACCTCCAAACTCTGTCAAAACCTCAAGAGATCTTCATCTCTACTCAATTTTGTTCAATTTCCTCGCACACAAGTGATCTACGGTATGTTTCTACTCCGATCCTCCAATTACTTTTTGTAAATTTATCTTCAATCTATTGTCATTATCAATATAGGGTGAGACCTACTATGAACCAATTGCCATGATTCTCTTGCCTAGATTATTATTTTGAGGAGATTCTTTACTGTGCTATGATGAGGAATATGTTATGCTTACGGTTGTTGGATCAATTTTTTTTGTCTTTCTTCAATGTTTTAGCTGATGAACACAAGAAGCTAAACTCGTGCTCGTGCCACCGCTAGAGCTTCTCGGGCTATCGCTCAAGAATGCATGGGGATACGGTTCAGGGATGAGCTCCATCGTGATCGCTTCGACAAGATCAAGAACCGCGAAGTGAAGGCCACGAAGTGGGCTTTCCCCATTATATTGAACCAACTCGGTATTTCTGATGACTCTAATTTACTTTGCAATAGAGCTAGCCTGCAAAACTTTGTGTACAATGATGTGCCTACTTATCACTGCTTAACTATTGAATTCCTAAGTTCATTACAAAGCACCATTAAACTATGGCAAGGAGAGGACACAATTTCTTTCTGACTTATGAACAACAACTACACTTTAATATTAGATGAATGGTGAGCATGTTTTAATTTGCCAAACAATGCTGATAATGCCTTACGCGCATCCTTTACTGTCTTAGACCCTTCCCCTAAACAATATTGTAATGGAATGAGTTTCACTACTAGTGTAAGCAAGGGGAAGAATATTCAACATCCTGCAATTCGCTATTTGTTCTATGTTACTATTAACACCTTGTACACATGTAATGAGTTCACGAGACTCAACGAGGAGGACCTCCTAGTCCTCACAAAGGCTACTTACATCAACTGCGGCTTGTCATTCAACTTGGGCGCCATCCTTGTGCGCTACTTGGAGCACCAATCCTCCCAAAGCCAAGGACCAATCACATGTGGAGGCGTTATCACCGTGCTTGCCACTGCCCTAGGCATCGACCTAGGTGAGTTGCAACCCGTGCTAGGTGAGTGATGTGTTGGTTTCTCTACTTTAAAAGCTTGTGGAATGCTCACTAGGAGAGGCGGTGTTTATTACCTGCATATTGCTGGAGCTGGGCATCTTTACCCTGCTCCTATGCCTAATGGTCTTTTCTCTATCGAGGAAGGACGTTTGCTATATGACTTGTAGGTTGAGCAACACCAACCCGAGGAGGAGGTTCCGGAGGAGTATGAGGACCAAGAAGAGGAGCAAGAAGTTCCTTATCAAGAGGAGCAGCCACAAACCCAGTTCGCCACATACCAAGACTTCCAAGAACTTGGAGGGACTGTGGAGAGGATGCATAACCTCTCTTTGATCCTCTGTGGAACAACTAGTAACCTCTCAACTCAATTTGTGAACTAGAGTAACGACTTTTTCCCGCCACCACAATTATTTGAAGGGCTTGCAAAAGCCTAAGCTTGGGGAAGTTTCCTCATGTATCTTTATTTGGCGTTCATTTGCTTTTATTTATTTTGAGGTTTTGTTTTTAATTCGAGTTTATAAGCACTTGTGTTGGTTTCCACAACATTTTATTTTTAGTTCTTTCTATTTTCCTTCAAGATTTTCTAGCTCAGCTTTGCCGCCAATTTTCTATTCTTTAAAATCCCTCTCTTAAAAACCACAAAAAGATTTCTCCATTTTTCCTTATTTTCCCTCTTTCTTTTCTTTCCACCTCAAGGTTCTTATATATTTGCAGGAGAGTGACCGACTTTGAGTTTCCAAGAAGCAAATAAAAAAGGAAGAGAGAAGTGGAACCAAACATGAGAGGTATGCCTTATGACTCCCCACTTATGAAGTTTGAGAAACCCATGCTAGTTAGTAGTAAATGTTGAGATGTTATATTGGTGGAGTGAGTCTTTGTATTGTAGTAAGGTTTTCATTTGCATGGGTATTTAGTTGGGTATGTTTCTAGCTCTCATAGTTAACCGAGTCTTGCCTAAAAATTCCTAAACAATTGTAATAAGAAAAATTCTCACAATTGAAGGCTTGGGTGTTGTAGTGCTTACTCTTGAAGGCTTATTTCTAGACACACTCAACGCCACTAAAAATGTTGATTGACTTGATAGCTCTCTTTAAAAGGATTTGTTCGATTGAATTAATGTTAAGCGGTTTTTGTAAGCATGCCAAAGTTTGACTTGTTAATCATAAGAATGATATATCTTTATGCGTGTCAAACTTCATGGGATGCCAACAACTCTGCTGGCCTACGAACGATCTTCATGGAGGAAACTCCTAGATTTCGGCTATGAGTTGATTAAACACATGTAGCAGCAATGCTATAGTGGGTAAGATTCTTGGCACTCCCGGGTGGCTGTAATCATGATGGAATCACTCCTTTGGCTGTTATGAGTAATCATTATGCAAAAGGAATCAAAACCTTACTGATGCCACGAGTGTCCATCATAGCCTGACAAACTAATAAAAATCTTTGGCATGCTCTCAATTACTCAAGAAGTGAAATTATTGAAGGACAATGTAATAGAAAAGTAGTGCTTGAAAAGTCTTGATTTATTGATGTGGGAGAATTGAGATACTCAAGTGTATATGCTTTTCATAAAATAAAATACTAGAACCAGAACAAGCTTGACCGAAAACTGTCCACTTCTCTGAACCCCGAGTGACAACTCTCACACTCTCAATTTACATGATTATACTATATTTTCAAAGACAAGCCTATGAGTTGATTACATGACATGGAATAAAGTTTACTCATTTGAATCATCCATGTTAACAATAATTTTGTTGCGCCATAAGGATGCATAAAAACCGTATGATATGCTTGTCATTACTCTATCTATACTGAATTTTTTGTGATATATGAAGTGGAGGAAACATGAGACTACCAATCATGAGTAAGATCAACATCTCGTTATTTCAGTGTAAATGCTGAGTTCCTTTTTGATTTTGGTTTTCTTGCTCGGGGACGATCAAGTTTAAGCTTGGGGAGGTTGATGGCTCTGAAATATAGCCATCTACGTCCACATTTAAACTAGATATTGTTCATACTTTTTATGAAATATCTCTCTAAACCCTGCCACTAATGCCTAATATTCAAAGGGGTATGCAATCCTTTCTTTCTATTTTTTCCTGCGCAGATAATGTCGTTTGAAGATGAGAATCACTACATTAAAGTCAAAGATACAAGATTTCCAATAACTAGAACAAACCAGGAGCCGTGAAGCGGAGGCAGATGCTTTAACGACCAACTATACGACCTGAATAAAATTCTGCCCGTATAGTTCCGGTCGTATAGTTGGCACCGCCAGTGCTAGGTTAAATAGAACAACTTTCGTGAAGGGACCCCTATAAAAAGAAGCCTCGGACAACGAGAAAACAATCCTGCCTCACCCTGAAGTCTCTGGCCCAGATCATCATCCTCCTCTAGATCTCAAAATCCTTCTCTATGTCTATAGACATATTCCACCACTTGTAATAGTAGATCTCTTCTTCGATTGGCGACATTGTAAGACTATTTGCTATCAATCTCATGATTTCCATTACAATGTTTATGATTGTTGATCTCATCTCTATGTGTGAGTAATTCTCCTTGGGATAAGGGCTTCGGCCTAGCCATGTAGCGTTTGTGCATGTTATTTATCATAGATGGGATCATGTATTAGTTTGTATGACATGATGATTATTGTATCCTTCTTGCCTGAATCTAAGGCCTTGTCAGGTACCCAAGACCCCGAGGGTTGAGCCAGGTATAGGGAGTATGAGTAATGACTGATCTGCAGGTTGGGAACCCCAGTGAAAGAAGGGGTAGTATGGCTGTATGTGAGGGATTTACTTGGGATTAACGGTGACATCACTATGCATATCATTAGTTCTCTTTCTTCTATGGATGAGACTAGTAGTTTATTGCTATAATTGGTTGCGGAGGCAATAGAAATTATGGATGCTCTACCCACATATAATTTATCTTGCTCTAACAATTACATGCATACTTTATCTTTATCTTTTATTCCCATCAGATGTTTTGCGCAGCTATAGGTGAAACCGAACGCCCTAGGCCCTCTCTCTCCATCATCGACAACAACAAAAGACGCAAACTCTTGGTCCGGTAAAAACACAAAAGGAATTCAAAAACTCCCGATGGTCCGTTAAAGTAACTTCACTACACATCTGCTTCCTGAGGATTCGATAACCTAGGTCTACTAGGGAAAAAGAAGCTATACTACATCCGTAATCCGGATCGAAGGTATCATCGTGTTCACGAGGTTCATGGAGGTACCACACTACCACTACCTGCAGATGAAAATGCGAGGACCGAACGACATCATCAGCATCAGCGGAAACTTCACCAAGTCAGACATCTGCGACAGGGAGTTCAATAGAATCTCCCAATCCTTCAAAATGCATGAGGAACTGGCAAAGCTGAAGGAGTCGATAGACAACAATCTACTCCTCCTAGTAAGACAAACTCACCCAATCAATCCTTCGACTCGTTGGTGCACACCGAGGCGGTCTAGGTCCATGCAATGGACCTGACCAAGACGACCCTCATCGCCAATAACTTGAGTTCTGCATAGGAACTCGCGCTCATTGAATTCCTCTGTGAGTGCTGGGAGATCTTCACCTGGTGTCCAGCGGACATTCCAGGGGTTTCCAGGGAATTCGCCGAGCACTCACTCAACGTGAATCCTAAAGCTAGACCAGTGAAGAAGATGATACGTCGATTGTCAGAGCCAAGGGCAAAAGCGGTCGGTAGGGAAGTCAACAGACTCCTTGATGCTAACTTCATACGAGAGATCAAGGAGAGCACCTGGGTATCAAACCCCGTGCTTGTTCCTAAAAAGTACATGGATATCATGTGGATGTGCATGGACTTCACTTCCCTGAATAAGCATTGCCCAAAGGATCACTTGCCATTACCGCGGATCGACCAGTAATCTATTCCACCGCGGGATGTGAGCGCCTCTGCTTCTTTGACGCCTACTTAGGCTATCACCAGATTCAAATGAAGGAGAAGGACCAAGAGAAAACAACCTTCATCACGCCTTTCAACGTCTTCGGCTACACAACAATGCCCTTTGGGCAAAAGAACGTAGGAGCCACCTACTGGTGGTGTATGCAGGCCTGCCTCAAGAGTCAACTTGGCAGAAATATCCAGGTCTACATTGACGACATTGTCGCCAAAACCAAGAAGGAGGCCTCATTACTCGATGATCTTTGTGAGACCTTCGACAACCTCGACCGCTACCGGATCAAGCTAAATCTGGAGAAATGCGCCTTCGGCGTACCATCCGGGCAATTGCTCGGGTACCTCATCTCTGCGAGGGGAATTGAGGCAAATCCGAAGAAGATAATGGTCATACTGGCCATGGAGAAGCCGACAAACGTTAAAGGCGTCCAGCAGCTGGCTGGGCGAATCGTGGTGCTTAGTCGATTCATCAGTCGAATGGGCGAGAAGGCGTTGCCGTTTTACCAGCTCCTCCGAAAAGCTGAGAAGTTCGAGTGGACAGAAGAAGTGCAAGAAGCATTTGAAGACCTCAAGCATCTACTCTCCACCTCGCTAGTCCCAGTGACGCCCAGAGAAATTGAGCCCATAATGCTATACATCTCCGCCACTAACCAGGTGGTTAGTACTATGCTGGTAGTGGAGCGAGCCGAGGAGAACAAAGTCCATGGGTACAACGCCCAGTCTACTACCTCAGCGAGGTGCTCATGCCGACGAAGCAGCGGTACCCACAATATCAGAAGTTAGCGTATGGCGTCTTCATGATGGCCCGACGACTACGCCACTACTTCCAGGAGCATCCCATCATCGTGGTGAACAACGCTCAACTAGGGCACATCCTCAACAACCCTGATGCCACCGGACGAGTCATGCTTTGTGGAGTCTAGCTGTCTCCACGAGACATCACATACGAGAAGCAAGAAGCCATTAAATCACAAGTGTTCCAAGATTTCCTCGTTCACTGGATGGAAAACCAGCTCACTGACACACTAGACATGTCCTTCCTATGTACAATGCACTTCGACGGATCAAAACTTCGAGAAGGAGCTGGCGCCGGAGTCATCTTGATGTTGCCACAAGGAGATAATATGAGGTATGTTCTGCGAATGCAGTTCCACGCCTCTAACAATGAAGCTAAATACGAGGCCCTGCTCCATGGGATGCGGATGGCCAAGGTCTGTGGCACCACACGAGTCATCATCTACGGCAACTCCAAGCTCATGGTGGATCAAACCATGAACCAGTGTGATGCCCTGAGTGACAACAATATCGCCTACCGCAACCTCTACGACACTCTCAAAGGAGATTTCGATGGCTGTGAGCTACGGCACATAGGCCGTGAAATAAATGAGGAGCCAGATACACTCGCCAACATAGGCTCCACCTGCGCTCCGATGCCACGCGGAGTCTTCCTGGAGCAGATCTGCGAACGCTCCATCAAGCCAAAGGCTCCAGAGCAACAAGCTGACACATCGAAGGACTCGAGTGCTGTGCCACCTTGTGGACTCGAAAAACCAGACAATGGAGAACAAGAACCTGGAAGATTCGAAGGCCCCATGGAGGTCATGCTCATCGATCCATCCTGGACGAAGCCGTACATCACATATCTGCTTAGCAAAAGGCTGCTAGACGATCTGACAGATGCACGACACATAGCACGGCGCTCCAAAGCCTTCACCATCATCAACGGTGAGCTCTACAAGCGCATCATCATAGGAGTCCTTCAACGGTGTGTATCCAATGGAGTCAGAAGAGCCGTCCTCCTTGAGATACACGAAGGCACCTGCAGCCATCACGCCAGGAGCCGTGTCCTCGTCACCAAGGCTCTACGAGCTGGTTTTTTCTAGCCAACGGCAATGTGCGATGCCAAGGACATTGTCCAAAAGTGCAATGCCTGGCAAAGGTTTGCGGAAAAATCGCACGCACCTGGCGTGGAGCTTAGGCCGATACATGTTGCCTGGCCCTTCGTGCAATGGGGACTCGACATGGTTGGCGAGCTGCAAAAGTCATCACTGAGAGGTTACACTTTCCTCCTCGTCGTAGTCGACAAGTTCACCAAATGGATCGAGGCCATGTCGGTGACAAATCAGACAGGAGCCACCGCCGTCAAATTCATCGAGTCCATCGTCTACAGGTTCGGGGTGCCACACAACATCATCACCGACAACGGGACGAACTTCACTTTCATTGAGATCCAGGATTTCAGCAAAAACCTGGGAATCAACATCAACTACGCTTCGGTAGCACACCCCTAGACCACCGGTCAAGTTGAGAAGACCAACGACCTCGTCTGCAATGGCATCAAGAAAAGGCTCCTTAGGCCACTCGAACGAGTGGCTAGGTGCTGGCCCAAGGAAATACCATCAGTACTATGGATCCCGCGCAAAACACCACAGGCTACGCTCCGTTCTTCATGGTACATGGCACCGAGGCAGTGCTACCTATAGAAGTACGCTATAAAGCCCCACGTGTCATGGCGTACAGCGAGGCCGGGTCAACGGCCGCACTCGAAGACTCGGTTAACATCCTCGACGAAGCAGAGCCTCCACAACTACCACAGCCGACGGCTACGTCCAAGGTCCTTTGTCGAAGCAGACCACGTCCTGCGAATGAAGCAGAAAGGACCTCAAGCTCGAGTCCCCCTGGGAGGGACCCTATGTGATTAACGAAGTAATCCCAGGTGGACCCTATGAGACACTATGTGATTGCCTGAAGGACGTAGAGATTGGAGTCACATACTCCAACCCGTAGAACATCGTGCAACTGCGTCATTTCTACCCTTTGATGTTTTTTTATTTTTACAATAAGGTTACTCAGCTAGGCTACTTAGCTAAACATTGTACCTCCTGATATTGTACAAATAAATAAAGCTAAGTTCCTCCAACCTCGTGTTTTGCTTTTATTTACATTGCTATTTTGCACTAGACAGTTTGTGCCACCCTGTTTACCTCGTCACACGAGCAATGCCGTAGCCTAAGTAGCTGACATACTATTAATCGAACCCTTGAGAAAACCAACCCAGCTACAACGCATCTAACAAGTTGGCAAGGTGCTAAGATAAGTACACGTCGGGCTAACGAAAAGGCACTGCATAATACAACTCACTCGAAAAACATACAAGCTAGCAAGCTTTTGCATACAATACGGGTATCAAAACACCTAGTCAAAACTATACAAACTTTACAACACCTATATATCTCTGTGCAGGTCCAAAACTACTCTACTGACGTAAAAGAAGAACGTTGGTACGCTGGTCGAACAACTCGATAATGTCTTCTCGTTGATCGACAGCTCGATAATGGGGTACCATGTTCCACGCCATGCCCTCCGGAGTTGGTGGTGGCCCTGCAACAATGACACCCAAGTCTAGGTTGGGTCGATGCAAGCGCACATGCGCCAGTGCAGCCTTGGCACCTGCAACCAGCTGCTGGTGCACACACTCGCGAACTGCGTCGGCACTTTGGAATTTCCTCATCAGGGCCATTTTGCTCGAGGGTACCGCATCCAAGGGAAACATTGCACGGCAGATGTGCTTCAAGCATGACTGCGCCTTTCTTCAAGTAGTGCGGCACCTGAGATACGCGATCTTGCAACATGGCCAACGCGACTACACGATCCCGATCAACCCAGAAGTAGCCGCTACCTTCCAATTGCTCTTGGGTTAGGCAGTTCAGTCGAATACTTATACAGTCCTTCTCTTCCTGTGAGAGACGAAGACTCATAACTGCAAAAGGACAATCAAGCAGCAAAAGAGTGAGTCGCCATTACAAGTGACGCGAGAAAATAAAAGTGTGTTAGAAAAACTAACATTGCAGTTGGTCATTAAGCTGGACCACCTCACGAAGCAGATAAGCTTCCCGCTCCAAGGTTTTTTCCACCTTCGACTTCTAGACATCAGCAATACCACGGACAACTGGTGCCTCTCGCTCTAAATGCTTCATGCGGTCGCGCAGTTGAGACAACAATGATAGCTCCTCCACCTTCAAACGTGGCTGCGCCACAGGTTCACCAGGGGAGGATGGACCAGGTGCGTCAGTAGAGGGCGCATCAGGCGAATCATTTGAAGGTACCTATCCAGGAAACAGGATAGAGGAATAAGAGCCATCATCCGAAAAAAACAAAAGCACAGAAGAACCAAGCATCAAACTTAACAAGTTTTGACAGGGGACACTCCCCCACAACCATAATTCAGAATGGTCTGCAAGCGCCTAGATGATTACAAAAGGACAACACAACTACGCCTATTGAAGGGAATATGCCCGAGAGGCAATAATAAAGTGGTTATTATCTTATTCCATGTTTATGATAAATGTTTATTTTGCATGCTATAATTTTATTGATCGGAAACATCAATACATGTGTGTTTAATAAACAAACAAAAGCTTCCTAGTTATGCCTCTCTTGTAGACTAGCTCGTTGATTAATAAGATGATCAAGGTTTCCTGATCATGGACATTGGATGTTGTTAATAACGAGGTCACAACATTGGTGGAATGATTTGATGAACATTCATCCGAAGTATAGCATTACGATCAAAGTCATTATGTTTATATTGCTATAACATCATATGAAGTAATCTTTATCCTTAGACCATGAGATCATGTTAATTGCTAACACCGGAAGAGTATCTTGATAACATCAAACATCACACCGTAACAGGGTGACTATAAAGATGGGTTCAGTGCTACGAAGGTGTTATGTTGAGGCTCATGGATCAAGAGTGGAATTTGTCAATCCCGATGATGGATAGATATACTTTGGGCCCTCTCGGTGATATCACATTGAAATAGCTTGCAAGAAAGTGATGTGATCACTAGAATGTTATATCACGGGAACGAGAAAAGAGTGCATGTTGGAAACGAGATCAAACTAGGTATGGAGATACCGATGATTGAATCTCGGACATGTAATATATCGCGAGAAAAAGGGATTTAGTTACTAGCGTTAAAGGTTCTCACGATCACAGAAGTCATCGTTGAATGTGTAGGAGTCAGTATGGATCTCCAGGTCCCGCTGCTAATTATTGATCGGAGAGGGGTCTCGATCATGTCTGCATTATTCGCAAACCGTAGGGTGACACACTTAAGGCATATCGACACCATTTGGAGCAAATATGTTTCAGATAAAGATTTAAGAAAGCGCTGGAATTATTTCAATAGACACCGAAACTGTTTTGGGTGAAATTGCTGAAATTGGTTCTGCATGTAATATTGAAATGTTGCAGGGGGTTTTATGTGAATGTTTGTTAATTAAAGTAATTAATAAAATTCTGAATAAAAATAATAAAAGAGTTTTATTAAATGAGAGAGTATTAAATTTGGAGAAATTTAATACATTTAAAGTGGAGACTTTAAAAGGGAATGTGAAGAGGCATTTTAATGTGGAGGGGTTACCACCACATGAATGGAGGAGGTGAAGAGGCACCTCCTCCATGCGCCGGCCATGAAGGAGGGGCACCCCCCTCGTCCTATAAAAGGACACCCTCTCCTCACTTCTCACACACACCTCCTTGTGAAGGATCTCTCTCCCCCTCTAGTATTATTCCCCCATGGTCTCGGATTAGGAGATACATGTTCCTGGTGGCTTTATCTGGAAAGGAGTTTCTGCTTGCGCTGCTTTGCTAGAGCGAGGGACGGAGGTTATCGGGGGTACCGGACGTGTGTGCGATCACGGATGCACCGCTGCTTTGCGGTGCTGGACTTGGTGCTGTTGGAGCTGGATCTGATGGACGTGCTGGAGCCGGACCTGCTGGACTTCCTCACGATCTTGAGATCGGCAAGTGTACTACTACATCAACCACGAGTTCCTACTCATTAACAAAACTCGTTGTCTTCGAGGGTAAGTTCTCGTTGGATGTATGTCCACCCATTGCTTTGTACCTAGTAGATAGATCTTGGCGTGTAGTTCACATCGTAGGAAATTTTTTGTTTTCTATGCTGCGGACCCAACACCTATAGCTACGCATTGGCACTCAGGGGCATCATCGACTCCGTGGCCACCTCCGATGTCATGGCCTTCTCAGCTACAGCCCCTGACGTCGTGGCCTTTGCCGTCTTCGACCTTTTACGCTCCTCTGATTACCTCGCGAGTGTCTCTATGAGCCGAGGCCCATATTTGTGACAACGAGTGGCAAAGGGGGCAAAAACTACCTGCTGGCCATACGCAGCAACCGACATTGTCATGGAGACTTGGCTAGGGTCCAAGTTGACACCATGGGCATGTGCCATTGTAAGCCCCATGGTAGCACCGACCCCTTTATGTGCATTCCTGTACTCCACGGGAATGCCACCGATGAAGGACTCGGCGAGGCCATTAAGATCTTCAATAAGCTTGGCCTTGGGAAACATCTCCTCTCGAAGACGACCAAGAGCAGCATTGGCCTTCTTGAGTGAGTCCAGAACACCGACGTTGTGGTCTTCGACAACAGCCATGGCGCTGGCCAATGCATTGTCGTGAGCAAGAGCTTGGGGGAAAGTTACCACAGTAGCGTGTACATAAAACCAATGATTAAAGTCATCAAATGCCAAACAATGGATGAAAAGGAAATTCTTTACAGAACAAAACTGCAGCAGCAGAATACCTGAAAGCGCTTTAGCGATTGAATGAAGTTGTTCTGCGAACATCTTCTCCCGATCAGCTGCAGCGGCCGCGAGGTCATCTTCGTGCCTCTTCGACTACTCCTCAGAGCATTCGAGGGTTGCGAGTGCCTGATACGTTGCAAACGTATCCATAATTTTTGATGTTCCATGCTTGGATTTATCTACTTTCTTGTGTTTTGTCTGCACTTTGGAGTACTTTTCATACGATTTCTTGGACTAACCTATTAACAAGAGCCACAATGCCAGCTGCTTGTTTTCTACTGTTTTTGGTTCTCGGAAATTCAGAAACTGAATACTCTCGGAATTGGACAGGACAAAAGACAAAGTCAATTTTTCACCGAGGGACACATGGAGCCAGAATACGAGATAGAGAGGGGCTGGGGCCCGGCCACACCACCTGGCTGCGCGGTAAGGCCTAGCCTGCGTCAGGGGGTGGTCTGGCCGCCCCAGGCACCCCCTCGGCCTCTCCTTCCGCCTATATATTGCCTCTGATACGGAAACCCTAAGTACCCGATAAAAAATCCACGAAAGAGTCTATAGTCGCCGTCATCTCCATCCCTAGATCGGGAGGGATCTGAATCTCTTCCCGGCACCCTGCCGGAGAGGGGAATTCACCCTGGAGGCCTTCTTCATCACCATGCAAGCCTCCGGTGTGATGCGTGAGTAGTTCATCTCTGGACTACGGGTCCATGTAGTAGCTAGATGGCTGGTTCTCCTCCTTTGTGCTATCATAGATCTTGTGAGCCCCGTTCATGATCAAGATCATCTATGTGTAATTCTACATGTTGTGTTTGTAGGGATCCGATAGATATTGATATGTTATTTCAGATTGATTATTCATTCTATCATGTCTTTGTTATTTGTGATCTTGCATGCTTTTTGTTGTTAGTAGCTATCTTGGCCAAGTAGATGCTAGCAACTCCAAGAGTTAGTATTTATGCTGGATAGTGGGTTCACTCCTCTGGTAATCTAGGGAAGTGACCGAAATCTCTAAGGTACTAGATGTGTTGTTGCTACTAGGGAGAAAACAACATTCCTTTGTTCATAGAACAATCGTATTTTTTACTTTACACGCAATTCATAATGCAATGATCTGTTGCTTGCAACTTAATACTGGAGGGGTTTCGGATGATAACCTGAAGGTGGATTATTAGTCATAGATGTAGTTGGATGGCGGTCTATGTATAATGTTGTAATACCCAATCGAATCTCAAAGGAGTCAAGATGAGTAGTATATGCTTTTATGCTTTCTTGATGTTTGTCAATTGCCCCGCTATAATTTGTTCGCCCAGCATGTTATCTATCTTAAGGAGAGCCACCTCTAGTGAACTATGGACCCCGGTCCTTTATTTTACTTTCAATCTACAATCAACTGTTTACTGCTTTGTGTTTACTTTCTGCAAACTATTACTTTCTTCCACTCGATACGTTTAATCCTTTGTTTTTAGCAAAACCGGTGAGATTGACAACCTCATCGCAAGTTGGGGACAGAGTTCTGTGGTTGTGTTGTGTAGGTCTGCACATTGCTACTGGCACTGGTAGTGCGCCCTGCCAAAGTTCAGCTAGCTACACCTTTGGGGTATTTCCTTGCTCCTACTGGTTCGATTAAACCTTGGTTTCATAACTGAGGGAAAACTTGCTGATGTGCTCATCATACCTCCTCCTGGGGTTCCCCAACGAGCTCGATATATTTTGGTCCATCAAGCTATTTTTCTGGCGCCGTTGCCAAGGAGTCAAGGACATCTTCACAAGGTGAGTCCCTCATAACCAATCTCTTTACTTTGTTATTTTTGTTTTTCTTAGTTTCCTTTTGCTTTGTTTGCTTGTTTCTTTATCAAAAACACAAAAAAATAGTTTTACAAGTTTGCTTTCTTTATTAAAAACATAAAAAAATGACTACTCTTGAAAATACCAAGTTGTGTGACTTCACTAGCACCAACAACAATGATTTTATGAGCACACCTATTGCTCCACCTGTTCCTGAAGCTACTTTCTTTGAGATAAAACCTGCTTTACTCAATCTTGTTATGAGAGAACAATTTTCTAGTATTGGTAATGAAGATGCTGCTACCCATCTAAATAACTTTGTTGAACTTTGTGAGATGCAAAAGCATAGGGATATAGATGGAGATATCATTAAGCTTAAAGTGTTTCCTTTCTCTTTGAGAGGAAAAGCTAAAGAATGGTTAAATTCCCTAACTAGGAATAGTATTGATTCTTGGACCAAATGCAAAGATGCTTTCATTGGAAAATATTATCCTCCTGCTAAGATTATATCTATGAGAAGTGAAATAATGAAGTTTAAACAATCTGATAATGAACATGTTGCTCAAGCTTGGGAAATAATGAAATCTTTGGTAAAGAATTGTCCCACTCATGGACAGACTTCTTGGATGATCATCCAAACTTTTTATGCAGGATTGAACTATTCTTCAAGGAACCTATTGGATTCTACTACTGGAGGTACCTTTATGACTATTACTTTGGGTGCTGCAACAAAGCTTCTGGATAATATGATGGTTAACTACTCTGAATGGCATACTGAAAGAGCTCCACAAGGTAAGAAGGTAAATTCTGTTGAGGAAACCTCCTCCTTGAGTGACAAGATTGATATTATTATGTCTATGCTTGTTAATGGGAAAGCCCATATTGATCCAAATAGTGTTCCTTTAGCTTCTTTGGTTGCTCAAGAAGAGCAAGTTGGTGTGAACTTTATAAGAAATAACAATTTTAGCAACAATGCCTACAGGAATAATTTTGGTAGCAACAATTATAGGCCATATCCTCCCAACAATGGTAATGCTTATGGAAATTCCTACAACAACAATATGAGTGCTCCCTCTGAACTTGAAGTTATGCTTAAGGACTTTATTAGTAAACAAACTGCTTTCAATAAAACTATTGAGGAAAAACTCTCTAATGCTGAAAGAAATATAGCATCTTTGGCTGAAGCTCAATCTTCTTTGAATAAAATGGCTACTAAACCTGAAACTAATGATAATCCCTTTGCAGCTACTAATGCCATACAAGTAATAATTGATGAAAATGTTAGACTATTAGCTGAATTGCATGCTAAGTGGGAAAGAGAAGATGAAATTGCTAGAAACATTAGTGTTTCTACTATCACTACCACTAGTGTTGAGGCTAGTAATAGCTCTGCTACCTTAGATGATAATTATGATTTTGATCTTGAAGGTTGCAATATCTCTGAAGTTATTAAGTTCCTACAAAAACTTGCTAAAAGTCCTAATGCTAGTGCTATGAATATGGCCTTTACAAATCACATTACTGATGCTCTCATAAAGATTGAAGAAGAAAAGATGAAACATGAAGCTTATATTCCTATAAAACAAGAATATGGTTGGGAACCCATCATTAATATGAAAGTGAATGATTTTGATATGAAAGCTTTATGTGATCTTGATAGTAGTGTTTCTATTATGCCTAGAAGGATTTATGATATGCTCGATTTGCCACCACTTGAAGATTGTTATTTGAATGTCCCACTTGATGATAATGCTAAAAAGAAACTCATGGGGAGTATTAATGATGTTTCTATTATGGTTAACAATGCCTATGTCCCCGTTGATTTCTATGTTTTGGATGTTGAATGCAATGCTTCTTGTCCTATTACTTTGGGAAGACCTTTTCTTAGAACTGTTGGTGCCATTATTGATATGAAAAAAGGCACCATTAAATATCAACTCCCATTCAAAAAAGGTATAGAACACTTACCTAAGAAGAGAGAGAAGATTTCTTTTGCCTCTCCTATCAAAACAAAATTTTCTCTTAATGCTTCTTCATTTGAGAACACGTGATTCTTTTTCTTGCTTCTTATGCCTAACTTAAAGGCGTTAAAGAAAAGTACTTATTGGGAGATAACCCAAAAGTAGGATTCTTATGCCTACTTCAGTAATAACCGCTCCTTATCCTTTTTATTTGCTTTTTGTGCCAAGAGTAACCTCTAATGAGAGAGAAGTAATGATTGGGAAAGTTGCTATCCCGAAACAGATTTTTGTGCTTCACCATAAAAATTCGTGTAAAATCTCTGTATGCCGTTTTGAGGCGTGAATTTTTGTGCTTCTGGCCCAGGTTGTTATCTAACTTTCGTTAGTTCAACACTTTTTTATTTGAGCAATATAAGGTCATATAAAAAATTCGTCTTTACCTACTGGTCTGTTTTGACAGATTTCTGCCATTTTCTGCATTTGCTTTTTGTTGGTTCCTTTTTGAGTTCTTTTTTATAATTGAGCTTTTTGAGGGAAGTTCTACAGTATCTTGTATTTTAATGGAAGTTTTATTGGTGTTGGAACTGAACCTAAAGACTTATTATTTTGAGTGCATTAATGTTGCTAATAAAGATTGTGTGAAGTTTTGTATGAAGGAAAAATTTAAGGTGTATGGAAGGAATGAGTAATGAGATGAAGAATGGACTAAAGCTCAAGCTTGGGGATGCCACACGTGTCACCCCAAGAAATATCCAAGAAGTACAAGCGTCAAATCTTGGGGATGCCCAAGGCATAACCCCTCTTCATCAATAAAAATCCCAGGTTTCTTCCAAACGCTTCATTTTTATTGTTTCATGCACAGTTGTGTTGTTCTTGGAGTGTGTTCTTTTTTGTTTTCGTTATGGTTTTTCGTTTGCTTGGTTTTCTTAGTTTGCTGAATAAATTGGTTGGACCCCCTCTTTCATACATTGGTTTTCAAATAGTTTGGTTTGGTTTGGAAAAAGAGTAGGAAAGTTCATGCTTAAGTGGTAAAGAGAGCTTGTTTTTGACTGTGGCCTATGCTTTGTCATGCCATGCTTGATATTGTTTTGGCTTTATGCCTAGTATTATTTGTTGTAGCATGACTTGTTATAAACAATTGAGATTGCTTAATGTGCCTTTGAAGAATCATGCGTTGTTTTAGCATATTAAAGCATAGTATAGTGGTATTCTCCTTTGATGCTTTATTTGGGTTGACTTGACGCATGCTCACACCATGTTATGACTATACTAAGTCACCATAGCCTTTATGATCCTTTAGTTTTTGACTTGTAGTATCACTTCATGCTTTGATTAATGATGTTTTGTCACTCTACATGATTATGGCCATTATTGCTCTCTTAGTTTGTCGCTCCCAGTCTTTTGCTAGCCTCTACAACCAAGTATGAGTTCCACTCATGCATCTAACTCCTTAAACCAAGTTATTCCAAAGATTCCACCATACCTACCTATTAGAATATGCTATTCCAAGTATATTCATGTTTTTATCTACCTTCCAAATAAAACTTGTTATGAGAAAACCAGTGATTAAAGGTCTCACAAACTTGATGGAACACTTTAATTTTCTTGCCCTTAATAAACTTGAACCATTGTGTCGTCTATGTTGTATATGCTTGCACTTATTTGTTGGGGATTAGCAAAACCATGCTGTCATGGGGAACGCTTTCAACATTGCACTTGTACTTTGTACCTAGTTGATATCATGCTCTTTTGTCTATGGATGTCGTCGATGTGAAATGAAAGGGGAGCTTGTAAGTCCATGGAGTTATGTATATGTGTTAGAGAAACACCTGGGCTGCTGGTCTAATCCATGCTGACATGGTGGAAACCTGCAGCGTAACCATAATGAGCTGTCTATGAAGCATTCTTCTTATAAAAAAGAGTCAGATGTTGAGAAAAAAAGAGAAAAAATAGATTATGAAAAGAGGGAAGAGAGAAAAAAGCACCATATTCCCATGGTAAATAAGAAGATTGCTGAGATGCTTGTTGTCTACTTGCCTTGTCACTTTGATATGGGGATTCTTCCGTATCATCGGGCAAGGGGTACCCCATTGGCGGTTCTCTATGATACACATGTACTTACGATGACAACAACTTACCGGTGACTAAACTTGAGTAGCATGAGGAGCGGCCCTCGTATTCAAGGGACATGAGATTTTCAACTTATACATCATCAAGCATATACTCCATAGTTTGTTCACTTTAACCTTAATCACTTCAAGATGCTTATGATAGGTGCAATGAGAGCTGAAAGCTATTAAGTACCATAATTTTTGGAAGTTCTTTATGAGACTTGAATCCCTACTTCCTTCTATGAAGGCCTTTCTTCCACTTATATATTGAGTCTCCACCTTCTATCTTTATGTACTTACTTTGAGAGCATAGTGGCCATTCTTAGTTCTATGTGGATTGTCCCAAGACTTGTTGATTGATGCATAGCTTTAATATTTCTTGTTTTAAACTATTTGTATCTAGTCACTCTTATGAACTTTGAAGGTGTCCTATGCATTTATATTTGCTACTCTATGAGGGACAAGCTGAATGCCACCATGCTATGTTTTTTATGTGAAACAAACAAACTTCTTGCAAAGCATTGTTATTCATGAATCTTTTGTTTGTGTCTTTTCATGTTGCAACATAGTTTCTTTGTCTTATTGCTAGAACTTTGTCTTTCATGTTATGATTGAAGTACTATGGTCCCAGCTTTGAATGTTTTAAAATAATTTGATCAAGTTTATGATGGTGCATGTCACCTCAAAAATTATTCTTTGTTTTTATCACTTACCTACTCGAGGACGAGCAGGAGTTAAGCTTGGGGATGTTGATACGTTGCAAACGTATCCATAATTTTTGATGTTCCATGCTTGGTTTTATCTACTTTCTTGTGTTTTGTCCACACTTTGGAGTACTTTTCATATGATTTCTTGGACTAACCTATTAACAAGAGCCACAGTTCCAGCTGCCTGTTTTCTGCTGTTTTTGGTTCCAAGGAAGTCAGAAAATGAATATTCTCGGAATTGGACGGGACAAAAGCCAAAGTCAGTTTTTCACCGAGGGACACCTGGAGCCAGAATACGAGACGGAGAGGGGCTGGGGCCCGGCCACACAACCTGGCCACGTGGCCAGGCCTGGCCCGCACCAGGGGTGGTCTAGCCACCACAGGCACCCCCTCGGCCTCTCCTTATGCCTATATATTGCCTCTGATACAGAAACCCTAAGTACCCGATCAAAAATCCACGAAAGAGTCTATAGCTGCCGTTATCTCCATCCCTAGATCGAGAGGTATCTGAAGCTCTTCCCGGCACCCTGCCGGAGAGGGGAATTCACCCTGGAGGCCTTCTTCATCACCATGGAAGCCTCCGGTGTGATACGTGAGTAGTTCATCTCTGGACTACGGGTCCATGTAGTAGCTAGATGGCTGGTTCTCCTCGTTTGTGCTATCATGTTTAGATCTTGTGAGCTCTGTTCATGATCAAGATCATCTATTTGTAATTCTACATGTTGTGTTTGCGGGGATCCGATGGATATTGAGATGCTATTTCAGATTGATTATTGATTCTATCATGTCTTTTTTATTTGTGATCTTGCATGCTTTCCGTTGTTAGTAGCTATCTTGGCCAAGTAGATTCTAGCAACTCCAAGAGTTAGTATTTATGCTTGATAGTGGGTTCATGCCTCTGGTAATCTGGGGAAGTGACATAAATCTCTAAGGTACTAAATGTGCTGTTGCTACTAGGGAGAAAACAACAATCTTTTGTTCATAGAACAATCGTATTGTTTACTTTACACACAATTCGTAATGCAATTATCCGTTGCTTACAACTTAATACTGGAGGGGGTTCGGATGATAACCTGAAGGTGGATCATTAGTCATAGATGCAGTTGGATGGCAGTCTATGTATAATGTTGTAATGCCCAATTGAATCTCAAGGAGTCAAGATGAGTAGTATATGCTTGTATGCTTTCTCGATGTTTGTCAATTGCCCCGCTGTAGTTTGTTCACCCAGCATGTTATCTATCTTAAGGAGAGCCACCTCTAGTGAACTATGGACCCCGGTCCTTTCTTTTACTTTCAATCTACAATAACCTGTTTACTCCTTTGTGTTTACTTTCTGCAAACTATTACTTTCTTCCACTCGATACGTTTAATCCTTTGTTTTAAGCAAAACCGGTGAGATTGACAACCTCATCGCAAGTTGGGGTCAGAGTTCTGTGGTTGTGTTCTGTAGGTCTCCACGTTGCTGCTGGCACCGGTAGTGCGCCCTGCCAAAGTTCAGCTAGCTACAGTTTTGGGGTGTTTCCTTGCTCCTACTGGTTCGATTAAACCTTGGTTTCATAACTGAGGGAAAACTTGCTGCTGTGCTCATCTTACCTTCCTATTGGGGTTCCCCAACGAGCTCGATATATTTTGGGCCATCAGTGTCTCATCCCTTTTCTTCTCCGAAACGTTAAGGCCCTTCTCGAGGGTAGTAACACGATGGAGGAGATCATTGTTCTCAGCTGCAAGAATGATGCAGAAAAGTCAAGCTCAGCCAAATTTTTATGATAAACATAAAAATGCATAGATACTCACCCTCGTGCTGGCGAGTGCGGTTATCTAGCCAGGCATGCTGCCGGCCCAAATTTGCAATCTGTTCGCGGAGGCGAATAGACTCTCTCAGTTTGAAGAGCTTTTTGAAGAGGCCGAAGTGTGGCTCGATTCTAAGACCATATGCACAAAGAGTAATACAGCACGCAATGTGCATAATAGAATTTGGGGTCATCTGATGCAGCTGGAGCCCTTAAAAATAGAGTAACCCTCGCACAAACTTGTGGAGGGGGAGAGAAAGGCCCTGAAGGACAAAGGCAAGGAACATCACCCAAAATCTAGTAGGGGGATCGGGGATTACCTCTGGGCCAGGCATCTTGCAGTCTTTTGCATCAGTAAGAAGAAGACCGTCCTGGCGGTGTTGCTCGAGCTCATGTTCCTTGATGGCGGTGCACCGCCACGAGCCGTTGGTGACGAGCATCCCTGTGCTTTTCTTCTTTCCGGCCACAACAACGGTGCCGGAACCGGCGGCGGTGTTGCCCTTCTTCTTGGTCGTAGCAGCGATGACGACAGATCCAGACGCGGCCACACCCTTCTTCTTCCCCATCTTTCGCTGACGATGGGAGTGAAGGAAATAACTGGGGAAGGTTTTGAGTCTGTCCAGCGCAGCGGCGTGGGAAGGAGCAGCAGAACAATAGTGGGCAATGAGAAAAGTGCGCAAGGAGTAAGACAATGAACTTTGGGGAAATTTATCGCACAGGAACCCATACTTAACCACATAGTAGATGTAATCCAATGGGCAGAAGCGCATTAACCAGATGCGTAGTGCAAATCAAGGCAGACGCATGGCAATGGAAACGCGGAACCGTCGCCGCACTTTCCCCACTACGCACGAAAATCGAGGAGACGCAGTTAAAATGAAGATTACGCATGCCTAGTCAAATCTCAGTTAGAGATGGGGCCCTACTTTCGTCACGTCCCGTCAATACCACTTGGGCAGGTAAATGAGATTAGCTAATCGTCAGCACTGACGTCATCTACTTCAGCAGAGGATACATTCGACTACTTCAATCCTTGCTTGACTCTGCGAGTCGACCAAGCACTCGAGGGCTACTTCTAACAGGAGCGCTGGCTGCACACTCGAAGATTTTCATAGGCATAGAACTGAATTTACCAAATTACTACTCCTTTTTGAATCAACGATTCAATTACTACTTGGGGTTAACTCCCATAGGGAGCGATGAAAGCATATTCAGCTGAAACAAGAAACGATAGAAGTTGAAAGCTTATACAAAGTCCCCAACCGAGTCGGCGACTCGAATAGGCACTCGGGGGCTACTCCCATAGAGAGCGCTGGTCCCGCACCCTATGGAAAAAAATTAGTTATTAAACATGTGTTGATTACATCCACATTCAATATGGTGACCACGCCTCACATTCTCCATGCAAAGAGGCTACATCTCCCAGGCCACCCGAATCACCTCCGCGGTGACTAAAACCTCAGTTGTCGCGTTTACAACATGAAGGTAAGACCTGAAAAAGGCCGGGCAACTCATCTTCTGTGCTCTACTAGATATAAATCGTGCCTACAGGAACGATGAAATAAGCCTTGTCGGACGCGTCGAGTGGCCACACCTAAAACACTGGAATTCGAACTTTGTAAGACCTCTGCGGCCAGAGTTGAATTACGCTACCATTATTCCGAATTCGAGTCCAGGGACTCGAATTTGAGTTGATAGCAATGTTTTTACGTAAGGCAGTTAACTGATCCCGATGCATTGGGTGAATCAAGCATGCATATTGACAATCCCCATGAATTAAACTGCAGTACCCAAAATAACTTCGGATGGGATTATATCCCACGCACTCAAAATTTTATAGTCTCCACCCGAATCTATGATTCGGCTGGACACTCGGGGGCTACTGACGTAGGCATACCTTATAGGTACCTAAGATTAGCCTATAAGGTTAAGCACAAGAAGGAGTACACGGTGGAATCGAAGCACGACAAAGATTCGGGTGGCCCGCTGGACGTTCGACTTCTTAGAGGACACGAGGAAGTATAGATAGAAACTTAAAGAAAAATCCTAACTTATAACCGACTCGATCTGCTACCCCGAGACCTAGTATCTCTATATAAAGGCCAGGAGGGGGCGACGAGGACGACCAACTCATACACCCCCGTATACACACCACCAGATTGCATCTGTGCATCTTTGTAACCTTCGACTCCCTCTTAATCAAGAGAAGACAAGCAAGAGTAGGGTCCTCTACGAGGCCTGAACCTAGGTAAAACATCGTGTCACCTGTGTGCTTGTTTGCTAGCCGATCGATGCCTCAAGCGCTCCCCACTTCCTCGAACCTAAGTCCATTAACAATGGGCATTGATGAGTTAACCCCTCGTCGGGTATTCTATAGTTTTCTTCCATATGAATTTGATCTGGTTAATAATAGATGTGTACAAGATTAATTTTAGAAAACAACTATTAATGACGTATTGAAGTACATTTTGTTTGATATGGATATTCACCAAACAAAACACGGGAGAAATTTTAGTTCTTACTTACATGATAAATTATTCTGCTAGGATAAAACAAAACTGGGCAATCTAATCCTTTGCGTAAGACACTTGGTAAAACAAGTTCACATTCAATTTTAGTGTAAGTTCACTTTTTAGTTAGTGTGAAGTTCACCATACAAAATTAAGCGAAACACACAAAAAACTGTCGATTTCACTTAGCATTAAACAAAAAAAGATGGAAACATAAAAGCTTGAGTGATTTCCTGAAATAAGACTAATAGTTTAACAAAATAAAAATAATTAGAATGCGAAAGTTTAATATATTTGAGATCTGAAGTTCACAAGTGCTAAGAATAGAAAGTGGCACCTAAAAAATAAATTATGAAAATGGGTGATATTTATTCGTGCTAAACCTAAAATACAACGTCATCAAAAATAGTGGACAGAAGTTCAGATTTACGGGGCAGGAAGTTTACTTGAATAGCAATATTTAAAAAGGGTTTGCTAAGAAGTTCAGAAAACAGATAAAAAAGAAAACTTATGAAAAACATTAATTCATATTGAAAAAACCCATTGGCACAGGGGATACATTTGATTATATCATGAGAGTAATAACGTTTGGATCGAAAACATGCTAAACACAGGAACAACGTTTCTTCTGAAAAAGAAACACTGGACAAATGTGCACAATTTCATAAACCAAAAAGATATTATAGATTTAGATAAATAAATTGTGTAGTTCAAAACTCGAAACAGTCAGATGATGTGTACACTGAACAAACATACCTACACTAAGGTAATACATGGGATTCTAGATAATAACAATTGTTCTTGAAAAAATGAATCGGAAACTAATACTGAACTACAGAATAAGCTATTGGCATATTGCATTGCAACATCGAGTTTAGATTTTTGGCACATCAGTGCTAGAGTATCCTGCGAGCTTAGGCCTAGTAGAAGAAGGATATCCTAGAGTGGTGCCGGCCTTTTTGATGGAGATATAGTATTTTTGGGATAAAAAAACCGAACATGTGCTCAGCCTTCCAATCCTCCACACGCTTCTGTTAGAAAAATAAAGAAATAAAGAGGATATTAGAGAAACGTATAAGATAAAAACAACCCACACTCGTTACGAACTTCTCAATAAATGTTTCGCCATCGAAGGTGCAAACAACTATCATAGCGTATAAATCACACTCGTTTGCACCCTGCTGTGGTGTGAGCACATAGTTAACCCTATCAGATTTTTGAATCCAGTCATGATGATTATATTTTTTGTACTGTGCTTCACCATAATGATCCTTTAATAGTGAAATAAATCTAAAAATCAGTAAGAAACAAGAAAATTAACAAAAATAGAATGGTTACAATACTGAAAACACATAAAATGAAGATATCAACATACAATATCGACATGACCCACGTGATGCCGACCCCTAGTTATTTTCAGATCGGTATACCCCCTCGAATCAAAGATATCAGTAGTACCAATATATTTGTTAATCATATACACTGAGTGGTGATTCTTCCAGAAATGAGGGATCATTATTTGTGCAGAAAAAGGAAACAAGGAAGTTCAGAAAGACAGACTATAGAAGTTCAAATATACAAGAACATGAAGCTCATATTAATAAACACTACACTGATAAGATCATACAAGAACAAGGAACACGATGAAAAGTTCAGATGATAAAAAACAAAATAAGATAAAAAAAAGTTTACCAGATTTGCCTTGAGCCAGTTTTCAGTTTGCCTCTTGAATAAATGAACATTTTTGGAAGCCCTTTTAACATCAAAATTACTCCTGCCCAACACATTGCCACTTCTATCCACTTTGTCGAATGGTTCATATTCAAGAAGGTATTGTAAACAAAAAAACGACAAAAAGAAAAATCTTAATAAAAAATAATGACAAAACTGAGAAATAACAAGAATTGGGTAACACAAAAAAGATATGTGCAGAGACTACACATGAATAGTGTAAGGACTAGGAAGAACATGATCGCCTGAGCCAAATAAATATTTCATGCCAGGATCATCCTTCCAGTGATCAAAAATGTATTCCATAATATCAGAATCCATCATCTCCTCGTGTTCGAAAATTTTGAACATGTATTTGGTGTTGATTTCAACGGAAACATCATGAACATTCTCAAACCTGACGAGAAGTTCACTGCAGGCCAAAAACATAAAATTAGACAAAAAAGGAATTTTTTTTAATATGAAAAAGAAAGATCAAAACAGATAAAAACAAAATGAGGAAATGCGAAATAAAACTCACTCTCCAAACTGGCTGATGTATTCTTTGGTCAATATTTGCTCCTTCGACTGTCTAGCCTTTTTAAGATGTGGGAAGATGGAAGGAACCAACTTGGGGACATCCATCCTTAGCTTCTTCGCCAATTTAGGCGGCCTCTGATTAGATAGATCAAGTTTTTTCACTAAGTCAAGATCGTGCGAGTACAGTAGTAAAGTCAGAAACATGGCTGCCAGAAGAAACCTACACATCTCCTCGAAGACGTTTACCAATATTATGCTTGGGCATTGCTGTGAGAAAATCATCGCTGTCATCATCATCAACAGCGATAACATCATCCTTCGCACCATGACCTGCTGCAACTTCCTTATTCGCACAGGGATGAAGTTTTGAGATGACCTTCTACGCCGTGCTTACAAGATTTTAAAAAGCTTCTGCAGGGATGTGTTGGCCCTCTGGTGTTTCATACTGAGTCTCAAAAGATAAAAGTTATCCTCCGCAATATCAAGCACTAGACCTGCAGTTCAAGAAGTTTAAATAATTTAGATAGAATAACACAAAAAAAATATGGGGGGAATTCACTACTGCAGTCGGTATGATTTATGTTGCATATGACAAGAACAAACATTATATCAAAAAACATGACAAACAAACTGACAAGAAAAACCCAAAGTTCACTAGGAATTTTCAGTGGGTTCACTATAACAGTATTCAAAAGTTATGCGCTAAAAACTAAAATAAAGTAAATAATGCATTAACTAACAAAATTTAGAAAGAATGTATTTAAAAATGTATAATAAATAAAAAATAGTGATATTTTTTAACTAAAAAATATAAAACTAAAACTATAAAAACCATACTAGCTTCAACACCTAACATTTATCTGAGGTTGATATTGAAGTCGCCACATGTGAGCCAGCTATAAAGTGTGGTCATCCTTATATTCAGGATGTCTTGTTGGCTGAATACTAACAAGCTGACACCATCATATGTTAGCAAAATCTGGAGCATAAAGAACCCACAGTCATAGCTACAAAAAATTTAATTAAAAGAAGTTTGATGATAAAAAATATAAAATAGGCATTTATAAAAGAAACAAAATGAAAAAACTGAAAAAATACATATGTCATAAAAAGATGCTTACGTGTTTAACTGCTTTGGGATTGTAACATAGTGATACTCCCAATGATCAATGAACCTAGGACTGAATGATTCATCTTTTGAGTTTGTTGCTTCCCTCCAAATCTTCTTGATATTAGTTGACATGGTATGCAAGACCCTTTTGCCATCTGGGTTAAGGGGTCCATGTAAAGAGTCAAGTAGCTCAAAACGCTGCATCTTAACATTAAGAGCAACAACGCAGAAATGCCTAGGAGCATCAGGAACAGGAGGATCAAAAGTAGCAAACAAAACCTGCATATAAGTTAAATGAAATTAAAAAGAAGAATTAAAAAGAAGGAGCACTACAAAAAATAGTGTTCTCGAAAACAAAACTTGTGTTTACCCATCTTTCGTATCAACTCGTTCTTCCAAATCAAGACTAAAGAGGTTTCGTACATGTTTAGAGCCTAAATTTTCTTCATATATATGCCTTTATTTTGAATGCAAAATAAATACAATATGTAAAAAGCGCATCACCAACACAAAAGGGAGTTCACATTTGCAAAAAAAAGTGGAAGTTCACATCCTTAGATGGAAAACTTACGCAACAAATATACGGAACAACTAAATTGTCTTATTTCTTATACTTTTGTCCAAGCAAATAAGTTCCAACAGACAAACTGAGCGAGCAAAGAAATCGAATAGGATGGAATGCCTCGGCAATTTGACCAATAGTGCACTTGCATTCATCGTTACTGAAAATTAATTCACCCCTGGAACAAGAAAATAAAATAACACAATAACAAGAATGACAAGTGTTCAGGAGGAGTTCACTACTGTAGTAGACAGGGGATATGTTGCATATGACTGGGAAGTTCACTAAAAACTGATCAAGGGTTCACTATAGCAGACTTGAGAAGTATATGCTGATGTAGAAAGAATGCAAAATTATACAAACTACGAAAAAACTATAGTAAACTTTTTTAGTAAGCAAATATATGAACAAACAAGAAAACTTTTTCAATGGATCTCTCCTTATTCTGCAAACTCTATAAAAAGCTTCTTTTATTTTCTGGAAGGCTGGCAAAGCAGAAGGCCGACGAGTTAAACAAGGACTGGACACTGTAAAAAAACAAACAGAAGTTCACATTAATAAACTGGGGAGTTCACAGTAAACATGATATAGAGAGATATATGCAGAACTTGAGACATACATGTGAGAAAGTTCATTATGGACACACAAGTGCATTAATGTACAGCTAATGAATATCAAAAACTGCAAAAAGGAGCATATATACATAAATTTAACAAAATGTTTATTTACATAAACTGTGAGTTTAAACCACGAATAGAACAAGCATATATAAAAATGCTTGACGCCGACCAAACCACGTGACCCACCAACCCAACCCGAAACATGATATGAACTAAAAAATAACAAGAAGAAAGTTGGGTTTGGAGGATGGGAAACGCTAGCATAGTTTGTAATCATAGATCCTTGCCTATTTCTTCAGCGGTTGACTCTAGCCAAGTGAACAATTTCTTTGAAGAGTGGGGAGAACCAATGTCCGTTAAGAACACTTGGTTGGGAACTTCATCGCCCTTTGGATCAACCTCCACTTCTAAAGGAACAGAAGTTCTAGCCATAGAAGCGACATGATTATCAGCACCAGATTCAGTATCCTGCGCTACCTCATGAACTTTCCCTACTAGAGGAATAGAAGTTCCAGCCACATAAGAAATAGGACTGTCCGAACCAGCTTCATTATCTTGTGCTGTCTCTTCAACTTCATCTACTAGAGGAACATAAATTGTGGCGAAAGAAGTAGCAGGATTGTCACCACCAATTTCAGTATCCCACATTGCCTGATCAACATAATCTTTTTGGACAGCAGCATCTAATCCGGAATTACCACCACCTATAGCCTCGACTGGAACAACCCTAGCTACTACGTTCGTGATAGGATCCTCAGGCAAAACTGTAGCTCCTACAGAATCCTTATCAATTACCATATCCTGATCATGCATATTTGTTGTAGCGCCAGACTCCCCAGACTCGCCTTGCATGTTGTCGACATTGAAAATAGGCTCAATGCAAACAACTCCAGCTGCTCCATATGCAATATGATCCTCATGCAAAGCTCCGGATCCTTCAACGTCCTTATTAGGTGCCACAACTTGATCATGCAGACACCCTGTAGAGCCAGATTCACCTTGCACGTTGTCGATGTTGACAGGAATGTCACTGCCAAAGTCAACAACTTCTAGACCCTCATCTTCACTAAAATCACGAGGAGGCGATACAGGACTAGATCCATTCTTCTTGAACTGATAAGCACTTAGATTATCGGTTTCCAATTCCAATTCTTCATCAACACCGTCAAGATCGTCGGAAGCATGTTTCTCAGCCAGCCTAGAATCTTCCTGCAAACAAATTTAAAAAGTATGAAGTTAACACCATACAAAAAAGAGAAGTTCACTATAATGCTAACATGAATTTATAATTAAAAATCAGATAGGTCCACTATGGAGCTGTAGTGCAGAAATCTCAAATGCAAAAAAAATGAGAAGTTCACTGTGATACACATAGAGAATAACTAATTGAAATGAGGAGGATAACTGTAACCTTAGCTTCTTTAGCTGATTAACCTAAAAAAACACCAGCAAAAGACACATCTTTGGCAGGAGCATCATCATTAAAAGAAGGAGGGTCTTGTTCCCTAATCTGCCTTTCTATCACAACAGCTTCTCTTTCAAACTCTCTACACATTTTATCTTGATTCAAGCCAAACTCCGAGAAACTAGTGCGCAATCAAAACGCTGCAACCCTCAATGAATCAAGCAATTTGAGCTCATGTCCCTTCTGTTCTTCAACAACTTCATCACTGGGCCATGACCAGGAGGAAAAAGACCAGATATCTTGTTCATACAGTTAGCTATAGTAGGGATGGAGTGAGAGATATCATTAACTTTCTAAAGTAGTGGATCAATCTTGCTTAAGGATGAAATAGGTGTTGTAGGACCACTAGTTACTGCTGGCTGAGGGATAGGCACAGTTTTCACAACTGCTAGCTAGACAGAAATATTGTTGTCAACACTTGGATTTTTAATCCCAGATGCCTGTTATGCCATACATCGCAATCCCAGGATTACCATTTTTGCGAGACATAACAGATTGGATATCACAGTACATCATCCATTACAAACCATAATAAGGTCTTACACAAATAAAGGATCTCATGATCTAGTCTTAATACAAACAAGTAGCGGAATAAATAGCGTAGCGATGGGGTCCATCTTCAGTGTCATAGGCAATGCTGATGATGGGAGATGATCCTAGTTGTCATAGCCGTCCTGTTGTCCTTGCTCCTGGTAGTCCTCCTCATAGTCTGGCCACCGGAATAGCCAGGGACAAAAGCCTTAGTACTCTTTAAGTACTCGCAAACTATCACTAACAAGTAAGGTAGTGCTAGTAGGAATGCTAAGTCTAAGTTTATTTGCAAAGTTAAGTTTGAAACCTAAGCTGAGTTCAGAAACAAAGAAAGATAAAAGAAAGTTTGAAATCACCTAAGTGGGAACTTAGTTGTCATACTCACAACTCTGTTGTGGTCAAGTCATGTCACAATTCATTTCATAAGTCATTTTGAAAACATCTGACAACGGAACGGTATGGCCACTCCAACTGTGCATAACCGCGGACGCGGCTATTTAAATAGTTTGACACTCTGAGGTGGTACACTTTCACCACAAAATTCGATACATCTGTCAGGGATAACCCTGAATCATCATACTTAGTATGTAGATAATCAAACATAACCTTTCCTTTACACACCCTAGTATAAGCACCTCTCGTATGAGCTTGGCCTCCCAGCCATGGCCATCTGCCATCCTGGGCACTACATAGGTGGACAACATTGAGAGGTAGCCTCAGCTCAAACCTCTCCCGCAAGGGAACTAATACTAATGCATATAAACTTCCGGCTAAGCCTTACCCAATTTAGGTATTGTGGTTGTACGGTAAAATTGGAATGGTATCGCATCCGAACCCAACCATCCGTTTTTATAAAAGGGCTAAGGCTCATGCATCAACATTTTCATCATCATCATAAACCATCTGTGTTTCTCAACACATGTCAAAACATCTCAATAGAATGACTCATCATTCCAAGGTTTTCACAAGTCATTTTCACCAAGTATTCCCATCTAAAGTGATCAAGTTTTTGGTTTAGCTTTAAACTACTAAGTTAAGAGTGTTCACTAATGTGGGATGCTAAGATCAATCTCATGCCATAGAATGACATCTAAGTCTAACTAGATAGGCCAAGTTTTATACTCTTTATGCTATCTATAAACAAGGTAAAGAACTTTGGTAAAGTAAAAGCAAGTAAAGCTTGTAAATAAAACTTGGGGTAGGTATAAGTCAAAAGGTATAACCAAAGAATGCATAAGGCATCTTGCTTAGGTTATCTAGCTTGCAAGGTTTAGCTTGCATTGTTAATGATGGCATGCTAATAAAATCTTGCTCAGTTACTTAAAGTGCTAGGCTTGCCTTGGGTAGTGTAGTGGTTGAAATTCTCTTACTCCTCCTCTTGGTAGAACTTCTCCTCGTAAGCTTGGTCGGTACTATCGTCTATAAATACATACGGGATACACAAATCACGAAACAATACTTAACTAGTATACTTAGCACACTAAGGCACACATTGGGTGATCTATTATCATCACAAGCACCACAAGGTTTAATGAACTAGTTTCATTTATTTTATTTGAGAAAATTAATTTCTACTCATTGAAATTAACTAAGATTTAATATTCTCCAATTAAAATATGGGATCATGTGGACACATGTCATCACCACATATTCTAATACATGGTAATGTGATTTAAATGTTGGATCACATTTTAATAAGTTTAAGTTTAATATTTAATGATTTAAAGTGACTAGAAATGCCTATATAGCATTATTTTGGTACTAGTCCAAAGTCACTGCATGCAAACCTTAATATTATTACATATTCAGATAGGTATATTCAAATGTGATTTTTGAGAGTTGGAAACAACTCAAAAGCTATTATGGTTGATTTTAGAAAAATGTTTGAATGTGAAAAAGCTTCTGTTTTGTTATTTTTGCTAGGAGAGATCTCTAACTCTAATTGATTTAAATCCAACGGGCCTGGATAGAGATTTAAAATATATTTCCAACAAAATTGGAATCACTTAATTTGGTTCAGTAGATTTTTCTGAGTTGATTTTTGAACTAAGGGACAGAACTAAGTTTCAGCTAAAAAGGAAAAATCTAAATTTGAATCACAGGGCCAACGCAGGAACACTAACGGGCCGGCCCAGTTTCACCCCGCGGCGCTGAGGACTGCTAACAGGGGGTCCCGCCTGTCAGTGGCTCATTAAACGCGAAGCGGTATGGGGGCAACGTGGACCGTAGGATTAGAACTAGGATCTACGACTCACTTTCATCGTCGACGACGGACACGTCGCCGACGAGATGGAAACCTAGCGGCATAGTGGGGTGCAGTGGGGGCGTACCAGGGCTCCAGCAAGCTTGGCGATGGGGGCGTTTGAACGAGGAGTCGACAGCGGGCTCAGGCGAGATTGTGGCAGCTCCTGGGGTGGACAAAATTGACGGGGGTGTCTCCTCCTCTGCTGCGGCTATCTCCGGTGAAATTCCGGCTGCTGGCTGCTCGAGCTGCTCCGGCAAGAGGTGGGGAAGGACCAGTGGTGAGACGGGAGTGTGAGAGTGTGAATAAATGGTGCTGGCGAGGCTCCTTATATAGGCTCGGCGAGGTGGTAGAGAGGTGTGGGCGGAGCTCGTCGGTGACGACGACACAGGGTGCTATCGGTGTTGGCAAGGTAGGCGGATGGTGGGCGATTCCCAGGCGGTCAGCTAGGGCTTAATGGCGATGATAGGGGAGGTAGATTGCGGTCGGGAGCGTCTCGCGCTCTGAGCGACAGAGGCGGTGCTCGACGTGGTTCCCGGTGACTGTGGGTCGCGCGGCGGGGTAAGGGCGTGTCTGGCGGGGTGAGGTGGTCAAGGCGGAGCGGCGCGCGCGGACTATGGTCGAGGCGTGGCGTGTGCTGCCGTGCCGAGGATGGCGCTCTGGTGTGTGCTGGCGCGGCGCAGAGACTTAGTGCGGGGCTTGTCCTCGGTGGTCTAGGGGCTAGCTATGGCTGTGGGGTGGACCGTGGATGCCGGTGAGGTCACACCTTCCTTCTTGCAGCAGCGAAGAGGGGCTGGTGATCTCCTGCGAGCTATTCGTGCTCGACCGGTGGGCATGGCATCGGGATGGCGGTGCACTGTTGTCCTAGGCCATTTGGTAGGTCTTTGATGGCCTGGTTGGGGCTAGGGGAGACAAAGATGGTTAATGATGCTCAAATGGCTCAACAAATTTTGATCCAAAACAGTATTAGTTAGGCCGGTTTGATTCTGCTCACAAGGTGCTCGACACAATGGCTGCATGAAGAAAACTTTGGAATTTTTGAATGAATTTTGGTGGAGTTGTTGATCTTAAGCTTGAGCATCCCTGGTTGCTAGGATTTGTCAAGTTGAAGTCATTTGAATGGTGTTTGAAAAAGTGGGATCTAGGTACATACACTTGGTTCTATTTTCAAATGTCTTTTAAATTTAGAGTTTGAATGTTTTTAGAAGATCACAAAGTGAGCCTTGGTACATCTTTACTTGTACTAGCAAAGGGTGCAAAGATCCACAATTGTTTCTGTTTGACATTGAGTCCTAGGAACACCCAAAGTGTCCTAGTTGATTAAAATGGGAAAAGTGACCATTTTCTTTATTAATTCTTTTTCTTTGGTTTTTGCTTGGGAATGATCTAGATGATGTGTAATTCACCTTAGATTCATTTTACAACCAACAGAACAATCCATCATGGCAATTCAAATCAATTCCTATTTAATGCAACACACATATGCATGCTTAATTATTTAAATGGGAAAAAGTTTTTGTTAACCCTAAATTGGGTGATTTGGATCTTAATAGCCTTGATTAAAGATTTGGGATGTTAAAAGTTTCATGCTGAGTAATAGTCAGTGGATCCGAACAATGATCATGTTCTGGTAGATTATTACCAGCGCGTCCAACATTAGATCCAGCATAAAGTTCTTGGACAAGAAAATGATAAGAATATACAATCTGGTTACGTCCTTCCACTGTAGATAATAGGGATAAAAAGAAAATAAATAAATACAAAAATATACAGAAAGTTCACTAATCATGAAAAAAATACACACCATGTACACATAACGGTAAAATATTCAACATACAAAAAATCCATTTCAAAAAATAGGTTCACAAAGGTAGTTCATATGTAAAAAAATAACAGTTCACTACAGCTTAATGGGTATTTATAGAATTGAAAATATAGCAGTTCACTAATCATGAAAAAAACAAATATAAACATCATGTATGCATAATGGTAAAACATACAACATACAAAAAATCCATTTAAAAATGGGTTAACAAAGGAAGTTCATATGTTAAAAAATAGAAGTTCACTACTACTTAATGGGTATTTATGGAATTGAAAAAAGGAACAAAAATAAGGGTCTCACAATACTATGTGTTTATATAGGAAGTTCACTTGTATAAACCATAGGAGCTCACTACTTAATGTTGAGTATTTGAAAGTATTGAAAAAAGGTTAAGAATAATATAAGAGTTTACATTAATATTTGTTCAAAAAATAGGAAGTCCATATATACAAGATCAAAAGGGGTTCACTGCTGTAGAAGTGGGGTACTTCCAAATGTGAAAAATGGACAAACAATGCAGGAATTCACCCCTACTATGATTTAAAAAAGAAAGTCCACACATACAAGATATCAGAAGTTCACTACTGCATAAATGAAGCAGTTAACGAAAATAAAAAAGAAATTAGCATGATAGTATAACAAATGCTCAATGAATAACTCATAAATGAAGAAAAGCACAAAAAATACAAAAAAGAATAGTGTTACTCACACTCAGTTTTCCAAACCTATAATTTGCAAGGGCAGGTCCACCATTTTTATAGATATCTAGTTTGTAAATATCCTTCATCTTCTTCTCTTGCAAATAATTTGCACGAGGTGTGAGAGTGTGCATGACCAAATGCGTGACAGAATAGCAACTGTCAAGATACATGATAAGTGGAACAACACCACATCCTTTAGGTCCTACCTTCTTATCCTCTTGGTACCTAATAGCACCTCTCTTGATTTTATCGCAAATAACGTGACAAAAATCCATGGTAGCCATACTCTGGTAATGCATGTTAACAAGCATAGGAGCCTCCCTACCAAGGCGTGTAGCAGCACCAGGACAAATCAATTTGTTGAACAGAATGGCAAAGAAGACCTTCACAGCTAGGTCAACTTTTGATTCATCATTGACTAAATCTTCTAAAAGTTTCTGCAGATGCTTGGTTTCATGTCAAAATTTGGTGCAAAACCAAGTTCTATCTTAAGCTCACGCAATTTCTCAGCATGACCTGAATCTAAAGGTCTCGGAGTCATGTCATCTCCATTTTGGAAACCAAAAACATGATGAATAGAATCCCTGTTAACTTCAAGAACCTTTCTATAACAACAATCTATCTTCATGTTGGATGGGTCAAGTTTCATCATCAGATGACACATGAGGACACGTGAAATGTTGCCCTCAAGAACCCAATCAAATACACAGCCAAATCCGTCACCAAGTGAACAAACAATAGTTTGCTAAAAGCACTTCTGCCCAACATTATCTGCATCAGACTTCAATTGACATGCGGTCTTCTTAGGGCCTGCGGTCTTCTTCTTAGCAGGACCACTAGGTAAACCATCAAATTTATGTCTTTTTCCCCTTAGTATGCAAAATAGAGAAATAAAAAAAATCAGAGAAGTTCACTAAATATGAAGGGTAGCAAACAAAAAATACAAGGCTAACAAAAAAATTAAATTAAAGGAAGTTCACATAAGGAGAGGTTCACTGATGGTTAAAAAAAGATGATGTTAGAAGTTTTGGATGGATGCTTTCAGTAGTTCACTGATTTGGTAGGAGGAAGTTCAGATATACTACAAAACTCAAAGGCTGATACATTTAAAAACCAAATAATTTGTTTAATATAGGAAAGGAAAAACAAGGAAGTTCAGTACAACATGAATAGCAATTGAACTTGTGGAAAACATAAATACAAAAAGGATGAAAAAATTAGAAAAATTAAAAAAAGTAAAATCACAATGCAAAAAAATTAAGGGAAGTTCACTATACTGGTGTAGGGATGTTCAGATGTATATCAGGAGAGGTTGATTAAAGATAGGTAATAATAAAATTAGCATGGTAGAATCAGAGCTATAATATAAAAACAATTCATCTAAAAGGAATATCACCTACTCAGGTATGTCTACAAAGTCATCAGAATCATCAGAAAAGGCATCATCACCGGCAGCATTAGGAACATAGGACTTGTCAGCTAGAACATGGAGTTTGCTAGAACTAGACTTAGAAGAAGAAGAATCTTCATAATTAGCTCCAGATTTAGTGGACGCAGAAACACGAGGACTGCAGCGAGGAGTGACAGCAGCAGGCTGAGGCAGAGAATGAAGAGACCCAGCAATAGAACTATGACTTCTTTTACGAACACCAATCCTCTCTTTATGGTGTAATGGTTCAGTTGGCTCTTCAACTAGATTAGATGGAATATTTGGAAAGCTAACAATGCCTTTCTTAAATTTTTCCTTCTATAGTATTGCTTCACTTCCAACTCATGCTGAGAAACCTTGGAAGGGCATTGCTTTTTGTATTTTAACAATTGCTCTTTAACATTCCAATCCTGCGTCACCTCCTCAGTACCATCTACAGTCTGCAAAGGAGTGTCCTGCAAAACAGGAGTGCAATCTGGTACAAGTGAATCGGTTGCATCTGATGCCATGGACTTATCCCGCATAGGACTCAAACCAAAAGTTGGTCCAGCTGAACAATCACCACTGGGGATATTTGTAGATTCGTCAACTTGTCGGCTAGGGATTGACGTTGCATCATAGAGAGGCGGGCCAGTACCAACATCATGAGAAATAGCCCTCGCAGGTGAAACAGAAGAAGAATAGTCGACATTCAACTTTTCTAAAGATTCCCTCATAGTTTCAGTGGCTACAAAAAAAGAAACAAATAAAAGAAGTTCAATGTATGAAAATATGAAGATAGAAAAGTAAGATTATAGAAGTTAACTAACAGGTTAGTAAAAATAATATAGAATCAAAACAAAAAACAAAGACGTTCACTACATAACTAACAATCAAAAGTTATAAACAAATACAAATATGAATATAACACAATAAAAATGTCCATCTGTTAAACTACTAAATAATTGACTTTCAAGGAAAGGGAGAGACCACATTAACTATAAATCTACTGATATAGACGACGACAATAAAAAACCTTGAGAAGGTCACTACATATAAAATGATGAGTTCATTAGAGCCATTTGTGAATTAATATTTAGACCAACTGTAAAAAACTTAAAAAATAACAAGAGGTTCACTACATAGTCAATAGGCAGTTAGGTAACATTTGTTAAAAAAATATTCAAAATAAAATATTTGGAAGTGTAAGAAGAGTATAAGAAGTATTATACAAAGTATAAGAAGTTCACATATAAATATAACAACCGTATAAGAAGTTACACAAAGTATAAGAAGTATTATAGAACAAACCTGCATCAGCAATAGATAAATCTTCTAGAGTAGGATTATTTGGAAGTGATATAACTACCGGATAAACATAAAATAAACTACGATTTAATGACGAGTAAAAAAGGAGGAAGTTACACATATAAAATTACAAGTTCAAAAAAGAAAAAGGGTGAAAAGGAATAAACACCATAAGAGGTTGAGATACGGGTTTTCGAGAGGGTCAATCATAGGGTGATCATCCTTGGCCATATCCCACGCCTGCCCAATATCTTCATCAGCTGGAGAAACAGGAGGAGGCACGCATGCCACTGAAAGATCAGCAGTACTAAGGATTATAGGAATGCTAGCAGGTAAACTCAGTTTTCCATCACGACCAACTAATCTAGCTTTCTTAACAACCGTAACCGGGTTTGAGCTTTGAGAAGCATCACTAGATCCTGAAAAAACCCGCACACAAGTTACATTTCATTTTGACGATGATAAAAAGGCAATCAGGACAAAAAAAGAAACATTAAACACACGGCACCAGAAAGGTACATGAGAAGTTCACAGTAATGCAATATAGAAAGAACATAATGTAAACATATAAGAATTAGGTAATACCAATGTGAATTTCACATAATAAACTTCACAAGTTCACAAGTCAGGAAAATGGATGTACATACCCATTGCTAATGAGGAATTTTTTGACAAGAAAAGAAAAAGTTATCAGCACAAAACAAACTTAAAACATAACAACTAAAAACTATAATACTAATTCAACATTTGAGATATATAGTTAATATTAATAGCAAAACACACAATAAAATAATGATACAAGTTGAGCATGTGGTAACTGCAAAAACATGCGAATCTGTGTTAACTAGATAGAAAACATCAAAACTAGACCAGCAACTACCACACACATATGAGAAGTTCATATATAAATATATGGAAGACCACATAGCAACAATATGAAAATTCAAAAAACTAATTACTACAAACATCTGATATGGGGGTGACAAAACAAAATATAAGATGTTGAAAATAGCACAACAACAAAAATGCACCACAAACTATTGTGACCATGATTAAAAAGAAACCAGTACATAAAAAGGAAGCATTAAACTCCACACCACACCACCCCAACAACAAATAGACACATGCATCAGAAATTATCAAAAAATGAAATATATATAATAACTTATTGTAACACATAAGAATTAACTAATATCAATGTGAAGTTCATATAATGAACTTGACAAGTTCACATGTCAGTAAAATGGGTGTACATACCTAAATTGATCATGAGTAATTTTTTGACCAGAAAAGAAAAGGTTAAAAGCAAAAAAACAAACTTAAGAAAAGAATAACTATAAACTATATTACAAATTCTAAAACTGAGATATAAATTTCATCTTAATAGGCAAACACACATTAAAGGATCAAAATCAGATAAGCATGTGGTTAGAAAAAACATGCAAAATTTGCATAACTAAAATATAAAACATCAGAACTACAGCAACCATAAAAACACATATATGAGAAGTTCACATATAAATATATGGAAGCATGGTAACAAATATCAAAATATAGCAAATCTAATTACTACAAACATCTACTCTGAGGGTACCAACACATAAACAAGAAATTAAGATGTTGAAAGAGTATAACAAACAAACAATGCACTGTACAAATTTGTGAGCACTTCAATGTAGGTATGTATACAACTAATAAAATTTGATTTCTAGCACATAAAAAACACATGAACTCCAAATCATAGAAAAAAGAAGGAGAAAAGTAAAATAACCTACATTACCTAGACGAGAAGAGGGGTCCATATATTATCAGCAGATCAGGAGCAAAAAAGGTAGACAGGGGAGGCCGCGATGAATGAACAGAGGCGTGGTTGGGCGAGGGAAAGGAGGGGCCGAAAAGAGGACGTCGGGGGTTCAGCCAGAGAAGAACGTCCACCGAAGGCAAGGCCGCACCACCACCAACCCCAAACCCTAGCAACGTCAGGTGAAAATGGTGGAGCAAAAACAGAGCACAGGAACCGCTTCGCTAAGAGTACCTACCACGGACGGAGAAGGAGAGCGAAAATTAGAGGAAGATGCGGCGAGTGGGGGGAGGATGTAGGGGGAGTGCACACGTGGGTGGCGGTTCCGTTGGCGGCAACAACTGCTCTAGTAGCGAAGCAGAGATTGCGGACGTGGGGGACGGAAGCAGTAGCGGAGACGGGCGATTCGGGTAAGTAACGTATGGCATCAGGTGGTAAATAAATGAAGGTGGTGCCCTGTCTAAAAAAATCCGGAACCTATCCATAAAAAATAGATCGGGAACTTCATATAATTTTGAAACTATATGGGAGGGCACACCCCCCAACCCCCCCCCCCCAAAAAAAAACCCTTCCAATGTGATTTTTGCTACTCCGACCAGAAGTTCACTTCCTGTTTTACTAGAGGTTCACTTCTTTCACCGTGGAAGTTCAGAAAGGATTGTAGAATAGTTATTCTACAAGGGGTTGTAGAATAGCGGAGCTATATATATATATTAGTGGAGGACAACAAATAAGGTGGCCCCATGGACCTTGGATCTACGCTGGTGGAATGATCGAGATCATACCATGAAGCACAAGATGGAAATCAAGTGCGATAAGGACCATATCATATCACATTATCCATGCATGTGATGTTAATCCTTTTTCTGCATCTTATTTTTCTTGGATCTGCTTAGATCGCAACGATGGCATTATAAGATAATCTCTCTCACATAATATCAAGATAATAATGTATTCTTCCTTAGTATCCACCGTTAAGAAAGTTCGTCATTTTGAAACACCACGTGATGATTGGGTGTGATAGAATCTACATTCGATATGATTACCGCCGACCACAAGGACCATGTTGCCGCCGACCACTAGGTCGAACCTTAATTTAGCGAAGGAGGGGTGGCACGTGGGAGGGACTCTTCCCCTTCCTTGCCACCACCAGCCCTAGCTTGGAGGGGGAAATCCACCTCCTCCCTCTCTTGGTATATAAAGAGGGCCAGGGGTTGGTACACCCTTTCCCCCTACCACCTCCATCTCTCTCTCATGAAGTATTCTCCTCCACCCTAAATTGGATCAAGCGAAGCCCTACAGGAATACATCTAGACCATGGATGTGCTTCCGGTTACTTGCGGAGTTTTTTTACCTGTCTTGCGGGATCAAGAAGGAGGAGATGTCACCTTGACAGAATGTTTGGATACCGTGGAGGTGTCATCCGTTCGGTACATAGATCTAGAAGGTCAAGATATACATCATTTTAAACCGATACAAGTGAACGACTACATCATCCACGATCTCTAAATCATTAACCACTCGTGTTCTTCGAGGATAAGTAGATCCTATCTATTCTACTTGTTACTTGCATCCAGTATATTATATCTTGCGGGGTTATCTCTTGTTATTCCTTTGAATTTTTTTTGTTTTCCGTGCAACAAACCCATCAGCAAGCGAACGACTACATCATTCATGATATCTTGATCGTTAATCACTCATGTTGTTCAAGCCTATGTAGCTTAGATTTATCTACACTAGTGGAATATAGGGCTTTAGTCCCGGTTCGTAACTGCCTTTAGTCCCGGTTGCACAGCCGGGACTAGGCAATCGGGACTAGAGCCCCCCCATTAGTCTCGGTTGTGTTGTGAACCAGGACTGAAGGCACTCCACGTGGCCGCAGTGGAGAGTGGGGGATATCTCAAACCTTTCCATCCACCCCTGGTGAAAAAGACAAATGTCTGCCAAATCTGCAGGAAGTGGGTCCGATTTGAAATACAGGTATATGATCATGATTGTTTGAAAAAATAATTTTTAGACTCACAATATGATATTTCTTCAAAGATCCAATGCAAGTTTAACGAGGCTCATCCCCTAGGTAATTAAGAATCTCCATGCCCGCCATTTTGATCATAGTTTGAAATGGGCATAAGAAATTCAAAAACAGTCCGAACAATGTAGAACCTTTGTGTGGTGTCATATTATGTGACATGTATAGTTGCAAGGAAAAATACTAAACTTGGTATATTTATTGCATCTCAAAAACCACCAAAGGCATAATTCTAAATACATATAGTCACTTGTTTCCTAAAAGGCCTTGGAGGCCATGAACCTTGTTCACGTATGTCCCTTGCTTGTGATTGTGTCGGTCGTAACCATGGAGTATCTTCATCATTTAACAAGATGCTTGGGTTAGTGTTCATTATGAAGGGCGGAATTTCATCAAACTTATTATAATATTCTGACATGTTTGTCTTGTCCTCCACTCCCACGATGTTTCTTTTTCCTGAAAGAACTATGTGGAACTTTGGCTCATCGTATGATGTATTCGTTTTTTTTTTGTTTTTTTTGGTTTGGTAGACATGTACTTCACATAGAAAACTTGATCCACATCATTGGCTAGGACGAATGGTTCGTCTGTGTACCCAAGATTGATGAGATCCACTGTTGTCATTTTGTACTTCTTGTCTACCTGAACCCCGCCTCCTGTCAGCTTGACCCATTTGCGCCGAAACAAAGGGACCTTAAAAGAAGGTCCATAGTCAAGTTCCCAAATCTGCTCTATGTAACCATAATATGTGTCATTTTGCCCATTGTTGTTTTTTGCATCAATACAGACACCACTATTTTGGTTGATGCTCTTTTATCTTGGACGATCATGTAAAATATATTCTCATTTATCTTGTACCCTTGGCAAGTCAATACAGTTGAAGATGGTGTGCTGGCCAACAAGTACAGTTGATCTCCAATAGTGATGTTATTCATGAGATGTGTTTGCAACCAACCGCAGAAAGTCGCCATGTGTACACCTGTAATCGAGTCATCAGACTGCCCCGGGTATTGAGAGCGTAGAATATTCTTATGTTCATTGATATACGAAGCCACCAAGGTGGAACTTTGTAGAACTATGTAGAGTGAAAGACTGTCCGTCTCTACTTATTATTGCTTTCTTTCCTAGCGTGCCTTTTCCACTCAGTCTCCCCTCGTGGCGTGATTGAGGAACACCAATTGGCTTAAGGTTAGGAATAAAGTCAAAAAACTAACAATGACCTTCTCTGTTCCATAGCCCTTGGAGATGCTTCCTTCTGGCCTAGCACGGTTATGAACATATTTATTTAAGACTCCCATGAACCTCTCAAAAGGGGAACATATTGTGTAGAAATACAGGACCAAGAATGGCAATCTCTTTGACTAGATGAACCGCGAGATGTGTCATAATATTGAAGAAGGATGGTGGGAACACCAACTCAAAACTAACAAGACATTGAACCACATAATTCTATAACCTTGGCAAAATTTCTGGATTGATTACCTTCTGAGAAATTGCATTGAGGAATGCACATAGCTTCATAATGGGTACTCGAATATTTTCCGGTAGAAGCCTCCTCAATGCAACTGGAAGCAATTGCGTCATAATCACATGGCAGTCATGAGACTTTAGGTTCTTAAATTTTTCTCTACCATATTTATTATTCCCTTTATATTCAACGAGAAGCCATACAGGGCATTGATACTGCTCAGGCATTTAAAAAATATTTCCTTCTGTTTTTTGGTAAGAGTGTAGCGGGAAGGACCTTGATACTTCTCTAGATGCAGGCCATCTCGTCCGTTCATACCTTGCTGGTCCGGCCGTGCTTCCGGTGTATCTTTTGACTTCCCATACATGCCCAAGAATCCTATCAGGTTCACGCAAAGATTCTTTGTCACGTGCATCATGTCGATTGAAGCACGGACCTCTAGGACCTCCCAATAGGGTAGCTCCCAAAATATAGATTTCTTCTTCCACATGGACGCGTGTCTGGTAGTGTCATTCGAAACGGATTAACCACCACGACCCTTTCCAAAGATTACTTCTAGATCTTTGACCATACTAAATACGTCATCACCAGTACGGGGGACAGGCTTATTTTGGTGATATGCCTCACCTTTGAAACACTTTCCTTTCTTTCTTACGAGATGCTTGGTCGGCAGAAATTGACGATTCCCTAGATACACAATCTTCTTATATTTATGCAAATATGTACCTTTTATCTCATCTAAATAGTGTGTGCATGAATTGTATCCCTTATTTGTCTGTCCTAAAAGGTTACTAAGAGCAGGCCAATCATTGATGGTTACGAAAAGCAATGCACATATGTCAAATTCCTCTTGTTTATTGTAACATCCCAAAACTTCAATCCAAGCTTATCAAGAGCAAATCAATCAAAAATGGGGTTAACAAAAACTTTCCAAATTTAAAATGAAAGCATTCATACATGTGTGCATTTAAAATAGGAGTTGTTTGAATTTCCATGATTGAGTGATCCAATGCTTGTAAAATGTTTCTTAGGTGATTTAAACATCATCTACATCATTCCCAAACTTTTCCTAAAGAAAATCAAATCAAAAAGAATTAAAAAGGAGGAATGGTCATTTTGGCAAATTTCACTCTCGTGCCTACTTTGGCTATTCCTAGCACTCATTTCTTAACAGAAACCATTCTTGATCTTTGCACCCCTTGCTAGTACACATAATGAGGTACCAAGGCCCACCTTTGGATCTGCTAAAAACATTCTGTTGCTTATTTTAAATTGCATTTGAAAATTGAATCTAATACATATGCATAGATCACCCCTATTTCAAAACCCATCTTTTTGAGCTCCACTTTCAAAACCCTTGCAACCAGAGACTACCTAGCACTTGTGGAGATTACTCAAAAATTTTGAAACCAAAATTCAAAACTTTCTTTCATGCGGCCATTTAATCAAACACTTGGTAGGCAGGTTTAAACCTAAATCATAGCTCAATGTTTTGAACAGGGTTTTGCCCCCATTTGATCACCATTTATCTCCTCTGTCCCCTCCTAGTCTAACCAGGCCCTTAACACCCCTCTCCCTTGTCCCTAGCCCCTAGGCCATGCCATGCCGAGCCATGCCTCGCCGACCAAACCTTGCCTCGCTACAGCAGACCACTCCCTCTTCCCTCGCCATGTCTAGGAGGTAGGCAGGAGCTCACCGCCACCCCCTGTCCCTTGACCGAGCCCAGGAGTGCAGTGGACCACCGAGGACAAACCGCGCCCAGTGCCACCGCACCATGCCAGTGCCGCCCCCAAAGCGCATTCTGTCCCCGCTCGCACAGAACGCCTCTTGGCCGCAGCCCGCGCCTGCCACTCCGCCTCGACTTGGAGAACACCCCAGACACCCCCGCTGGCCGCCCAACGCCTCACAGCCACCGCTCGCCGTGGACACCGCCGCCTCTGCCGCGCAGAGCGCCACCTCGCCCAGACCGCGTGACACCGCCCCTACGGCTGCATTCAATGCCTAGAGCACCGCAAGGGAACCACACGTCGATCGCCACCCGTGGCCATGCCTCTACCCCGCCGTAGCCATGTCGCCACCGTCGCCTGCCCATCCCGCTCGGTCTCACCGTCGGGCCTATAAAAGGAGCCCTCCCCAGCCTCTCTTGTCCACACCATTCCACTCCCCTCACCTCTCTGAACCTCACCCACCTCTACCCGGAGCAAGGCGAGCTCTGCCTCGCCGGAATTGGAGCCGGAGCAGCCATGGCAGGAGGAGAAGGGCGCTATTGATTGCAACCACCCCAAGCTCCGCCGCAACCGCGCCTCGCCTCACCGTCATCTTCCACTTCATTTGCTCGCCTCGCCGACCCCGCCGGAGCCCTGGTACGCCCCCAGCACACCCCCACTGAGCCGCTAGGGTTCGATCTTACCGGCGACCTGTTCGTCGTCGATGACGACCCTCAGCCGCAGATCTGCCTTCTAATCCTACGGCCCACAACACGTGTACCGTTTCGCGTGTTAAGTGCCGCTGACAAGCGGGACCCCCCTGTCAGCTGAGCCCTGCGCCGCGGAGCGCCACTGGGCCGGCCCAAGTCGTTTCCCGCGCTAGCCCAGACATTCAAATCTGGATTTTTCTTTTTAGTTAAATCTAGTTTCTGTCCACTATTTTAAAATTCAATTCTGGGAGTTTTACAAATCCAAATAGCATGAAACTAATTTTTCCTGAAAGGTATTAAGATGACCTATCCAAGCCCATTGGATTTAATTCAATTAGAGTTATAGATCTCTCCTAATAAAAATAAGAAGACATAAGCATTTGCAACTTGCAACATTTTTATAAAATCAACCAAATTAGATTTTGAGTTGATTCCAACTCTAAAAAATCACATTTCATGATATCTATATAAATATGTAATAATATTAAGGTTTACATACAGTGACTTTGGACTAGTACCAAAATAATGCTATATAGGCATTTCTAGTCACTTTAAATCATTAAATAATGAACTTAAACCAAAGTAATGTTGATCCAACCTTTAAATCTCATTCCCACATGTTAGAATATGTGGTGAGGACATGTGTCCACATGATCCCATATTTTGGTGGTGAATATTAAATTTTAGATAAGTTTTCAATGAGTAGAAATTACTTTTCTAAAATAAAAGAGATGAAACTATGGAATTAAACTTGTGATGTTTGTGATGATAATAGATCATCAAATGTGTGTCTTAGAATGCTACTTAGCTTATTCAAGTATTGTTTGGTGATTGTGCACTCCGTATGTATTTAAAGACGATAGTACCGACCAAGCTTTCGAGGAGGAGGAGTTCTACCAAGAAGAAGAAGAAGAAAACTTCAACCACTGCACCAACCAAGGCAAGCTACTATTAGCAAGCTAGCACTTTTAAGTGCAAGACACCATTAATAGTGCAAGCTAACACTTACAAGTTTAGTGCTTAGCAAATTAGAATCAAACTAGATGGTTTAGCAAAGATGCCTTAAGCATGCTTTGATCACACTCCCTTTTAACTATTAGTACTCCAAGTCTTAGTTACAAGTTTTACCCCTCTTAGGTTATACAAAGTTCTTTACTTAGTTTGAAGGTAGCATAAAAAGTATAAAACTTGACCTATTTAGAACCCTTTAGATGTCATTCTATGGCATGAGATTGAACCCATCTTTTCCACCTTAGTGAACACTCTTAACTTAGTAATTTAGAGTAGAGTCCAAAAACTTGAGTCATTTTAGATGGGAACACTTGGTGAAAATGAATTATGAAAACCTTGGAATGATGAGTCATTCTATTGAGATGTTTTGGACATGTCTTGAGAAACACAAATGGTTGTTGATGATGAAAATGTTGAGGCATGAGCCTTAACCCTTTAATAAAACTGATGGTTGGATTCGGATGCGATACCATTCCAAATTTACCGTACAACCACATTACCTAAATTGGGTAAGGCTTAGCTGCAAATTTATATGCATTAGTATTAGTTCCCTCACGGGAGAGGTCTGAGCTGAGACTACCTCTCATGATGTCCACCTATGCCGTGCCCAAGATGACTGGTGGTCATGGTTGGGAGGCCATACTCATAGGAGAGGTGCTTATACTAGGGTGTGTAAAGGGAAGGTTATGTTTGATTATCTGCATACTAAGTATGATGATTTAGGGTTATCCCTGACAGATGTATCGAATCTTGTGGTGAAAGTGTACCACCTCTGCAGAGTGTGAAGCTATTCGAATAGCCGCGTCCGCGATCATGGACAGTTGGAATTGCCATACTGTTTCGTTGTCAGATGCTTTCTAAATACTTTGAAAAGAATGATGAATCTTGACTTGACCACAACAGGGTTGTGTTTATGACAATAGCTTCCCAACTTAAGTGATATTAGGACTTTACTTTATCTTTCTTTGCTTCTGAACTCAGCCTAGGTTTCAAACTTAACTTTATAGTTAAACTTAGATTTAGCACTTTAACCTAGAACTATATTACTTGTTAGTGGTAGTTTGCGAGTACTTAAAGAGTTCTCATGGCTTTTGTCCCTAGCTATTCTCATGGCCAGACTATGAAGGAGACTATCAAGATGATGGCCAGCAGGACGGCTATGATAACTAGGACTATCTGCCTTCGTCAGCATTGCATGTGCCCCTGAAGATGGACCCCACCGCTACGCTATCTTTTGTTTTTCCTCTGCTTGTTGTATTAAGAATGGATCATGAGATCCTTATTTGTGTAAGAACTTAAGTATGGTTTGTAATGGATGATGTACTGTGATATCCAATCCGTTATGTCTCGCAAAAATGGTAATCCTGGGATTGCGAAGTATGGCATAACGGGCATCTGGAATTATAAATCCGGGTGTTGACATTTCTGCTCATCCCACACACGTACACCTTGTCTGTGCCACAACTGTAAAAGTTTTTCAACTAATGGCCTTAGGTACACATCAATGTCGTTGTTGGGTTGCTTTGGTCCCTAGATGAGCACTGCTATCATAATAAACTTCTGCTTCATGCACAACCAAGGAGGAAGGTTATAGATACATAGAGTTACAGGCCATGTGCTATGACTGCAGCTCTGCTCCATAAAAGGATTCATGCCATCTGTACTTAGACCAAACCTTAAGTTCCTTGCGTCATCTGCAAATCCCGAGTACTCTCTCTCTCTATTTTTCTCCACTATGACCCATCAGCAGGTGTCTCAACATCGAGTCTTTCTTGTGGTCTTCTTTGTGACATCGCAACAACTTGGGATGCTCTTTGTTTTTGAACAAATGTTTAAACCATGGTATTATAGGAGCATACCACATAACCTTGGCAGGAACCCTCTTCTTAAGGTGCTCACCCTCAACATAACCAGGGTCATCTCCTCTGATCTTATAACACAATGCACCCAATACCGTGCATTAATTCTTATTCTCATACTCCTTACTGCGGTAGAGGATACAGTCATTAATACATGCATTTATCTTCTGCACCTCTAATCCTAGAGGGCATACAACCTTCTTTGCTTCGTACATACTAGCAGGCAATTCGTTACCCTTTGGAAGCTTCTTCTTCATTATTTTCAATAGCTTCTCAAATCCCTTGTTAGATAAACAATTCTCTGCCTTCCATTGCAGAAATTCTAGTGTGGTACCGAGATTTGTGTTGCCATCTTTGCAATCTAGGTATAACAATTATTTGTGATCCTCTAACATGTGCTTCAACTTCAACTTCTCATTTTCACTTTTGCATTCTCTTTGTGCATCAACAATGGCCCGGTGAAGATCATCAACGAGCTCAGCTGGTGCCTCTTCATCTTCAGCTTCCCTCATTGCAGTATCACCGTATTCAGGGAACATATGATAGTTGTCATCATCCTGTTCTTTCCATCATAACCCCTCTTTCTCCGTGCTTGGTACAACAATTATAGCTAAGCATGAAACTGGATTGAAGCAGGTGGGTGTGAAGGGTTCTCGAGGAAGAGTAATCCTTCTTATTCTGATAGGCAACACATGGACAACATATAAAACCATTCACACTGTTTTCCTCAGCTACACCGATAAAATTATGGAGGTCCGTAATGAACTCGGAAGTGCGCCGGTCACCATACATCCATTGCATGTTCATCTGCATTATTTTATTAAGTTTATCAAAAACCATTACAAAACGTCTAGAGAAATGACCATTGTAGATCGACACATGCATTGTATCATTGACAGATGAAAAGATAAAGTTGCTAACCTCGATCGAGGAGGAAAGAAAGAGGAGAAAGCTTAAGTGTAGTTCAGGCACTTCATATCATGTTTGTTTTGTGTGAACTCATGTGGCATCATGCTCTCACGCATTTCATCGATCACCTATTGTGCATAAAGGGGGAACACAAAGCAACATACATCCCTTCTGCATGAGAGGGGGAAAAACAAACCAGCTCACACCACATGTGCTAGGAGGGTATATATATAGGAACATGGACATTTAGTCCCGGTTCATACCATGAACCGGGACTAAAGGGGTTGGTTCCGGTTCGTGGTACAAAAGGGGACTAAAGGTCCCACTCGAACCAGGACCGATTGTGACACTGCCGCGTGTAGCGTCCTGGCCATTCGAACTGGGACTAATGCTCACATTACTCCCGGTTCGTAAAGCAACCGGGACTGATCGCTGGGTAGCTCTGATATGGAAGCCCTGTTTTCTACTAGTGTTACTTGTTACTTGTATCTCCTAGATTAGTTCTTGATGGGTTTCCCTCATGTTATTCTGTATGAATTTTTTTATTTTCTATGCAACAAACCCTTCATTACACCATCTTTTCCGAGGGCTCTTTTTGGGGAGAATTATCTGGGTCTTTTGCTATAGCTAAACTTTTTCGTGAGTCTTTTTCAATTTTACCATGAGTTCTTCCAATTTTACTGTGAGCTATATTTTACATGAGTTTTGGTGATGACAATTGGCAGAAATTTCCATTGCCGTGTTCTCCGTCAGGAGGCTCTTTGCAAAGGTCGAGACACATGGAAAACTACAAATTAATGAGTGAATAGTGCACATTTCATACAATTGGCTATTTCTTATTTTCCTTGTAGTCTAGAATAAATAAATTGTATTTAGATTATGCATGTTATGATATACATCATGTTCGCTACATCAAGATTTTACTCAAAACTTTTTAGAATTTCAAATATTATGTCCATTTTAAAAAAAAGGTTACACGTAGCTCGGCCTCCAGCGGCAGCTTCCGGTTAATTACACACCATAAATCTGTTGGGGATCGGTGCGGAAAACAAAAAATTTCCTACATTGAACCCCAGAAACTTGCCTAGGATCTATCTATATAGTAATGCAGTAACGGCCAATGCGTAGAGAATACATACCCTTGTAGACCGTACGCGGTTAACGTTCCGCGGGGAATGCGCTTGAAGTAGTCATACTCGTAGCCGACCTCTAGGTCGCGAAGCTCCTCGTAGGTCACCCCTTGCTCCTTCGTCATCTTCATCGTGCAACAACTCCGACTCACGACATTCAAGCGCCCCAAGTATTGCGCCTCGTGTCTTCGTATACATCCGGGAGTGCGGAAGTTGATATTCGGCTAGGAATCCCTGTAGCGCAACAGCGTACTGCAGGTGTGCCTCGATCACACAGCCTAGACTTGGGGCCATGGTCACGAGGTATAGAGAGAGAGGGAGAAAGTCAACCAAAGGACTTCTCAAGTTGTGTGTTTTTAGTCCTCCCATGGGCACCCCTTTATATAGGTGGAGGGGGGCGTGCCCTCTCCATTAGGTGCCCCATGTGGGACTAAAACTAGGGGAAAAGGGGCAAAATTAAAGGGGGCCGCTGGCTGGGCCAGTAGGTGGCCAAATGGGCCACCTCGCAGGACCCAGCCAGCAGCCCAAAAGCGGCCAGCAGCAGCAGCCAGCAGCACAGCCGGCGGGTGGGCCGACGAGCCCACCACGCGGCCTGCAAGTGGCCAGGGCGGCGGCTGCCAACAGACAGCCCGGGTGGGCCTTTGCCCCGATGGCCCAAGGAGGAGTCGGGCGGCAGGGAGGGAGTAGCCGGGTGGGCCGGCAGTGGCCGCGACCCACCTGGCGGCCTGGCTCCCCTGTGCGCCCGTGTGGGCCGAGGTCGAGCCGGCCGGCCCAGCGGCCGTCTGGCTGCTGACCGCCCCCGCACGACGCCCTTTATCCACCGCCCAACCATGTGCGCAGCCCAGCTATTTGCCGCCCAGTGCGGCGGCTGTTATCCGCCGCCCACTTGGGTTGTCTGTTTTTGTTGTCCCTTTTATTTTTCTGCAGCTTTATTTCTATGCCTTTTCCCTCTGGGATTTGGCCTAATAAAAAAGTTGCTTTATAAATCTTAATCTAAATATTATTTAGAATATATTAATTCATAATTAACATATAATCAATATATATTTAAATTCCCATTTATTCGAAAACACTTTTCGGGGCTTTTCCTTTATTCTTTCTCCGAACAACTTCGGATCTCTCCACAGAACATTTCCTGCTTTCTCTCTTTCTCTACTATGATTCCGTCTTACGAATGATCTCTGTCATCGTACCCTTAAGTGTGTCCTCTCACGGCTCGGGAATGCTCTAGCCATGATCTGTATCAATGATCAACAGAGGGACGAGGGATGTCCATGTGACCCCTATGCATTCCTGATGACAATGTCGTTTGAACCGTCTAAATGTAGCATCCTCTTCCTTTTGTTTCTCGATACAACTTGTCCGAGATCCGACCATTGGTATCCCATACCTTGTTCAATCTCGTTTACAACAAGTTATGTTTTCCTGTTACCGTGATATTACATCCCCGTGACCTAGTCACATGTTGCAATATTTATAGATGTAATCTCACCAAGTCGGCCGTATGTATCTTTACCTGTCATGTGGGTGAACAAATCCCGGTCTTGCAGTCACATGTCATCTACTGTTCCTTCGGAATACCCAACGTACACCTTTATGGCCACCGTATTATGAGATGACGGTTGATACAGTCTAAGAAGCCTAGGGAAACAATGAGTAATATGAGCTCACGGTCTAAGGAGAAGGAGTCTAGGTATAGCTGTTGCAACAATGAACTATATGACTTGATCATGTTGCAATTCTTCGAGGAATGTCCAATCACATCATTATCCAATGATACGATCTCGTTGTCAGTCGGCATAAATGCCCATGATCTTGAAACCCAGATCATCTTCGTGACCAACGAACTAGTATGAATAGAGGCTACTAGGGACTTTGTTGTTTCATACCACACGTGTACCAATGTTTCTACTTGGCACAGTTATAGCACAATACGAAAATATTATAAACTAATTGAGATATGACAATAAAAACCTATTTATTATTTGCCTCTAGGGCATATCTCCTTCAAAATCTAGTAAGTCAACTTACAAAAACAAGAGCTCAATGTGTTGAGCTTGATGTCCTCAAGGCAGACCTAGAAAAAACTCCCTGGCTCGCTCTGCGTCACCCACGGGACGTCCACATCTTTTGTTCTAGCGTTCCCTCCTAGCATCTCCTCCCGCTGCCGCCACCGGTGACCGTCGTCGGGCAAAGCCCTTTGTCATCGGGAAAATCCCTTTGTCGTCGGGCAAAGCCCATGTGGTGTCGGCGATAGCGGTCTTTGTTTCCCCGCGTGTAGTGAGGGTCTGGTGGGGCGGCCCTTCCATGCGATGGTGCACTGTGGTGAAGACCTTGGCTGAGGGGATTCGGCTCCTGGTGAGTGGAGGGGATGGCATCATGACGACGGCGGTCACCGGTGGCTGGCGTGCTGCGACCACAGTATGGCCATCGAGGCAGCATCGACAAGCCCATATTAGGTACTGTGTGCCTAGGTCTAGGCAGAAATCGGCCAGGCTCGATTTGGACTCCACATGATGCTTATGGGGTGGCTTGCTGGTGGCACGAAGGCGTCGTGACCACCTTGCTCAATGCCCTTTCCTGCAGCATCCCCTTTGTTGTTCGCCATCATATGGGATGGATCAGGGCCAGGCGGGTCCCAATTTGGCACAGTCATCTCTACTAGCTCCGCGGGGTGCGACTTCGTGGTTCTCCTTAGACCGGCGGTGGTCCCACAGTCTCGAGTGAGCACTATGGCGACGACACTGCTGCTTGGCGATGGAGATCTGCGGTGGCGGCAGATTCACTAGTGGATAAAGGAGTAGGGGCTAGTGCTGGGGTTGGCGTTGACTATGGCACCCTTGCCGTAGTGTGGTAGCGGGACTTCACGGGCCCATTCTTGCTCGGTCAGGCAGAGGGCCTAGTTTGACCCTGCTACTGCATCCGGTCGGCTACCTCCTTCCAGCGATGGAGGCAGTTCCTTCCTATGTGTTGTTGTACTGCTGACTCTCACCGATTTTTTTCTTTTCGGTACTACTATCCTCACAAAAGAAAGAATCAGAGCCGATTTGAATCTCCCTTTCATTTGGTAAATATAAGGCTAATGTGGTGGCATTGGGAGGCAGCTAACCCTTTGTAATGCTCCACTAGAACATGGTCAGCCGCATGAAAGCGTAACTACATTTTTTTAGCAAATCCATGAGCACGTGGATTATCTTGCGTGATGGATCGATGGTATGTGTATATGTACCATGATGGTGAGCGGGGAGGCGTACATTGCCGAGCCGAATATGACGTAGAGGATGTCGTAGAACACCCAGATGGTGGGTCACGATGAGACGATGGTGGTGACTGCAAGACCTTGGTGGCGTGTGCTGGTGGACGACGTGCTTGGTGGAGTTATTGGAAGCATCTGGGAGTGTGTGTTTTTAGGGGTCGGGAGAAATCCTTGTCTCCTAGACACCGACATAGTGACGCCTGCGAGTGTCGTCGTCTTTCCTGAAGGGCGTCGGGTGTATCTTTTCCCCGCCTAGCTAATGTACCAGTGGAAACCCTATGAAATGGATCGTATGGACACCTAGAGGGGGGGGTGAATAGGTGCTACTCCAAATTTTAATTCTTTTTCAATTTTAGGCTTGACACAAAGGTAAATTCTCTAGATATGCAACTACAGAGAATTTCCCTATATACAAACCTAACTATTAAGCGAGGAAAAGCGAGGAACGAAGAAACCGTAGTGGAGCATGCGGAGACACATGATTTGTTTGACCACAGTTCCTTCCTTTTTAAGGGAAGTATGTCTGCGTTGGAGGGGTGGGTGGTACTAAGACCACCACGCCACAATAGGCATCACCCTGTTCTCCGATGGATCTCACCACCAAAGGCATGATCCACCTTTCCACTATTGGTACCCTTCGAGGTGGGAACTGGTGCCTTTACACAACTAGAGGGGCACACATCCACAACTGAATTAGAGGCTCCCGTGATGACAACAAGCTACCACAAGAACAAGTATTATCAATAACCAAAAATAAGATCTAGATATTTGCAAGAAATACTAGATCAAGAATCCTCCAAGTGAATGGAGGGGAAGTGAGGCGCTTGATTGGTATTGGTGAAGATCGAAGCCTCCTCCTTCGATTCCCCAAAGATCGGATCCTTCGGGTGGATGAAGAGGGAGATCTCGGTTTAGAGCTTGAAGAACAGTACACCACTTTTTTGAATGAACCAAGAGATCTGACAGGAGGAGCAATTGGGGTATTTATACCCCATGTCAAAACTCAGCCGTTGGAGATATTGGGGCCGGATTATCCAGCCCAAGTGGGGGAAAATCCGCCCACTCGTAGCGTGACGCGCCTTGGATCCCTTTGCAAAAAATCCAGGGGGGAGGGGGGTTGTCGGCCCCTTGGGGTGGATTATCCGGCCCAGGCTAAAACTCCAGCCCTGGCTAGACAATCCGAGGTAAAGTATGCCCCCATATAGCATGATGTGCCTTTTTATCTTTGTTGATCGAGCTAGGGCGGATAATCTGGCCCTTGGCAGGGGCGGATAATCCATCCCCCAAAAGTCTATTTTGGCTGCTCTTTATATGGAAAACTATCTGCATCACTCAACACACATTAAATATTCCTTGGTATTGTTATCTAACACACAAAACTATAGGTATTATGAAATGTTCTTTCAATCTCCTGCTTGTTGGTGTTAGATGACAATACCAGGATTTGCATAAAGGTCCTACTAACAACATCATTTCAAAAAATAAAAGGCTCCCCCTTAATGTGTGCATATAAGGAATTTGCATTTGAATACAAATGCACACAAGAAGGTATAAGGCTTTTCAATGACTTGGAAACTACAAAACAAACAATGAGTTAGAAAAAATCATCATACCACCGAGGGGATGAAGTCCTCAATAATATAGAGATAGCCAATATAATCATCACTCGTTGAGACTTCAAAACATAATACCATTTGGATGCATCCATAGAGATAATACCATAATTCCATAGCATCCATACTTCCTGAGAGATAAATCCATAATAATAATTCCAGTGATGACCGGGATAAATCCAAAGCACCACACAAACCATATAGTCTCATACAAACCAAATAGAAATTTAAAGTTCAACGCAAAAATGGGCACAAGAGAGGATAAAATGAAACGATAAAAAGTGCAACTGCTTGCGCCCGACCCATGCAAATCCATGATAGCCTAATAGAACTACTTCTCCCCCTTTGGCATCGAAACGCCTAAAAGGAAGAAAAGTGATGCTAACGCCCCAAGGAATCACTCCTCATCCTCGTCCTCATCCTTGTCCTCATCCTTGCCATCATCATACTCCTCTTCATCTTCCTCATCATCAGCAGCCGGAGGAGTAGGCTCCCTCTCAAAGGTGGGGAACAAGTGACACTCAAGCTCCCCACAGTTGGTGCCGGAAGTGTTCCACTAAGCATACAGTGTGGGAGCTGTAGGAGTAGGAGGAGGGCCTAATGCCCCTGAGACATGGTGGAGTATGACCTGCTGGGTATGAGCCATGTCATGGTGTTGCCTGTAGGCCTCATACTGCCCCTTGTCAATGTCTATACCCATGCACAAAATGTTCCGCTAGAACCAATTGAGTTGCTTCACCTCACGGGCAACAGACAGTATAGTGGGTCTCCACCCACTAGAACGAGCATCTCTCATGAAACCCTCTAGAGATGAAGAGGGATGGGAGGTCTTCCTTGACTTGTTATAAATCTTCTTCACTTTATGCTCACCATCATAGTTGAAGTTATCAAGAGGAAGCATATGCTTGATTAGCATCATGATGTAAGAAGCATAGAGAATGGAGAGCTTGTTGAACATGGAATCAGCCATCTCATGATAAATAAAATCCATCACATCCAGCCGGTAACTCACATGAGGATCTTCAGCGTTGGCACATTCATGAGCAAAAGCAAGCAACTGAACAAGGTGGCCACAAATGCTATCATTGTTGCCCCCACTAGGTGTGATGGAGTCACGAAAGATACTGACCAGCTGAGCATAGAGACGGTAGAGACTTCCAACCTTGCCCACAAAACCATTGGGAGCATAGCAGGGAGAGAGCAACGTATCCTTGTTTGGCTTGATGGGAGTAATGATGCGATGTCCACAAGCACGATCCCAGCCATTGAAGGGATGGCCAAGCACCTGAGAGAATACCCAGAAATAATCTTGACTAAGAGTGTCACCAGTCATCCACTTCATAGTGTGTCGGTCATCGCCACAAATCACAAGTGTGGAGAAGAATTGCTTCACCACTGTGGAGTCATAGGAGCATTGAAGAGTGATGAGATGGTCCAGCCCCATCCGCTCAGTCACAGCCAAAGCATCAGCAAGTTGGGGCTTCTCCTTAGCCTCAGGCATAACCATGGGACGCATAGGATGGATCTTCGGAGAGGAATAAACATCCTCAAAAATGAATTTGTGATAAGTACACCAAAAATGGTAATCCCCAAGATATGTATCATGCTTAGCCTCATCATACAGATCACAATGACAAATGGAAAAGTAAGTAATAATACCCATGTCCTTCTAGTTGACCTGGGTTTGCTTACCCTTCCTCTTTGAACTTACCCGAGGCATTTTATTTCCTTGCACATTCAGCCATCCTTTCAGTCTCTCTCTTGCGCCTATGCAACTCAACCTCGTCAACGAGACTTCCTTCACCATCGGGTCTAAAATAGCAAGCACGAGGACGACGCTTGTATGTTGAGTAGCACGAGAGCCACCTGTGAAGTGCATTAGATGGATAGCAAGTAGATAAGCACACAGACAAGTCCAGGAGGAATGATAAAAATAGTAGAAAAACAATCCATAACCCAAAACTACATGATACTAGAATTTGTGAAATCCTGAACCAGGTGTAAACCTGCCAGGGGCGGATAAACCGGCCCTAGCGAAAAATTTTAGAGCTTCCCTAGATTGATAGCATCAACGTAGATCGGGCAAAGGAATTTCTAGTCTACGGTTCCTAGCATGCATACAAAACAAAGGGCATATTTAGACCAAGTTCCACCAACAACCAACAACATCTATACAAAATATGATAGTTGGGGATTTACCCTCACTCATTGGAGGAAGAACGCGGAGGAGAAGTTACCCGGATGATTGGGGAAGAAGATTCGGGGGGGCCGGAGAATCCGGTGGCTGGAACGGCATAGGGGAGGGTCGGGACGGCAGGCGGCGGCTGGGGGAGATACAGGGGGTCGGGGAGGAAGTGCTACTCTGTTTGAGCCCTTCTTCCCATCGCCCTGCCCTTAAGAGACGAAAACCGCTAGGGGCGGATTATCCTCCCCTACTAGGGGCGGATAATTTGGCCTTCTCTGAAATTTATGTTACACACAAATTTAGGCCAGCACATCCCGAACAAAACCCTCGCAAGTGCATCAAAGGACTTGTGTGCAAGAAATAGATGGCTCAGGGATAGAGAAAGGCTTAGGTTTAGACAAACAAACTGAGATGGTACTACACACCCAAAATTGCAAGAGCCAAATCAAATAAAAGCCAAAACTAGGTGTGTTTTCCATAAGAACACAAGATATGCAAGAAAATCCAAAAAGATCTATAAGGACCCAACTCTTCTCAAAGAAGAGGGCAGTGGACGAAGCCACCATGTTGGAGTGAATGGTATGACACTATGAAGATATATCTTGGGTTCATGACCAATATTCATCAGATAAACTCACATATAACAAAATGATATTAAGAGAATGATTTTTCTTTCTTTCGGCATTATGGGGAAGGGTTGGCCCAATCAATTAGGACCACACTCCCCCTATGTCTATGCCCACATCTAAACCAAATAAAGGAAGAGATATAAGTGAGTATACAAGGGTAATCAAGCCAAGCTTCTTGAATCTACGATATTTAGCTCATTCCTCAAATAACAAAATCTTGCTTCATCTAGTGGCTTCGTGAAATATCAGCAAGTTGGTTCTTCGTGCTCACAAAAGATAAGTCAATATCACCACGAGCAACATGATCCTAAATGAAGTGATTACGAATCTCAATATGCTTTGTCCTTGTATGCTGCACCAGATTGTAAGCAATTTTGATATCACTCTCATTATCACATAAAAGAGGCACTTTGTTACAATTGACACCGTATTCCTTTAGAGTTTGCCTCATCCATAGTAATTGAGTGCACGCACTAGCAGCAGCCACATATTCAGCTTCGGCGGTGGATAGAGATATACAATTTTTTTCTTCGAAGACCAACATACCAAAGATCTTCCCAAGAATTGGCAAGCTCTAGAAGTTGAATTCCTATCATCCCTGTCACCATCCCAATCGGAATCTGTATAACCACATAAGGAGAAATTAGAGCCCTTGGGATACCATAGAACAAAATAAGGAGAATAAACCAAATATTGGAAGATTCTCTTGACTGCCACCAAGTGGCTTTCTTTAGGAGTCGCTTGATACCCTGAACACACACCTACTCTCATCACAATATCGGGTCTAGATGCGTAGAGGTAAATAAGAGAGTCGATCGTGGACCAGTATACCTTTTGGTCCACATCTTTACCATTGGGATTGAGCTCACGATGGCATTTAGTTTGCATTGGTGTAGCAACGCCATTAAGATCTGTCATCTTGAATCTCTTGAACATGTCTTGGATGTACTTTGCTTGATTTATGAAGGTTCCTTCTCTTAGTTGTTTAATTTCAAATCCTAGAAAGAACCTCAATTCCCCTATCATAGACATCTGAAACATGTCAGTCATAAGCTTTGAAAATTCATCATTAAAAGCTTGATTAGTAGAGCCAAAGATAATGTCGTCTACATATAGTTGGCATATGAAGAGCTCCCCCTTAACCTTCTTAGTAAAAAGAGTGGGATCAATCTGTCCAACCTCAAAGCCATGGTCTAACAAAAGCTCGTTAAGGTGCTCATACCACGCACGTGTGGCCTGTTTAAGGCCATAGAGCGCCTTATCGAGTTTGTAGACATGGTTCGGAAAGTTGGGATCCTCGAAACCCGGGGGTTGCTTTGCAAATACTAACTCATGTAGAGGATCATTAAGAAAATCACTCTTAACATCCATTTGTTGTAATTTAAAGTTATGATGAGCTACATAAGCAAGAAGGATACGGATAGACTCAAGGCGAGCCACGGGAGAATAAGTTTCACCAAAGTTGACACCTTCCACTTGAGAAAAACCTTATGCTACCAATCGTGCCTTGTTTCTAACAACAATTCCATACTCATCTTGATTGTTCTTAAATATCCACTTGGTGCCGATAACATTGCGTCAATCTTTAGGCTTCTCTACTAATTTCCACACCTTGTTGCGCTTGAAATTATTTAGTTCTTCATGCATAGCAACAACCCAATATGGATCTTCAAGGGCTTCAAATACCTTTTTAGGTTCCACCGTTGATATATGAGCTTGATGATCACTGAAGCTTGCAAGCTCCCTTCTTGTGGACACCCATCTTCTTAAGTCGCCTACAACTTTATCGAGTGTAGGCCCTTGTGGTTTGAGATTTCTATCAGCACAAGCTTGGCGATGAAGTTCAATATCCTTGTCGTTTCTTGGAGGGATTTCTTCATCATTAGAGTCTTCGTCTTGACCAATTGCTTGACCGTGATCAACAGTTTGTTCAGCATGGATAGGTGATGGAGAAGCTTGCCCTTGATCTTGATCATCAACCATAACAGGCGGCTACTGTACTAAATTCTCAGGGCCAGATAATCCGTCCGAGGGAGGGGCCTAGGATTTTCTCCTTCTCCCTGAACTTCCTGGATGTTTCTGGCATTTGATGGCGTTGGGCCCGATAATCCGGCCTCACGCATAAAATCCAGCCTGGGATTTTCTGCCCCTTCCCGAGCTTCCTGGTCCTTCTTGGCAAGTGATGGTGAAGGGCCGGATAATCCAGCCTTAGGCAGATAATCTGGCCTAGAACTCCCAGTTTCTTCATATGATTGATGAACTTCATAAGGTGGTTGTGTTGGTGTAGTTGTTTCTCTGGCAGGTGGAACTTGTTGATCTTGTGAAGATGAGGGCTCTACTTGAGTATAACATTGTCCTTCCTGATCCGCCACAAGGGGTTCCCCAATGGGGCGGCAAAATCCCACGCCCATTTTCTTATGGCATCTTGGGGTATTTCAACTTCTGCATCACAAACATCAAGTTGCCTCACATGGGAGCCATCATTTTCCTCGAACACCACACTACAATATTCTACAACAGTTCCGGAGAGCTTATTCTAGACTCCATAAGTGTGAGATTCGGCACCATAACCAATAAACATACCTTCTAAGGCCTTGGACTCATATTTAGATAAATGAACTCCTTTAATGAGAAAGAAACACATACAACCAAACACACGGAAGTATGAAATCTTGGGCTTGTTACCGGTAAGTATCTCATAAGGGGTCTGGTCCAAGATTTTGCGGAGGTAAAGTTGGTTTGATAAGTGACATGCGGTGGATATAGCTTCAGCCCAGAAGTTGTATGGTGACTTGAATTCAGCCAACATAGACCTTGCCATGTCCATTAAGGTCCGGTTTTTCCTCTCGGCTACACCATTTTGTTGAGGGGTGTACGTAACGGAATATTGCTGTCTTATCCCCTCTTCACTTAGGAATTCATTCAGAGTGTAGTTTTGAACTCGGAGCCATTGTCTCTTCTAATTGCCAATATAGGGACATTATGTTGATGCTAAACCTCATTGGCAAAGTCAATGACCGTTTGTTGAGTCTCACTTTTCAGCTTAAAGAAGTAGACCCATGTGTATCTTGAGTAATCATTGACAATGATGAGAAAATATTTCTTTCCACCGAGACTTGCATGAGATGGTGGACCAAAGAGATCCACATGTAGGAGCTCCAAAATCCTTTTTGATGAAATAATCATCTTCCTTCGATGGGGAGAGTCATGCATCTTTCCTTCAATGCAAGCCCTGCAAACATGATGTTTGGCAAAGGAAAGATTTTGTTTTAGTCCAAGAATGTGGCCACCCTTGTGAAGGCCTTGCAAAGTTCTCATATTGACGTGGGCTAGACGGCGATGCCATAACCAACCCGCGTCGGCCTTTCCGATTAGACACATCAGACCTGCAGCGGGTTTCCCCAAAAAGTCCACCACATACAAGTAATTTTTGATGTATCCAACGAAAGCGACCTTTAGAGACTTGCTCCACAAGAGTACCACTAAATCATCATCAATAAAAACCGCAAATCCCATCTTACTAAGGGCATAGACAGAAAGTAAATTGTAACCAAGGGTCTCAACAAGCATGATGTCCACAAGTGAGATATCGTCAGCAACCACAACCTTGCCAAGACCCAATACCTTTGAGTTTGATTTATCACCATAGGAGACAGTTATTTGATCATGATTAGGCCTCATCTTCATGATGATCTCCTTGCTTCCGGTCATATGACTTGTGCAACCACTATCGAGGACCCATTTAGATCCACCAGAAGCATAACCCTACAAGAAAATTACTTCTTGGTTTTAGGTACCCATTTTTCAATGGGTCCTCTCATGTTAGTTACAAGGGTCTTTGGGACCCAAATAGACCAAGCAATATAATTATGAAAAGGACCAACATAACAAGCATAGACATCACCATAATGATCATCTCATAATATGGATTGTTAGACCCTGCAAAACCATTATAATCAGGTTTGCCCTTCATGATATTCTTTTCAGCGGTGCTTGTCTTTGCTTGAACATTCTTTGCCTTCTGCTTCTTCTTGTTCTTCCTTTTATTGGTCTTAGGAACATATCCAAGTCCCTCTTTTCCATTATTCGTCCTTTTCTTACCAAGGCTCTCATCTAGAATTCCTTACCTTTGGGTAGCGATGCCTTGGCAAGCTCATATTTCAACCTAGCATTTTTCTTCAAGAACTTCTTTATGTCCACATATTGGTGCAGAAGTGCTAGGAACATCATACTTGTTCAATCGAGTTTGGAGCTGATCATGAGACTCATTGAGAATAGAGTATTCACTCTCCAATGCCTTGTGAGCAATGTCAAGTTTCTCTAATTTCTTGGAGAGTCTAGCATGAGCAGCCCCAAATTCAATATTTTCCTTCTTTAATTTCTTAGCCTTGGAAATTGCATTATCACGTTCCTTTATGAGCTTGGCCACAACCTCGTCATGTGACTCCTCAATTGACTCAAGTCTCTCCTCTAGAGAGACTCGAATCTCTTCTTCTCCTTCTAGAGCATTCTTCAAAGATGCAATTTCCATTGCATCCTCTCTTTCAATTTTGCCCTTTTCCTCGAGGAGCTCTTCGGAGTCAGCAAGTTGACCCATGAGAGCCTCGAAATGTAGTTTGTTCTCACCTTGCAAATTAGTGATAAAATAATCTGAAGCAATAACTTCTTCCTTAGCTTTAAGACTAGTGGGATCATCCGTATCAACATTCATAGTAGTTTTAGGTAAGGAAGTGAAAGAAGGTGATACCTCGAAACCTCTTGCCTAAAGGAAAGTGACGTTCTTGTTGATGACATTTTCATTTGGAGAGTCGAAGAGAGACATAGGTGTAGATCTGGTGGCTATTGCAGCCACCTCTCATGAGCTATCATTATCCTCTTCGTCTTCACTTGCAGATGAGTATTCCTCTTGTGCTACCAAAACAATCTTCGGTTGCTTCTTGTAGGGAGCATTTTTCTTGACAAATGGCTTCTTCAGAGGTACCTTTGAATTTTCCTTGAGGATGAGCCCGCCCTCTTTATCTTCTCTACTTTGATAGGGACACTCAGCTACAAAGTGCAAATGATCTCCACAATTGTAACAAGTTCTCAGTTTGGGCCATTTTCCTTTCGCCCATTTGACCCATTCTTGCATCCAAGTTCAGATTTTGCTTTGGCTGGGTCCTTCCAAAAAATTTCTTGCGTAGAAGGCCATGTACTCACCATGAGCATGCTTGACCTCCTCGGGGCAGCTCATGGATACAATGTCAAAATCCCTATCATCTTCCTCTTGCTTAATGACATTGGCCTTCGATGCAACATTCATGCCTTTTTTGCATTCAAATTGCTCAAGCACGAGCATCTTCGGCATTCATTGCTACAACTTTGAATGCAACCATTTCTTGCATGACTTCGTTAGAAGTCATTTGATGATAGTCGTGTCTCCCTTATAAGATCTTCAAATCAGTGGGCTCAAATGGCATGAGAGCACTCACATATTTCCTCTTGATCCACGTATCATCAACATGTGAGGCACCATGTTTTTTCTAAATGTTGTGGCAATGCCCTTGAGCCTTCTATACATGTCTTCTTGATCCTCACTGTCCAACATATAAAAACCTTTGCCTTCATTTCTTAGAGCATCATACCTATTTCCTCTCATGCTCTAATTTCCAATAAATAGGTCGGTGAGGGCATCCCAAGCTTCCTTGGCGGTGTTGAAGTGTTCTATGTGTGGCATGTCCTTGGGACCCACACCAAGCTAAATCATGTGAAGAGTGGTTGCATTGAGTTGGCTATCAATGAGTTCTCTGCTTGTCAAGTTGTTGGGATCTCCAACGTGGAAGCAATCTTCAATGATTCTCCAAAGCTCAATGGAAGAACTTCACACATGAGATTTCATCAAGAATTGTCATTGATTAAACGAACATGCAATAAGCTTGGGTGGATCACCCCTATTAATTATATGAGGGTGGGGGATTGGTGGATCGGGTGAATATAAGTGAGAGATCTCACTATATCCTCCATACCACTTCACTTTTTGGAGGAGGAGCCATTATTTTTATCACCCACCAACTCGTCTTCCTTGGAGTTAGCGTTAGCTTTCTCCTTAAAGAGCGAAGTGGTAGCCTCAGAGGTAGATAGAGGTGGGGCTGTATATGGAGAGAGACGAGCAATTATTTGATGCATCTCTTCCATTTTGGTCTCTATGGATTTCAGCAAGGTTGTTTCCAACATCTTGAGATCATCCACAGTGACCTTGTCCACAACCTCACTACCATCTCCCTTAGTACCCATACTCTCTTAGGAGGTAAAGCCTGAATAAAGAGCCGAGGCTCTAATACCAATTGAAATGGATCGTATGGGAACCTAGAGGGGGGTGAATAGGTGTTACTCCAAATTTTAATTCTTTTTCAATTTTAGGCTTGACACTGTGTTAATTCTCTAAATATGCAACTACGGAGAATTTCCCTATATGCAAACCTAACTATTAAGCGAGAAAAAGCGAGGAACAAATAAACCATAGTGGAGCACACGGAGACACAGTATTTGTTTGACCGCAGTTCATTCCTTGTTAAGGGAAGTACGTATGTGTTGGAGGGTGGACGGTACTAAGACCACCACGCCACAATAGGCCTCACCCTGTTCTCTGATGGATCTCGCCACCAAAGGCCTGATCCACCTTTTCACTATTGGTACCCTTCGAGGCGGGAACCGGTGCCTTTACACAACTAGCGGGGCACACATCCATAACTGAATTGGAGGCTCCCTTGATGACAACAAGATACCACAATAACAAGTATGATCAATAACTCAAAATAAGATCTAGATATTTGCAAGAAATACTAGATCAAGAATCCTCCAAGCGAATGGAGGGGAAGTGATACTCTTGATTGATATTGGTGAAGATCGAAGCCTCCTCCTTCGATTCCCCAAAGATCAGAGCCTTCCGGTGAATGAAGAGGGAGATCTCGGTTTAGAGCTTAAAGAATAGTACAACACTTTTTCAAATGAATCAAGAGATCTGATAGGAGTAGGAATTGGGGTATTTATACCCCCTTTCAAAACTCAGTCGCTAGAGATTCTGGGGCCGGATAATCCAGCCCAAGTCGGTGATGGCCCAAAATATATCGAGCTCATTGGGGAACCCCAAGAGGAAGGTATGATGAGCACAGCAGCAAGTTTTCCCTTAGTACGAAACAAAGGTTATCAATCCAGTAGGAGCAAGGAAACACTCCAAAGGTGTAGCTAGCTGAACGTTGGCAGGGCCCACTACCGGTGCCAGCAGCAACATGGAGACCTGCACAACACAACCACAGAACTCTGTCCCCAACTTGCGATGAGGTTGTCAATCTCACCAGTTTTGCTGAAAACAAAGGATTAAACGTATCGAATGGAAGGAAGTAATAGTTTGCAGAAAGTAAACACAAAGCAGTAAACAATTTATAGATTGAATGTAAAAGAAATGACCGGGATCCACAGTTCATTAGAGGTGGCTCTTCTTAAGAGAGATAACATGCTGGGTGAACAAATTATAGCGGGGCAATTGACAAACATCGAGAAAGCAATACATACATATACTAATCATCTTGACTCCTTTGAAACTTGATTGGGCATTACAACATTATACATAGACCACCATCCAACTGCATCTATGGCTAATAATCCACCTTCAGGTTATCATCCGAACCTCCTCCAGTATTAAATTGCCAGCAACAGATTATTGCTTTATGAATTGCGTGTAATGTAAACAATACGATTGTTCTATGAACAAAGGATTATTGTTTTCTCCCTAGTAGCAACAACACATCTAGTACCTTAGAGATTTCTGTCACTTCCCCAGATTACCAGAGACATGAACCCACTATCGAGCATAAATACTAACTCTTGGAGTTGCTAGCATCTACTTGGCCAAGATAGGTACTAACAACGAAAAGCATGCAAGATCACAAATAACAAAGACATGATAGAATCAATAATCAATCTGAAATAGCATCTCAATATACATCGGATCCCCGCAAACACAACATGCAGAATTACAAATAGATGATCTTGATCATGAATGGAGCTCATAAGATCTAGACATGAAAGCAAAAAGAAGGAGAACCAGCCATCTAGCTACTACATGGATCCGTAGTCCAAGGATGAACTACTCACGCATCACACCGGATGCTTGCATGGTGATGAAGAAGGCCTCTAGGGTGAATTCCCCTCTCCGGCAGAGTGCCTGGAAGATCTTCAGATCCCTCTCGATCTAGGGATGGAGATGACGGTGGCTATAGACTCTTTGGTGGATTTTTGATCGGACCTTAGGGTTTTCGTCCCGAGGGAAATATATAAGCGGAAGGAGAGGCCGAGGGGGTGCTGGGGTCGGCCAGACCACCCCTTGGCGCGGGCCAGGTGGTGTGGTCGGCCCCCAGCCCTTCTACGTCTCGTATTCTGGCATCTGATGACTTCCGGAAAATAGACACTTTGGCTTTTGTCCCGTCCAGTTCCGACAATATTCATTTTTTGACTTTCCTGGAACCAAAAACAGCAGAAAACAGGCAACTGGCACTGTGGCTCTTGTTAATAGGTTAGTCGAAGAAAGCATATGAATAAAACCAAGCATGGAACATAAAAAATTATAGATACATTTGCAATGTATCAGTCGGCCAGGGAAAAAACTCCACCCCTACATTGGATTTTCTAGGAGAAAATGCGCCCCCTCACAGTGTGATGCGCCTTGGCTCCCTTTGCAAAAAATCCTAGAGGGGGTGTGGGCGGATTATCCGGCCCTGGCCGGACAATCCGAGGGAATGTCCGCCCCCCATATAGCGTGACGCGCCTTGTTCTCTTTGTTGATCGAGCCAGGGCGGATAATCCGGCCCCCAAAAGTCTGTTTTGGCTGCTCTTTAGATGGAAAATTATCTGCAACACTCAACACACATTAAATATTCCTTGGTATTGTTATCTAACACATAAAACTCTAGGGATTATGAATGTTCTTTCACCTTAGGACCAGTCCAGGAAGCAACGCCATTGTCGTCGCTTTCGTTCTTAGAGGTGTTACCTTGTATGCGGCGCTTCTAGACATGTGGCGGTACTTCTCCTGAAAGCGCAACAGTTACGAGTTATCTTTTTTCTTGTTTTCTTTTGGCTTTGACTTGTGTTGTTGGTCCCAACATTGTTCGCAAAGTTATATCGAGTGGTTACTATATTAATATAGTGGGACAAAAGCCTGTATTTTGAAACCATGGGTTAAGCTCGAGCAAGCAAATGGTTTCTGCTCTCGTCTTATTTTTAAAATTAACGCAGTGGTCAAGGCCCACGCTCGGCTCATCCCTCTCTGTGATCACCGGAAATATCTACAGGCTAGGAATAAGAAGGCATGCCACTTTTTCTGCGTACGGGTAAGAGCACGTTCAATGGGTGACGTCAGCCATCCATTTTGGCTCCACGTTGGATATTTTCTTAGTTGGAGAAGAGAGAAATAAAAAAATTATTTTGTCTTTCCTAAGCTAAGGGATGATCTCTTAGAAATAAGAGATCGCTATTTTCTTGGTTGTACTATATGTTTTCCCTTAATAAATCAATTTCTTACTAAAAATAGTTAATTCTTATTAATTGATAGAGATGACACTAAGAGATAATGCATTGTACGATTTACATATATTAGTTTTTTAATGATATAGAGAGCTAAGTGAAGACATGTTTTTCCTACAATTGTAGGTGTATGACACGTTGGCGGCACGTCCTAGTCTATCGTAAGCCCTCCACGTATACCATGGACAAGCGAGAAAAGGATGCCCACAAGCAAAAGAACTTCACAAGCGATCATGGACAAGTCTACCACAAGCAAAGTAAAATTGCATTTTTGGTAGTTGACTGGTATGAAAAAAATACGAATCCTGCTTTGGCAAGTGCAAAATTTATGTTCGTAAACATAGGTTCTTATATTAGTACCTTTTGCAGGATGTTCATTTGAACGTCTTCACGTTTCAGGACAACATCAGATGGTCATCGAGAAAACTGAATATATTTTTTCAACTCCCACTGAATTTCCAGAAGACGTGTGTGCCTGTTGCAAGCAATTGCTTTGAAAATGAGTGCCTGAACATCAATGCAACTAAGGTCAAGAGAAAGATCAGCTTCTTTATGGACGTGTTTGCGCGGATCCCATTTCTCGCATGGGTGGGAAGAAATAAGTTTGCTTGCACACGCGGAAGAGAATCTTTGCACCGCACGAGTTTTAAAGCAGCCCTTAGCCTGGGCTGGAGGAATGCCGAAATTGACGTCCTAGCCAACTTCGTCTCACGCTCGCGGAAGAAGAAGATGCACCCACCCATGCAATAGAGTGATGGCGGGAGCTCGTCCACATGTGGGAAATTCCGACGGGAGAAATTGGGATCACCGCCTGCCGATTCACACCACCTATTTAGATCGTCTCACCTGGCCTCACCTCCATTTTCCGCATCACCATTTCTCCCCCACTTCGAGCTCTCCCTCCAAATCTTCTTATTCACCGACGAGCAAGTAAGCGCTGCCTCCTACTCCGGTGGATCGAGCTCATCTCCGACAAGCCTTCGTTCTCAGCTATCTTCGACATGTCGTCCTCGTACGTCGATGTTGAGATCATTCTAAGAGACACCTAACTCTAGCTCTCGGAGTTTAGATCTGTTACCATGTTATCGATCATAGTTTATCTGTTTGCATGTGCTCGCTCCTAGTAGATCTGGACCATTTGTGGTACATTTTAGCAGTAATTATTCATGTTGTAATTTGAGGATTGTCATGTGGTGTAGGTAGGATTATTGTTACAAGTATAGTCTTCCCCTAGAACTGAACACAATGCAAATCTTTGGTGCCGTGGAAGATGGTTGCGTCCCTTGATCTGTCAGCAACCTCTGTACTGCCTTTGCGTTATGCAGCAATACCTGATGTGGTATGCAAGAACAAGTTGGTCATGCCATGTCCAGCATCTCTGTTCACCTTCGTCCAGAATAGGGTCTGACAGTTGATCCAGAAAGGGGCTTCAGTTGTTCAGGGATTTAGAGAGGCGGACATGCGCTTGATTGCAGACAATGCCTTCAGGTTCTGTGGCCGGACAGTCTCTGTGAACCAGGAGTACAACCACATGAGGCACTGAAGAGTTAGGTGGATTCAGGTACTCAGTATCAAAAGGTTTGAGAACGTGCGTTGGGTTGAGACGACATCTGCTATTATGATGGACGACGACGATTACTATACACACTTCAAGGTTTGAAATATTTGCACTTGCATCAGTATGTTGAGTAGTTATAAAACTCACATATGAACTACACGTATTGAACTAACTGTAATTCTTATGTAGGCTTAGTCGAAGGACATCGAGTGGATCAACAAGCCCATTGGGAACTATGATCAGATGAAGATGATCTACGGTCCTCATATTCCCGTTGCGCCCATCTCTCCGACTACAATACATTGTACTCTTAGCCACCTAATGGAGCATAGTGGACATGCGACCAGGTATCTTGCCATGGCCCCTGAGCGCAGGATGAGCTACTTCACAGCCTTCTTGAACAAGTACTACCTCTGAGCAGCGGACTATGCTATTCGAGGAGGTGTTGGTAGTGGTGTTGATGATGATGACTGTGATGTATATTTCAGAGTAGCTAGGCTCATGAACTTTGGTTGTGGTGACCCATGAACTATGTGAAAGAACATTTCATGGTTCCCTGTGTTTTGAGTGTTAGATAACAATACCGTGGATTTTTCTCATGTGTGCCAAGTGTGCAGGGAATGTTTTTGTGCTTGGAGGACCGGATTACCCGCCCCCATCAAGGGCTGGATAATCCGGCCTAACTCATTTGACAAAGGCTGGCTTGGCGCGTCAATCTGTCTAGGGTCGAATTTTCTCCCGGAAAATCCGAACAGGGGCGGATTTTCTTCCCCGGACCGGATAATCCGGCCCCCAGAAGACGATCAAAGGTAGCCAAGGCGCGACGCTCTGAGTGGGTTCGTATTTTTTCCCGGAAAATCCGAACAGGGGCCGTTTTTCCTTCCCTGGCCGGATAATCCGGCCCTCGCATGGGGCCGGATTATCCGGCCCCTAGGAGGCGCTCAAGGGCAGGCTCGGCACGTCGCTCTGAGTGGGGGCAGATTGTTTGCCGGATAATCCGAGTCTAGGGCGGAGTTTTCCCTAGGCCGGATAATCCGTCCCTCACTTGGGACGGATAATCCGGCCCCAAATGGCTCCAACGGCTCAGTGAGTGTAGGGGGTATAAAAGCCCCTTCGTCCCCTCCATTCAGTCTTCTTGATTCACTCGAAAATTGCCAGACCTGTTGCAAGAGCTCTCTCTCTAGATCTCCCACTTCAACCACCCGAAGTCTTCGATCTTTGGGGGATTGAAGAAGGAGACAACCAACATCGTCATCACGAATCAAGCGCATCAACTCCTCTCCATTCACTTGGAGAAATCTCCGATCTACTATTCTCGTTAATATCTAGATCTCATGTTTTGTTATTGATAACTTGTTCTTGTGGCAGCTTGTTGTCATTACGGGAGCCTCCAATTTGGTTGTGGAGTTGGGCCCCACTAGTTGTGTAAAGGCCCCGGTTCTCGCCTCGAAGGGTTCCTATAGTGTAAAGGTGGATCAGGCCTTTGGTGGCGGGATCCATCGGAGAACAGGGTGAGGCCTATTGTGGCGTGGTGGTCTTAGTACCGCCCACCCCTCCAACGAAGATGTACTTCCCTTAACAAGGAAGGAACTGCGGTAAAACAAATCTTGTGTCTCTGCGTGCTCCACTACGGTTTACTCGTTCATCTTTCTCTCTCGCCTTTACTCGCTAGTAGTTAGGTTTGCATGTAGGGAAATTCTATATGATAGCTCTCTAGAGAATTTACCTTTTGTGTCAAGCCTAAAATTGAAAAAGCATTAAAATTTTAAGTAGCACCTATTTACCCCCCCTCTAGGTGCCCATACGATCCATTTCAATTGGTATCAGAGCCCGACTCTTTATTCGGGCTTAACCGCCTAAGAGAAGTATGGGTACCAAGGAGAATGGGAATGAGGCTATGGACAAGGTCACAATGGATGACCTCAAGACGTTGGAAACAACCTTGCTGAAATCATTTGAGACCAAGATGGAGGAGATGCCACAAATGATTACTCGCCTCACATCATACGCAGCCCCATCTCCATCTTCCTCTGAGGCTGCCACTCCATCATCCAAGGATAAGGCTAACATCGGATCTAAGGAAGATCAAGTGGTAGGTGAAAAACATAATGGTTCCACCTCCAAGAAGGGAAGTGGTAAGGAGGACTATAGTGAGGTCCATCACCTATATTCTCCTGACCCACCTATCCCACATCCTCATATAAATAATAGGGTGATCCACCCAAACTTATTGCTGGTAGATCATTGATCTTTCCGCGGCGATTTCCCTTGCCTCGTCAAGGAGGTCGACGGAGTCTTCGAGTGCCAGGGTTGACTCCTGCTTGCTGTAAGCGACCACGTGCGGCTCTTTGTACCGTACCTCAGCGGGTAGCACCGCTTCAGCCCCGTGCACCATAAAGAACGGGGTGTAGCATGTAGCACTGTTTGGAGTTGTGAGCAGGCTCCAGTGTACTGATTGTAGTTCGTCTGGCCAGCAGCCCGTGGCTTGTTCGAGTGGCCCGAGGAGTTGCTTCTTGATGCCGCCGCAGACGATCCTGTTCGCCTTTTCGACCTGACTGTTGGTCTGTGGATGCGCTACCGAGGCGTAGCTGATGTTGATCCCCAGATTCTCGCAGAATTCTTAGAACTCCTTGGATGTGAAGTTTGTTCCATTGTCTGTGATGATGCTGTGTGGCACTCTGAAGTGGAAGACGATGGACTCGAAGAACTTGACTGCGCTGTGCCCTGATTGATTGGTCACTGGCATGGCCTCTATCCACTTGGTGAACTTGTTGACTGCGACCAGGAGGTAGACGTAGCCTCCTCGCGAGGACTTGGGGAGTTTGCCGACCATGTCGAGTCCCCATTGCGCGAAGGGCCAGGCCAATGGAATTGGCCGGAGCTCTGCGCCAGGTGCGTGCGGCTTGTTTGTGAATCGCTGGCACGCGTTGCATTTCTGGACGATGTCCTTGGTGTCGCGCATGGCCGTAGGCCAGTAGAACCCAACCCGTAGAGCCATGGCCATGAGGGCGTGACTGCCAGCGTGGTGTCCGGAGGTTCCCTCATGGATGTCGAGGAGAACAGCTCTTCCATCGGCCGTGGAGACGCATCGCTGGAGTACTCCTATGATGCTGCCCTTGTATAGTTCGTTGTTGTTAACAGCGAATTCCTTGGATCGCCGCGCGATGTGCCGTGCATCAGTCAGATCGTCCGGTAGCCTTTTGCTAAGGAGGTACGTGATGTACGGTTGAGTCCAGGATGATTCGATCATCATGATGCTCATTGGTCCTTCGAGTCCTCTATCTAGCTCCAAGTCGTCGAGTGCCATTGGCTCATTGGGTGGCGTATCCCCCGAGTCCGTTGCTGCGCTTGTTTTCTTCTCTACTGCCTTTGGCTTGATGGAGTATTCGCAGATGGGCTCGAGAAATACCCCAGGTGGTATGGAGGCGCAGGTAGAGCCTATGTTGGCGAGTGCGTCCGCCTCTTCGTTGCTTTCACGACCTACGTGTTGCAGCTCGCAGCCGTTGAAGTCCCCTTCGAGTGTGTCGTAGAGGTCGCGGTAGGCGATCATGTTGTCGTTCAGTGCGTCGCACCCATGCATTGTTTGGTTGATGACCAACTTGGAGTCGCCGTATATAATGAGCCTCTTGGCGCCGCAGGCTTTTGCCATCCTCATCCCGTGTAGCAGGGCCTCATATTCAGCTTCCTTGTTGGAGGCGGTGAACTGTATTCGCAGGATGTACTTCAGCTTGTCCCCTTGGGGTGATGTCAGTACGACACCTTCACCTGCTCCGTCCTTCCGCTTGGACCCATCGAAGTGCATTGTCCAGAGGTAGGACATATCTGGTTTTTCGGGGAGCTGGTTCTCCATCCAGTGCACGAGGAAGTCAGGAAGAACTTACGATTTGATTGTGTCGCGCTTTTCGTGTGATGTCTCGTGGAGACAATTCGATTCCCCAAAGCATGACTCGTCCCGTGGCGTCGGGGTTATTGAGGATATGCCCCAGCGGGTCGTCGTTGACTACCACGATTGGGTGTTCCTGGAAGTAGTGGCGCAGTCGCCGGGCGGTCATGAAGACGCCGTACGCCAGCTTCCGGTAGTGCGGGTACCGTTGTTTTGTTGACGTGAGGACCTCGCTGAGGTAGTAGACTGGGTGTTCTACCCCGTGGACCTTGTTTTCCTCGGCTCATTCGACGATGAGCACTGTGTTGACCACTTGGTTGGTGGCAGAGATATACAGCAACATCGGTTCCCTTTCTCGTGGGGTAGCCAATACTGGCGAAGTGGATAGTAGGCACTTGAGGTCTTCGAATGCTTCCTGTGCTTCGTTGGTCCACTCGAACTTTTCAGCTTTGCAGAGGAGTTGGTAGAAGGGCAGTGCCTTTTCACCTAGCCGACTGATCAATCGATTGAGGGCCGCGATTCGCCCAGCCGGCTGCTGGACGCCCCTTATGTTTTTCGGCTTCTCCATGGCCAGTATGGCTTTTATTTTCTTCGGGGTTGCCTCGATTCCTCTCGCAGAGATGAGATACCCAAGTAGTTGCCCAGATGGTACGCCAAAGGCGCATTTGTCCGGATTGAGCTTGATCCGGTAGCGGTTGAGGTTGGCAAAGGTTTCGCGTAAATCGTCGATTAGGGAGGCTTCCTCCTTGGTCTTGATTACTATGTCGTCGACATAGACTTGAATGTTGCGACCAAGTTGATGCTTGAGGCAAGCCTGCATGCATCGCTGGTAGGTGGCTCCTGCGTTTTTTTAGCCCGAAGGGCATTGTGTTGTAGCAGAACACACCGAAGGGCGTTGTAAACGCTGTTTTTTCTTGATCCTCCTCCTTCATTCGAATCTGGTTGTAGCCTGAGTAGGCATCGAGGAAGTAGAGGCGCTCGCATCCCACGGTGGAGTCGATGATCTGGTCGATTCGTGGTAGTGGGAAGTGATCCTTTGGACAGTGCTTATTCAGAGAGGTGAAGTCGACGCACATCCGCAGGATATCCGTGTCCTTTTTTGGTACTAGCACCGTGTTGGCAAGCCAAGTGCTTTCCTTGATCTCGCGTATGAATTTGGCGTCGAGGAGTCTGTTGATCTCCATTCCGACTGCCTTTGCGCATGGCTCAGATAATCGCCGGATTGTTTGCTTGACTGGCCTTGCGTCGGGGTTGACGTTGAGTGCATGCTCGGCGAATTCCCTGGGAACTCCTGGCATGTCCGCAGGACACCAGGCGAAGATTTACCAGTGCTCATGGAGGAATTCGACGAGCGCGAGTTCCTATGCGGGATTCAAGTTGTTGGCGATAATGGCGGTCTTGGCGGGATCCGAAGGGTGGACCTGCACTTTCTTTGTGTGCACCGATGAGTCGAAATATAGATCGGGTGAACTTGGCCAGCTTAGGGGAGGCAGACTGTTGTCTGTCGACTCCTTTAGTCTCGCGAGTTCTTCCTACATGCCGAAGGACTCGGCAATTCTGTTGAATTCCCTATCGCAACTGTCGGATCTCTCGAAGCTCCCGTTGACTGTGATGACGCCATTGGGACCTGTTATTTTCATCTGCAGGTAGGCGTAATGTGGCACTGCCATGAACCTGGCGAACGCGACACGTCCGAGGATACAGTGGTACTGTGAGGGCCAGTCGACAACCTCAAAGTCGATGCGCTCGCGCCGAAAGTTTTTCGGCGTGCCGAAGATGACGTCGAGGTTGATTTTGCCCAGGGGATATACGCCTTTTCCTGGGACGATGCCGTGGAACGTTGTGTCCGAGGCTTCTAGGCAAGTCAGAGGGATCCTCATTGCTCGCAAGGTACTCGTGAATATAAGGTTGGTGCCGCTTCCACCGTCCATGAAGTTGCGGCTCATGTCGAAACCTCCGATTTGTGCCTCGAGTACGAGGGGACAATGGCCCGGATGAGGTACTTGAGGCAGATGATCGCGTTTGTCGAAGGTGATGCAGGACTCGCTTCCACTGAGGTACTCAGTGGTAGATGGTGACGAGTTTGTGGCCAAGTTGACTTGGCGAGTGATGGCTTTCTGCACCCTGTTGGAGGGGCGTCCTTTTTGGATCATCAGGGTACCCATGGATCGTAGGTATGGTTTGCCTCCTTGGTGCTGGTCCAGCGTAGTCGCGTTTGGGGGTATTCCAGGTGGCGGTGGCGGAGCGCCATGTGCCATGGCGCCGTGAGCCGCTTCGTAGCCTCTTTCGACTGCGTTGCGATTCATCCGAACCAATCCCTCATGTAGTTTGAGGAACTCGCGGCAGTCCTTGAGGAGGTGGCTGGACTTCTTCTTTCCATCATGTTTGTCGATGTAGAAGTGCACCGTACATGGCCCGGACAGTTTGTCTTCAATGGATGTCGCGTGTGCCTCATCACGATTGCGGTGTTGCCACACTTGCGTGGTTTTCCCGGAGTCACGGTATCCACCGCTGCAGTATCCGCTGTTGCGGTTATCGTCGCGTCTGTCGGCGTAGCCAGCTGCGACCATATTGACGTCGTCGCGGTCATCGTAGATGTGCATGTGGCGTTTTCCTTGGCAGTCGCGTCTGCGCTCGAGTTCTGCCTCCTCATCGGAGTGAACGCGATTTTTCACCGAATCTTCTCCATCGGCCCACCGATTCGCGATTTCCATTAGGTGGTCGATGGTCTTGGGCTTTGAGTGGCCCAGCTCCTCTCTGAGCTCTATGCGGCAGCCGCCGCCGTTGAATGTGTCAATCGCGCGATCCTCCGAGATGTTCTCTGCGGAGTTCTTGATGATGGACCACCTTTGGATGTAGGAGCGTAGCGATTCGCCTGATTGTTGCTGGCAGCATCTCAGCTCTTCGATTGATGCAGGCCGCTTGTACGTGCCCTTAAAGTTGCGCATGAAGCTGTAAACCAGCTCATCCCAACTGCGAATGGATCCGCGTGGGAGGTTGTTGAGCCATGCTCGGGCGACGCCTTGCAGCTGTAGCTGTAGACATTGCATGGCCGTGCTTCGACTGCCACCATGGAGCCTGACGGAGGAGATGTGGTCCTCCAGCCAGATCTTCGGGTCCTGTAGGCCGTCAAACTCCGGGTTCTCCGACGGGAGTTTGAACCCCTTGGGCATTCGCTTTTGCCTGATGGACCTGCTGAAGCATCTGGCACCGCAGAGCTCCACATCTTCTTCTTCCGAGTCAGTCGACCGAGCACGTCGCGCTCTTGATTTGTCGATCTTGCACTGCGTGAGGTCATCGCGTGCATCATAGTCGTGGTCGTGTCGCCGTGAGCGGCGGAGTCGAGAAAGGTCGTGACTGTCGTCACTGGATGAGGGCGAGGAGTAGCCTTTTGCTAGCGCTTTGCCTTTTTTCGGCTCAAGTGTTGGTTCCTTGTCGAGGGCAGCTTCGACTAATCCCAGGCCCGCGATCGTAGATCGGTGCATGGTGGCTCGGGGATCTCTAGCTGGCCGCTGGTTGTTGAGGAGGTACATGGTGGCTGCTGTCATCGCGGCCTGCGGCATCTTGGGGACCACGTTGCGCCGTGTGTCGACTGTCATAGAGTTGAAGTCAAGGACCTTTGCAGCTTCTATGCATTCTTGCTCGGTGAGGTGAGCCATCCGAGACCTCTTGTTTGCGAGGTACTCGTTGTCCTTTGAGGAGGATCCTCTGTGGGAGGAGAGCCCGACGCGTCGAAGGCTCGACTCGTCTGCCGACTTTTTATGCACCTCAAGTTGCGCCATTGTTTGCACTTGGCGCTTGAATTCTTCCTTCAGGAGCCAGTGGTAGCCCATTAGCAGTTCTTGCAGAGATCCGAAGGTTAGAGGGTTGCCTCGTAAGGCCTCTCGGCAGCGAGCCCACTCTTGTTCGTTGAGCCTGATCGCGACGCGCTCGCCGGTTTGCTCGTTTGTTATGGTTGGAGGTTCGACTGCTCCTCCATTGTTGACGGGGGCACGATTGCCACCATTGCCACCGTTGCCGCCGTTGCCACTGTTGGGCGGGTCGGTTTCGTTGCCACGGTTGCCCATGTTGTCGCGATTGGCGGAGGTGTCACCTGTGTTGATGAAGGCAAACATGAAGTGGTTGGGGAAGCTGCTGCTCCCACAACTCTCAGATCTGGAGCCGTAGGCTTCCTCCTTGGTCTTGATTACTATGTCGTCGACATAGACTTGAATGTTGCGACCAAGTTGATGCTTGAGGCAAGCCTGCATGCATCGCTGGTAGGTGGCTCCTGCGTTTTTTTAGCCCGAAGGGCATTGTGTTGTAGCAGAACACACCGAAGGGCGTTGTAAACGCTGTTTTTTCTTGATCCTCCTCCTTCATTCGAATCTGGTTGTAGCCTGAGTAGGCATCGAGGAAGTAGAGGCGCTCGCATCCCGCGGTGGAGTCGATGATCTGGTCGATTCGTGGTAGTGGGAAGTGATCCTTTGGACAGTGCTTACTCAGAGAGGTGAAGTCGACGCACATCCGCAGGATATCCGTGTCCTTTTTTGGTACTAGCACCGTGTTGGCAAGCCAAGTGCTTTCCTTGATCTCGCGTATGAATTTGGCGTCGAGGAGTCTGTTGATCTCCATTCCGACTGCCTTTGCGCATGGCTCAGATAATCGCCGGATTGTTTGCTTGACTGGCCTTGCGTCGGGGTTGACGTTGAGTGCATGCTCGGCGAATTCCCTGGGAACTCCTGGCATGTCCGCAGGACACCAGGCGAAGATTTACCAGTGCTCATGGAGGAATTCGACGAGCGTGAGTTCCTATGCGGGATTCAAGTTGTTGGCGATAATGGCGGTCTTGGCGGGATCCGAAGGGTGGACCTGCACTTTCTTTGTGTGCACCGATGAGTCGAAATATAGATCGGGTGAACTTGGCCAGCTTAGGGGAGGCAGACTGTTGTCTGTCGACTCCTTTAGTCTCGCGAGTTCTTCCTACATGCCGAAGGACTCGGCAATTCTGTTGAATTCCCTATCGCAACTGTCGGATCTCTCGAAGCTCCCGTTGACTGTGATGACGCCATTGGGACCTGTTATTTTCATCTGCAGGTAGGCGTAATGTGGCACTGCAATGAACCTGGCGAACGCGACACGTCCAAGGATGCAGTGGTACTGTGAGGGCCAGTCGACAACCTCAAAGTCGATGCGCTCGCGCCGAAAGTTTTTCGGCGTGCCGAAGATGACGTCGAGGTTGATTTTGCCCAGGGGATATACGCCTTTTCCTGGGACGATGCCGTGGAACGTTGTGTCCGAGGCTTCTAGGCAAGTCAGAGGGATCCTCATTGCTCGCAAGGTACTCGTGAATATAAGGTTGGTGCCGCTTCCACCGTCCATGAAGTTGCGGCTCATGTCGAAACCTCCGATTTGTGCCTCGAGTACGAGGGGACAATGGCCCGGATGAGGTACTTGAGGCAGATGATCGCGTTTGTCGAAGGTGATGCAGGACTCGCTTCCACTGAGGTACTCAGTGGTAGATGGTGACGAGTTTGTGGCCAAGTTGACTTGGCGAGTGATGGCTTTCTGCACCCTGTTGGAGGGGCGTCCTTTTTGGATCATCAGGGTACCCATGGATCGTAGGTATGGTTTGCCTCCTTGGTGCTGGTCCAGCGTAGTCGCGTTTGGGGGTATTCCAGGTGGCGGTGGCGGAGCGCCATGTGCCATGGCGCCGTGAGCCGCTTCGTAGCCTCTTTCGACTGCGTTGCGATTCATCCGAACCAATCCCTCATGTAGTTTGAGGAACTCGCGGCAGTCCTTGAGGAGGTGGCTGGACTTCTTCTTTCCATCATGTTTGTCGATGTAGAAGTGCACCGTACATGGCCCGGACAGTTTGTCTTCAATGGATGTCGCGTGTGCCTCATCACGATTGCGGTGTTGCCACACTTGCGTGGTTTTCCCGGAGTCACGGTATCCACCGCTGCAGTATCCGCTGTTGCGGTTATCGTCGCGTCTGTCGGCGTAGCCAGCTGCGACCATATTGACGTCGTCGCGGTCATCGTAGATGTGCATGTGGCGTTTTCCTTGGCAGTCGCGTCTGCGCTCGAGTTCTGCCTCCTCATCGGAGTGAACGCGATTTTTCACCGAATCTTCTCCATCGGCCCACCGATTCGCGATTTCCATTAGGTGGTCGATGGTCTTGGGCTTTGAGTGGCCCAGCTCCTCTCTGAGCTCTATGCGGCAGCCGCCGCCGTTGAATGTGTCAATCGCGCGATCCTCCGAGATGTTCTCTGCGGAGTTCTTGATGATGGACCACCTTTGGATGTAGGAGCGTAGCGATTCGCCTGATTGTTGCTGGCAGCATCTCAGCTCTTCGATTGATGCAGGCCGCTTGTACGTGCCCTTAAAGTTGCGCATGAAGCTGTAAACCAGCTCATCCCAACTGCGAATGGATCCGCGTGGGAGGTTGTTGAGCCATGCTCGGGCGACGCCTTGCAGCTGTAGCTGTAGACATTGCATGGCCGTGCTTCGACTGCCACCATGGAGCCTGACGGAGGAGATGTGGTCCTCCAGCCAGATCTTCGGGTCCTGTAGGCCGTCAAACTCCGGGTTCTCCGACGGGAGTTTGAACCCCTTGGGCATTCGCTTTTGCCTGATGGACCTGCTGAAGCATCTGGCACCGCAGAGCTCCACATCTTCTTCTTCCGAGTCAGTCGACCGAGCACGTCGCGCTCTTGATTTGTCGATCTTGCACTGCGTGAGGTCATCGCGTGCATCATAGTCGTGGTCGTGTCGCCGTGAGCGGCGGAGTCGAGAAAGGTCGTGACTGTCGTCACTGGATGAGGGCGAGGAGTAGCCTTTTGCTAGCGCTTTGCCTTTTTTCGGCTCAAGTGTTGGTTCCTTGTCGAGGGCAGCTTCGACTAATCCCAGGCCCGCGATCGTAGATCGGTGCATGGTGGCTCGGGGATCTCTAGCTGGCCGCTGGTTGTTGAGGAGGTACATGGTGGCTGCTGTCATCGCGGCCTGCGGCATCTTGGGGACCACGTTGCGCCGTGTGTCGACTGTCATAGAGTTGAAGTCAAGGACCTTTGCAGCTTCTATGCATTCTTGCTCGGTGAGGTGAGCCATCCGAGATCTCCTCTTGTTTGCGAGGTACTCGTTGTCCTTTGAGGAGGATCCTCTGTGGGAGGAGAGCCCGACGCGTCGAAGGCTCGACTCGTCTGCCGACTTTTTATGCACCTCAAGTTGCGCCATTGTTTGCACTTGGCGCTTGAATTCTTCCTTCAGGAGCCAGTGGTAGCCCATTAGCAGTTCTTGCGGAGATCCGAAGGTTAGAGGGTTGCCTCGTAAGGCCTCTCGGCAGCGAGCCCACTCTTGTTCGTTGAGCCTGATCGCGACGCGCTCGCCGGTTTGCTCGTTTGTTATGGTTGGAGGTTCGACTGCTCCTCCATTGTTGACGGGGGCACGATTGCCACCATTGCCACCGTTGCCGCCGTTGCCACTGTTGGGCGGGTCGGTTTCGTTGCCACGGTTGCCCATGTTGTCGCGATTGGCGGAGGTGTCACCTGTGTTGATGAAGGCAAACATGAAGTGGTTGGGGAAGCTGCTGCTCCCACAACTCTCAGATCTGGAGCCGTAGGCTTTGCCAAATCGCTCAGATCGGATTTGCGACTACTGTCGCTGACCGTGTTCTCGACTGTTGTCGGGGCGTTGAGCTCACTGAGGGTACCGATCGATGGAGGGAACCATGATGCTGGGGCAATTGACGACACCGCCAGCTGGTCAGACATGCGAAGCGTGCCCATCTGACCAACTTGGAGGCGGAAGCTCCCGATTGCCAGGCTGATTCCGTCGCCCACGGACTCGAAAGCTGGGCGAGTGGCCGGCATGTGGACGGTGAAGTCGAACGTGCCAAAGAGCTGGAGAATCTCCGCTCTTGCGGAGTTGTAGATCGCGGTTGATGGGGCCGAAGAAGCCGCAACATCAGCACTCCCAATTCCCACAGACGGCGCCAATTAACGAGGGTTTAACTCATCAATGCCCATTATTATGGACTTGGGTTTTGGAGAAGGAGGGAGCGCTGGAAGCATCTATCGGCTAGCAAACAAGCACACATGGGACTCGAAGATTTACCCAGGTTCAGGCCTTGTAGAGGTTCCTACTCCTGCTTGTCTGCTCGTGGAATTATCAAAGGAATCGAGGATTACAATGGTGCGCAGATGTAATCTGGCGAGGGTTGTGGAAACTAGGGTTGCGTGTGTCCTCCTCGCCGCCCCCTCCTAGCCTTTATATAGATAGGCTAGGTCTCGGGTAGCAGGTCGAGTCGATTACATGTTAGGGTTTTCCCCTTTGAACTTTCTATCTTTAGCTTCTTCTTGTTCTTCAAGCAATCGAGAGTCCGTAGGTTACTCGAATCCTTCATTTGGGCCTTGGCGACTCTGTGGGCCTCTACGTATTTAGGCCGTATATACCAAGCTCGGGTACCTGTAGGGTATACCCATGTAACATCTTCATTCAATCAATGGCAATTCTTAATGAAATCTCATGTATGCAGTTCGTCAATTGAACTTTGGAGAATTATCGAAGAGGGTCTTCATATTGGAGATCACACCAACTTGACAAGAAGAGAAGTTGTGGATAGCCAATTGAATGCAACGGCTCATGATATAGCTCGGAGTGGGTCCCAATGACATGCCCCACATTGAGCATATCAACACAGCTAAATAAGCTTGGGATGCTCTCACCGACCTCTTTATTTGAAATGAAAGCATGAGGAGGAATAGGTATGATGCCCTAGTAATGAAGCTGAAGGATTCTACATGTTGGATGGTGAAAACCATGAAGATATGTATAGAAGACTCAAGGGCATCGCAACAACATTTACAAAGCATGGAGCCACTCACATTGATGATGCTTGGATAAAAAGGAAATACATGAGTGTTGTAATGCCTTTTGAGCCAACAGACTTGAAGAGCTTCCAAGGTAGACACAACTACCATCAAATGCCTTCCAATGAAGTCATGCAAGAAATGGCATCATTCAAGGTTGTAGCTAAGAATGTGGAAGATGCCCGTGCTCGAGCCATTGGAATGCAAAAAGGGTTCAATGTTGCTCTAAAGGCAAATGTTGTTGAGCAAGATGAGGGTGAAAGAGGTTTCAAGGGTGTCTCCATGGACTACCCCGAAGAAGTCAAGCATGCTCATGGTGAGTACATGGTGTTCTATGCAAGGAACTTTTGGAAGGATCCAGCCAAGGCCAAGTCGGAACTCGAGCGCAAGAATGGGTCAAGTGGAAGAAGAGAGAATGTCCCAAAACTGAGAACATGCTACAATTGTGGAGATAGGCTACACTTTGTGGCTAAGTGTCCATATCAAAATAGAGAAGACAATGATGGCAGGCTCATCCTTAAAGAAAAATCCAAGGCACCTAGAAATAAGCCATTTTATCAAAAAGAATGGCCCTTATAAGAAACAACCCAAGATTGTCTTGGTGGCACGAGAAGAATATTCCTCTGCAAGTGAAGATGAAGAGGATGAAGATAGTACTCGTGAGGTGGCTTCTATAGCCACCACATCTACTATGTCATTACTCTTCGACTCTCCAAACGAAAACGCCATCAACGACAATGCCACTTGCCTTATGGCGAGAGGGTCCGAGGAATCATCTTCTATTTCTTCATTTCCTAAGACTACCATAAATATGGATATGGATGATCATACTAGTCTTAAGATAAAAGAAGAAGTTACTGCTTTGGACACCTTTTTCACTAACTTGCAAGGTGAGCACAAACTTCATTGTGATGCTCTTATGAGCCAACTTTCTCAATCCAAAGATCTTCTAGAAGAAAAGGGCAAAATTGAAAAAGAAGATGCCTTGGAGATAGCCTCCTTGAAGAATGCCTTGGAAGAAGAAGAGGAAGCTCGAGTATCCTTGGAAGAGAGACTTGAGTCAATTGAAGAGTCACATGAAGAGGTTTTTTCTCATCTCATCAAAGAACGTGACAGCGCTCTTGCTAAGGTAAATAAATTAAAAAAAGGAAAAGATTGAATTTGGGGCTGCTCATGCTAGACTCTTGGAGAAATTTGAGAAACTTGACATTGCTCACAAGGCTTTGCTCACGATATCTCTCTCGTGGACGTCATGCTTGTTGAGACCCTCGGTTACAATTTACTTTCAGTTAGCGCCCTTGGTAAGATGGGATTTGTAGTTTTTATTGATGCTGATTTGGTGGTACTCTTGTGGAGCAAGTCTCTAAAATTCGCTTTCGTGGGATATGTCGAAAATGACCTGTATGTGGTGGACTTCTCAGGGAAAACCACTACAGGCCCGATGTGTCTTTTTGGAAAAGCTGACGCGGGTTGGTTATGGCATCGCCGACTAGCCCACGTCAACATGAGAACTTTTCAAAGTCTCCACAAGGGTGGTCACATCCTTGGACTAAAAGAAAATGTTTCCTTTGCCAAAGATCGTGTTTGCAGGGCTTGTGTTGAAGGGAAAATGCATGACTCTCCCTATCGAAGGAAGACTATTATTTCGTCAAAGGATCTTGGAGCTGCTTCATGTGCACCTCTTTGGACCTCCATCACATGCAAGCCTTGGTGGGAAGAAGTACTGCCTTGTGATTGTTGATGATTACTCAAGATACACTTGGGTCTATTTCTTCAAGTTGAAGAACGAGACTCAACAAATGGTCATCGACTTCGCCAACGAGGTTCAACGTCAACACAATGCCCCTATATTGGCAATAAGGAGTGATAATGGCTCCGAGTTCAAGAACTACACCTTAAATGAATTTCTAAGTGAAGAGGGGATAAGACATCAATATTCTGCTACGTACACCCTTCAACAAAATAGTGTTGCCGAGAGGAAGAACCAGACCCTAATGGACATGGAAAGGTCTATGCTAGCTGAAGTCAAGTCTCCATATAACTTCTGGGATGAAGCAATCTCTACCGCTTGTCGTTCATCCAACCGGTTATACCTCCGTAAAATCTTGGACAAGACTCCGTATGAAATACTTACCGGTAACAAGCCAAACATCTCATAATTTCGGGTATTTGGGTGTAAGTGTTTCTTTCTCATCAAAGGAGTTCGTTTATCTAAATTTGAGTCTAAGGCTTTAAAAGGTATTTTTGTTGGTTATGGTGCCGAATCCCACACTTATAGATTCTACAATAAGCTCTCTGGAACTGTTGTAGAATCTTGTAGTGTGGTGTTCGAGGAAAATGATGGCTCCCGTGCGGGGCAAGTTGATGTTTGTGATGCAGATGTTGAAATACCCCAAGATGCCATAAGAAGAATGGGCGTGGTATTTTTCCACCCCATTGAGAAACCCCTTGTGGCGGATCGGGAAGGACAATGCTCTACTCATGTAGAGCCCTCATCAACATAGACTCAATATGCTCCAACCACGGGATAAACTTCTACCCCAACTCCTCCAAATGCTGAAGGTCAACATTCTCCTGAATGCTCTAGGCCGGATTATCCGGTCGACACCGGATTATCCGGCCCTCACTCCACTGGCGACCAATCTGATCATCATGTCAAAGAAACAGCTACAAGTCCCAGGCCGAATTTTCCGGCTGCCCCTGGATTATCCGGCTACTCGCCAATTCAAGCAAGTTCCAGTCAAGCTAGTGAAGATGCTTCAGGATCTCCCAGGCCGGATTATCCGGCCCCACACACTGCTGGATTATCTGGCCCTGAAACTCCTGATGATCAGCAGCCTCCTATTATGGCTATTGATCCACTTCAAGGGCAAGGTTCATCATCTCCTACTACTGCTAATCAAGCTACTGATCAAGGCCAAGCAAATGATTCCAATGAAGACTCAAATGATGAAACTTTTCCACCAAGAGACAACAAACTCATTGAACTTCGTCGCAAGGCTCGTGCCGATAGGAACCTTGAGTTAAGGGGACATACTCTTGACAAAGTTGTAGGTGATCTTCGACGAAGGGTTTCCACAAGAAGGGAGTTGGCAAGTTTTGATGAGCATCAAGCCCACATCTCAATGGTGGAACCCAAGAAAGTGTTTGAAGCTCTTGAAGATCGGACTGGGTTTTTGCTATGCATGAAGAGTTGAATAACTTTGAACGCAACAAGGTTTGGAAACTAGTGGAGAAGCCCAAGGACTGCCGCAATGCTATCGGCACTAAATGGATATTTAAAAACAAGCAAGATGAGAATGGCATTGTTGTGAGGAACAAAGCAAGACTCGTGGTACAAGGATACTCCCAAGTTGAGGGCATCGACTTCGGCGAGACCTATGCTCCTGTGGCTCGTCTTGAGTCCATCTGTATCCTTCTTGCTTATGCTGCTCATAATAATTTTAAATTACAACAAATGGATGTTAAGAGTGCGTTTCTTAATGGTCCTCTACATGAGTTGGTATATGTAAAGCAAACCCCGGGATTTAAGGATCCTAACTTCCTAAACCATGTCTACAAACTCGATAAGACTCTTTATGGCCTTAAACAATCCCCATGTGCATGGTATGAGCACCTTAAAGAGCTTTTGTTAGATCGTGGCTTCGAGGTTGGGCAAATCGATCCCACTCTTTTTACGAAGAAGGTTAAGGGGGAGCTCTTCGTATGCCAACTATATGTAGACGACATCATCTTTGGCTCTACTAATAAATCTTTTAATGAATAAATTTTCAAAGCTTATGACTGACAGGTTTGAGATGTCTATGATGGGGGAGTTACGGTTCTTTCTTGGATTCGAAATTAAGTAACTTAGAGAAGGAACCTTCATCAATCAAGCAAAATACATCCAAGACATGCTCAAGAGATTCAAGATGACGGATCTTAAGGGCATCGCCACTCTGATGCAAACAAAATGTCACCTTGAACTCAATCCTCACGGTAAATATGTGGACCGAAAGGTAGACCAGTCCATGATCGGCTCTCTTCTTTACCTCTGCGCAATAGACCCGATATTGTGTTGAGTGTGGGGGTGTGTGCAAGGTATCAAGCAGCTCCTAAAGAAAGCCACTTAGTGGCGGTCAAGAGGATCTTCCGATATTTTGCTCATTCCCCTTACTTTGGTCTGTGGTATCCCATGGGCTCCAATTTCGCTCTATGTGGTTATACTGATTCAGATCTGGATGGTGATAAGGATGATCAGAAATCAACTTATGGAGCTTGTCAGTTCTTGGGAAGGTCTCTAGTCTGTTGGTCTTCTAAAAAGCAGAATTGTATATCACTCTCCACCGCTGAAGCTGATTATGTTGCTGCTAGTGCCTGCACTCAGTTATTATGGATGAGACAAACTTTAAAGGAGTACGGTGTCAATTGTGACAAAGTGCCTCTTTTATGCGATAATGAAAGTGCAAGCAAAATTGTGTACAATCCGGTACAACACACAAGGACGAAGCATATTGAGATTCGGAATCACTTTATTGGAGACCATGTTGCTCGAGGCGATATTGATCTATCTTTTGTGAGCACGAAGAACCAACTTGCTGATATTTTCATGAAGCCACTTGATGAAGCAAGGTTTTGTTACTTGAGGAATGAGATAAATATCGTGATTCAAGGAGCTTGTCTTGATTACCCATGCACTCACTCGTACATCTCAGTCTTATTTGGTCTAGATGTGGGCATGGATATAAGGGGAGTGTGGTCCTAATTGATTGGGCTAACCCTCCCCCCGTAATGCCGAAAGCAAGTCAAATCATTCCTCTTAGTATCATTTTGTGATATGTGAGCTTTTTGATGAGTATTGGTCATGAACCCAAGATACATCTTCACGGTGTCATACCATACACTCAAACAAGGTGGCTTCGTCCACCGCCCTCTTCCATGAGAAGAGTTGAGTTTATTTGGATATTTTTGGTTATTCTTGCTCATCTTTTGTTCTTATGGGAATCACACTTAATTTTGGCCTTTGGTTGATTTAATTCTTGCAATTTTGATTCTCAGTTTGGTTCTCTGAATCCTAAGCCTTTCCCTACCCCTAAGCCATCTATTCTTGCACACAAGTCCCTTGTACACCTTGTGGGGGTGTTGTTTGGGGACGCGCGGGCCTGAATCTGTGTGTAACAGAAATTCAGAATTTAGGCCGGATAATCCGGCCCAAGTGTAGGCGGATTCAGTCTTTAAGGGATGGGATTGGGGGGAAGGGCTCATAACGAGCAGCACTTCTCCCCCGACCCTCTCCCTCTCCCTAGCCGCCACCTGCCGTCCCCCACCCTCCCCGGAGCCCCTCTGGCCACCGGATTCTCCTGGCCTCCCTAGATCTTTTTCTCTGCGCCTCCGGGTACCTTCTCCTCCGCGTTCTTCCTCCAATGAGTGAGGGTAACTCCCTCTCTCCCCATCTTTGGCTAGATGTGTTGCTTTTTGGGTGGAACGTTGTCTAGAAGGATGTTGTTTCTGAAGGGAATATGCCCGAGAGGCAATAATAAGGTGGTTATTATCTTATTCCATGTTTATGATAAATGTTTATTTTGCATGCTATAATTGTATTAATTGGAAACGTTAATACATGTGTGTTTAATAAACAAAATACAAAGTTCCTAGTAATGCCTCTCATATAAACTAGCTCGTCAATTAACAAGATGATCAATGTTTCCTGATCATGGACATTGGATGTTGTTGATAACGAGGTCACAGCACTGGTGGAATGATGTGATGAACATTCATCCGAAGTATAGCATTACGATAAGAGTCATTATGTTTATATTGCTATAACATCATATGAAGTAATCTTAGTCCTTAGACCATGAGATCATGTTAATTGCTAACACCGGAAGAGTATCTTGATAACATCAAACGTCACACCGTAACAGGGTGACTATAAAGGTGGGTTCAGTGCTACTGTTGGGGGGATACCCCCAGGTAGGGTCACGTCGGGGTATAAAGGCCTAGTTAGCCGAGGTACGGCAAGGTCAAGGAAAGTGCTGGCCGAGTCGCCTCAAGGCAGGCCGAATCACGGGGTAACCCGGACCAGGGGACGTCCACCTAACTGGGTCTCCACCGACTTATGCCGTAAGTCGGTAAGGTGTATCTAACTTGTATGCAGGAACAGGTGTGGCTGGATCAACTATGTAGGATCCGGGTTATATCAAGCTTATAAGAGAAGGAAGGTATCTCGCTGGTCAAAGGTGACCACTGTACGCAGAGCGTGAGCGAAGCGGACAGAGGACAGGACCACCGAGGCGTGGCCGACAAAGGTGACAATGCCTATGTCGGATGACGCAGGCGCCGCAGAGGCTCACGTAGTCCCTGCATGGATGACACGGGGCAAAAGTGACCCGGTCGGCTTGCTATTTTGGGAAGAGGCATATTCCCTGGAATATGCCTCCATGTATGCCCTAAGTAGAGACCTAGCCACCCCTATATAAGGAGGGCTAGGGCCTCTGTAGAAAGGGTTGATAGGTCTTGACTTAGTTGTCTCCTAAAGGGTTATGTTTGGCTAGTGGTGAGAGTAAGAGAGTTCTTCTTCCTCCTCTCCCCAATACAGCTCAAGGAGCACTTGTAAACCTTGGACGTGAATCGAATACAAAGCTACTGTGTGTGGAATCACCACACTATCCGTCCCTGGATTCCCCTAGTGTATTTAGTCCCCACCTTTAGCCTATCCATGGCATCTGCCGTGACACCACCACGACAGTTGGCGCCTACCGTGGGGCTAGCAGCGCTAGCAGGGGTGAAGATCCGGACGGGAAACTTCATCGGTGCCGGCGAACACATCGTCTCCGGGCTCGTTCAGCGCTTTGAAGCACTGGATTTCGTCAGCGACAATGCTGGCTGCTTCGACAAGCGTCCTCTCCCGTGCAATGGCCTCTTCGTCAAGCTCGGCACGCACAAGATCTACGTTGCTGTCGATGTGTCGTGCATTCATCCGCAGCACATCGTTGAAGGAGGCGAGCCATCCCTTAGTGCAGTTCGCGGGCGCGTATCACTCGCTCCCCGGACCGCACTGAGGTAATGATGACCGCGCCTGGAGCTGGCGCGAGCAAGGATCCGGCACCAGATCCGGAGGTAACACCTAAGGCACCAAGGAAAAGTAGAGGTCCTCCGCTAGAGAGGCCTAAGAATGTGCTGCAGCAGGCGATGGATAGCTTGGCAAACCCAGTAGCAGCAACAGTAGATCCGGCTCAGGCACGGGCCGAACTAGAGGAGACTAGGCAAAAAATACTAGAGGGTGCGAAAAAGATAGCCGCGGCTCAGCAGTCGTTGAACATGACACTGCGTGAGTACGCAAAGGCAAATAAGGTAGATGCTGTAAAAGTGAAGGGGAGATATGTCATGAGTGAAATGAACAGAGAAGGTGATACTAGGATTGAGGAGTCAGAGAACTGTCTGTCTGTGGGGCTGCCGAAGTAAAGTACCCCGGCAAAGAACCTCCGAGCAGCAGATGCAGCTACATCCGAGTTAGAAGGTCTGACGGGTGAATCCCGTAAAAGACAGCAGGATAGAGTCAATGAGTTGGTTCGGATCGTGAACAGGCAAAACGAGGAGCTGCTCAGGGCAAACCCGGAGAGAGCTGGGGCCTCCAAGATCGTTCATTCGGCGGTGGGTAACCCGGAGAAATCCGCTGGAGCCGCATCGTCTCCTCATGGTGGTCATAGGAGAGACGAGGTTGTAACTTCGGCCAGGAGGAATAAGCAGATAGTCCCATATGACCCGGCAAGGGCTGGGAAAGGAAAAGAAGTGCAGAGAAATGAGGATCGAAGGAGTGTGAGCCGAGGTGAAGCTGGTCGAGGTAACCACGACCAAGGCAATGCCGGTCAAGGGAATGCTGTAAACGGCAATGTCGGACAGCTTAATTCGGTAGGTGTAGGTCAACCGCAGCAGCAGAATATACCACGGCAAGAGCGCAGTGCCGGCCAAGGTATGCAACAGAGAGCAGCTCCACTAGAGCAAGATAGATACAATGATGGTGATTCGGAGATGGTGAATGTTGGCTATCCCAGGTCGGACTAGCACGTGATAGGATCAAGATTGGGAGGCAGGAACTTGATGCCTGATGACGCCAGGCTAAAACTGGATTGGTTGTATAGGTCGGAGCAAATTGAGTGTCAAGGTCCTCCGGGTCCAGCATGTTTTGGGCCCCGGATCATGAAGGAACCTCCGGTACCTAACATTCAATTACCTAGAGGCACAAAGTGTTGGGTCCGCAGCATAGAAAACAAAAAAATTCCTACGGTGTGAACTACACGCCAAGATCTATCTACTAGGTACAAAGCAACGGGTGGACATACATCCAACGAGAACTTACCCTCGAAGACAATGAGTTTTGTTAACGAGTAGGAACTCGTGGTTGATGTAGTCGTACACTTGCCGATCTCAAGATTGTGAGGAAGTCCGAGCGCCGCAACTCAGTAGCACATCCGCACTCGCACACACGTTCAAGCCACCAGACAACCTCCACCTCCTCGCTCCAGCGATCCAGCGGAAGCAGCAACTCCTTCTAGAATAAATGCCACCGGGAACATGTATCTCGCTAATTCGAGACCATGGGGGAATAATTTTAGAGGGGGAGAGAGATCCTTCACAAGGAGGTGTGTGGATGAAGGAGGGAATGGGTGGCCTTTTATAGGAGGAGAGGGGGGTGCCCCCTCTCTCCATGGCCGGCGCATGGGGGGGTAAGCCCTCACCTCCCCCATTCATGTGGTGGTAACCCCTCCACATTAAAATGCCTTTTCACATTCCCTTTTAAAGTCTCCACTTTAAATGCATTAAATTTCTCCAAATTTAATGCTCTCTCATTTAATAAAACTCTTTTTATTAAATTTATTCAGAATTTTGTTAATTACTTTAATTAACAAACATTCACATATAGCCCCTTGCAATATTTCAATATCACATGCAGAACCACTTTCTGCAATTTCACCCAAAACAATTTCCGGTTTCTATTGAAACAATTCCTGTGCTTTGCAATTCTTTCGTCTGAAACATATGTGCTCCAAAATGGTGTCCGGTAACTCTTAAGTGTGCCACCCTACGGTTCCCGAATAATGCAGACATGATCGAGACCCTTCTCCGATCAATAATCAGCAGCGGGACCTGGAGATCCGTACTGACTCCTACACATTCAACGACGACTTCTGTGATCGTGACAACCTTTAACGCTTGTAACTAAATCCCTTTGTCACTCGATATATTACATGTCCGAGACTCAATCATCGGCATCTCCATACCTAGTTTGATCTCGTTACCGACATGCACTCTTTTCTCGTTCCCGTGATATAACATTCTAGTGATCACATCACTTGCTTGCAAGCTATCTTAATGTGATATCACCGAGAGGGCCCAGAGTATATCTATTCGTCATATGGATTGACAAATTCCACTCTTGATCCATGAGCCTCAACATAACAGCTTCGTAGTACTGAACCCATCTTTATAGTCACCCTGTTACGGTGTGACGTTTGACGTTATCAAGATACTCTTCCGGTGTTAGCAATTAACATGATCTCATGGTCTAAGGATAAAGATTACTTCGTATGATGTTATAGCAATATAAACATAATGACTTGATCGTAATGCTATACTTCGGATGAATGTTCATCACATCATTCCACCAATGGTGTGACCTTGTTATTAACAACATCTAATGTCCATGATCAGGAAACCTTGATCATCTTGTTAATCAACAAGCTAGTCTATAAGAGAGGCATAACTAGGAACCCTTTTTGTTTATTAAACACACATGTATTGATGTTTCCGATCAATACAATTCTAGCATGTAAAATAAACATCTATCATATATAAGGAATATATAATAACAACTTTATTATTGCCTCTGAAGGCATATTTCCTTCACAAAGACGTATGATGGCAGCACTAAGCCGGAGGATTGGTTGATTAACTATGCAACTGCTGCAAAAATTGCCACAGGCAACTTGAGATGGGCTGTGAGATATGTACCCTAGATGTTGGAAGGGCCAGCGAGGGTATGGCTAAACAATTTGCCACCCGGAAGTATTAACTGTTGGATCTATTTTGAGGAGATGTTTGTTAGCAATTTCTCAAGTACGTATCAGAGGCCTAACAGGACACAGACCCTAGCAATGTGCAGGCAGAGACCGAATGAGACTGACCGGGAGTTTTTAACCCGTTGGTGCACTGTGCGAAACTCGTGTGAGGGTGTGATTGAGTCACAGGCCATAGCTTGGTTTGCACAAGGATGCAGATATGCAAGCATGCTATGACAAAGGTTGCAAAGAGATATGCCAACCACCTTGGCAGAAACAATCTGAATTGCTGATTCATATGCCTTAGGTGATCCAACGCAACCTAGGCTCACGTCAAACGAGTCAAGTGAGGAATATTGTCAGCGAGATGGGGTCGGGTCATCCCAAAGAAATGATTACCGAGGTAAAAGAAGGGATGACAGACCGGATTATCGGTACAGTTTGCAACAAGTTGCAGCTGTGAATCAGGATCAACCTGGAGCAGGAGGCAGTCAACGTCAGAAAACTGGAGGGCAACAATGGACACCAAGGAATGATGGAAAGAAAACTTGGACGCCAGAGCATAAAAAACAGTGGCAAGAAAAGAAGGACCGTCCGAGGTACACCTATGACGCAATGCTGGATCAGCCGTGTAAATTTCACACGCCTAATCCGAGTAACCCAGCGGGTCACACAACCAGGCAGTGTGAGTGGATGCGAAAGATAAAACAAAGTGGTCTATCTTACCTCGGAATGATCAACCTCGGCAGGAGTTACCCCGGCAGCAATTGCTCTCCGGAGCGAACACGCAACAGCTAATGTTGTCTCCCCCTCCGCCGAGGTATGACAATCATGAGACAAGGGATGCAGTGCACCAGGTGGAGAACCAAAACCAACAGGATCAGAGGTACTCCGGAAACGAGGTGAGAAATGAGTACAGAGAGCATCATCAGAGTTATTGTGTGTTCACTACGGAAGAGACAAACAAAAAGAGCTTGCAGCGCCGACATATGGAGGTCGATGCAGTAATGCCGACCGTGACGACGTATATGCCTTGGTCGGATCAGGAGATTACCTGGAGCATCAAAGATCATCAGAAGCTCATGCCAAGTCCTGGTTCATATGCACTGGTGTTGGATCCAACATTCATTGGACCTAACACCAATGTGAGGTTCTCAAAGGTGCTAATTGATAATGGAAGTAGCATCAACATCATGTATATGGACACGATGCGCAAGTTGGGTATCTCGGAGAATATGCTCCAACCTACAAGGACAACTTTCCATGGCATTGTGCCAGACATTTCTTGTGAGCCCATAGGCAAGGTCCGGGTTGACGTATTGTTCGGCAGAAGAGATAACTGCAAGACTGAGAATTTGGAGTCCGAGGTTGTAAATTTGGAGAGCGCATATCACGCGTTGCTCGGCAGGCCAGCTTTGAACAAATTCATGGTGAGTTGTCACATCAGTTACTTAAAGATGAAGTTGCCTGGGCCAGATGGTGTGATTACCATCACTGGTGATTTCCGACGTTCCATTGAGTATGCATCCGCCGGGTCTAACTTGGCCGAGTCACTCGTGATTGCACAAGAAAAGAGAAATATCCAAGAGGTGGCGGCATTGGCTCAGTCCGCACCATAACAATTGGTGCCAGGTTAAATGATAAATAGGAAAGCGAGCTCGTCAACTTCCTCTGTGAGAATCGGGATATTTTTGCTTGGTCCACACAGGACTTGCAAGGTGTTCCGAGGGAGTTGGCCGAGCACTCTTTGAATGTTAGACCCAGAGCAAAGCCGGTGAAGCAACCTCTCCGCCGCTTCCCCGAAGACAGGAGAAAGGTCATAGGAGAGGAGATAGCTCGGTTGCTGGCTGCAGGATTTATCATGGAAGTGCTTTACCCGGATTGGCTGTCTAATCCGGTGCTGGTGGAGAAGAAGAAGGATGATCTGAACGTGGCAGTGGTTTGGCGTATGTGTATCGATTACACGAACCTGAATAAGGTGTGTCCAAAAGATCCATTCCCACTTCCAAGGATAGACCAAGTCATAGATTCCACTGCTAGGTGTGAGTTGTTGTCGTCCATTGATGCATATTCTGGTTTCGACCAGATACCTCTGAACCCAAGTGATCAAATAAAGACTGCGTTTATCACCCCGTATGGGGCTTATTGCTATCGCACTATGCCTTTTGGTTTACGTAATGCAGGGGCAACGTACCAGAGATGTATCCAAAAATGTTTGCATGACCAAATTGGTCAGCAGGTGTATGTGGATGATGTTGTGATAAAGACCAAGGAAATCAAAATGCTCCTTGACGATATCAGGTAGACGTTTGCGAACCTAAGGAGGTTCCGAATGAAGCTTAATCCGGAGAAATGTACCTTCGGTGTCCCGACTGGAAAATTACTTGGATTTATTGTCTCCAGCCGAGGTATTGAAGTTAATCCAACTAAAATCCGGGCCATAGAGCGAATGGAACTGCCGAAGTGTCTTAACAATGTCCAGAAGTTCACTGGTTGCCTAGCATCCTTAAGTCAGTTTGTATGTCGGTTGGGAGAAAAGGCACTGCCCCTCTATCAACTCATGAAAACGTCGGACAAGTTCATTTGGACGCCGCAGGCCAATGAAGCCTTTATCCAACTAAAGAAGATGTTAGCCACTGCTCCAGTGCTAGCCTCTCCACTATCAAAGGAGCCAATGTTGCTCTATATAGCCGCAACCAACCGAGTTGTAAGTGAAGTAATTGTGGTAGAGCGCGATGAAGAGGGTAAGTCAGTGCAAAGGCCAGTGTATTACCTAAGCGAGGTATTATATGCATCCAAGCAGAACTATCCTCACTATCAGAAGGTGGCATATGGTGTGTATATGGCAGCTAAGAAGCTGAAGCACTATTTCGAGGAACACCCAATCAAGGTAATATGTGAAGCTCCCATATCCGAGATAATGAGCAACAAGGATGCAAGCGGCAGGATTGCAAAATGGGCAATTGAGCTGGCTCCTTATGCGCCACAATATGACAGAAGAGAAATCAAATCTCAGGCTGTGGCGGACTTTTTTGTGGATTGGGCCGAGGTTCAATATGAGCCACCCTTGCCAGATCCGAACTACTAGAGAATGCACTTTGACAGGTCAAAAACAAAAACGGGTTAGGAGCCGGAGTTGTGCTTACCTCGCCAAAGAAGGACCAACTAAAATATGTAATGCAGATCCACTTCACTGCATCAAACAACGTTGCAGAATATGAGGCACTTGTACATGGGCTCAAAGTGGCAAAGGAGATTGGAATATGTCGGATCCAATGCTTCGGTGACTCGGATCTCGTAGTCCAGCAAGTCTCCGGGCAATGGGATGCTTTGGATGCAAACATGGCATTATACAGATTTCATGTGCAGAAGATATCTGGTTACTTTGAGGGATGCGAATTTCACCATATACCTTAGGTGGAAAATGAGGCTACCGATGTATTGTCGAAGCTCGATTCAACCCGACAAGCAATTCCACCGGGTGTAGCATTAGAGCACCTCAAAAAACCATCTATCAGGCCATCCCTAGAGTCTGACTCAATTTTTATCCCGGCAAAACCCGGGGACTGCCTTGGCAAACCCGGGGACTGCACAGCGTGATCCGGTAGAAGTTATGCTGCTGGATCAGATGGAAATTGATGAGGATGTGTTCCCAGTGCAAGCGGTACCAGCTTGGGCGCTGCCCACATTCCAATTCCTAAAACATGGAAATTTACCCGCTGAGGAGGTGCTTTCCAGGCAAACTCAGAGGAGAGCAAAAGCATATACGATCATAAATTCCAAGCTATACAAAGGAGTGTGACTAATGTCCTCCAGCGATGTGTTGACCCAGAGGAAGGACTTGACATCCTCCGAGATATACATCAAGGGGAGTGTGGGCATCATGCCTCGTCCAGAGCCTTGGTAGCAAAAGCTTTTCGCCATGGGTTCTACTGGCCAAGTTCCCTGGAACAAGTAGCAGATCTGGTGAGAAAATGCAATGGCTGTCAGAGATATGCGACAAAGACACATATGCCAATGTCGGAGCTCAAGACCATACAAATTACATGGCCATTTGCCGTGTGGTTCTTGGATATGCTTGGCCCGGTTAAACCAGCAAGAGGGAACATGACCCACATCCTGGTCATGGTTGAAAAATTTACGAAATGGATTGAAGTGAAGCCAATAAGAAAGTGTGATGGAGCTACTACCGTAACATTCCTCAAAGACATCATCTTGAGATACGGTTATCCTCACAGTATCATAACAGATAATGGCACAAATTTTGCTGAAGGAGCATTTGCGCATTTTGCCGAGATAAGAAGATCCGGCCTTGCCTCGGTACCCCACCCCGCATCGAACGGACAAGGGAGAGATCCAACGGATTAGTATTATCCAGGATAAAACCCCGGCTCATTGAGCCGCTACAAAGATCAGCGGGGTGCTGGATAGAAGAACTACCAGGGGTACTATGGAGTTTAAGAACAACTCCGAATCGATCAACGGGCTATACACCATTCTTTCTGGTATATGGGGCAGAAACTGTATTACCAGCCAACATAGAGCATGACTCGCCTAGGGTCACCCAATACACAGAAATTGAAGTGCAAGAAGCCCGGCAAAATGATGTTGATCTGCTGGAAGAAGCGAGAGAATTGGCATTGTCTAGATCCGCCATATATCAGCAAAATCTTCGACGCTATCATAGCCGGAAAGTAAACCCCCGAATTTTCTGGGAAGGTGATCTGGTACTCCGGTTGGTACAACGTACTGCTGGCATGCATAAATTATCCCCCCATGGGAAGGGCCATTCGTTGTGAGCAAAGCATTGCACAATGATTCTTATTATCTTATCGATGCAAAACCACAGGAAAAGAACAGGGTGGATAGGTCCGACGAGGAATCCAAACGTCCATGGAATGTAGCTCTACTTCGTCCTTTCTACACTTAGCAGAGAAGTGTATGTATCCGAGTCTCTCATATGTCGGTATGTATGCCGGCAATGAGCTTATCAATGAAATCTTGGCACCTCAAGCAGTAACTCAGGGACTGCCTTAGTAATTTTAGTTGTCTTCTATATTTACTATTTATATGTCGGCTGGCGTAAGTTGCTTCTACTTAGGCCAAATTAGTAGTGTGTGAGCACCAAAAACCTAACTCTTCGACTGGCTGCTGTCCAACAAGATTTGGCTTCATGGCAAGCAAGAGAACAAGTTTGGAATTGCGTAGCACATGAAAAATGACTAAGGAAAGAAACTTAATCGAGCCGGCGTTTGTTTTTCGGACTAACCTTGTGCTTACTATAAATTTGTTACGCTGAATTATTGTGAGCTAATCCTAAAGTTTCCAAGTACTGTTAAGTCAATTTTTGAAACTCGGACTCGTAAGTCATAAATCCGAACCAAGGTGGACACGAGCAGCCAAGAAATTGATGGAACAAGAAAATGAAACTCAGGGACTACGCCCAAGTTAATCCGGCATAAAACTTAGTAGCAAAATATAACTGATGTGCTTAGATACAATTGCACCCGGCATACCGGGGATCTGATAAATTTCAAAGTTTTTTGCTCAAGGAGCAGCAGGAGGAGGTAATTCGGCGCCAGCAGGTGCAGCTCCAACTTTGGCGTCAGTGTCATCTTTGCTGTCTTCGACGTCCGAGGCATCGTCTCCTTCGTCCTCACCCGAACCATATTCGGCGTTTTCATCGTCAGCTGTGCCAAGGAAGCTTGGACCCTCATTCCATTGGTGAATGGGGGAATATTCAATAAGGCTATGGGCGCAAGGCTTTCGCCGAGCAATCCACTCTGGGTCGCTGGACCATCTGGATCCGGTACGCATGCGCGCTAGGAGGTTGAGGTCGATTTTCTCATACCACGTGAGAACATAGTGGAGAACGGTATCAGCTCTGGCACGTCCAGCGGATTCCCTCTAAAGGTCGAGCTGGGTCTCGCATTCCATCAACTTGTCGACGAGAACTGCGGTCCCCTCCGGAGTATCTTCATCAGGCCAAAAGGCGTTGAAGATCCGAATTGCCACATCAAGGATATCATTGCCGTAGTTCTTCACAATTTCCACGCGAGAAGAGAAACTGACTAGCAGGTCCTCCATGTCATAAGGAATTTCTTCAACATCAGGAGCACTTGGGGTACCCCTCTCTCGGCGGAACTTGGCAACAGCAGTGGTCGCAATGGCATTGCTCTCTGGAAATTTGCCTAAAAACAAGACAAGAGAAGCAAGTAAAGAAAAGACATGTGAAGTAACCCGGAGAAATATGCCCGATGACGGAAAGGAACTTACGTGAAATATGGCTGTGGATCCGGGTCAACTATTTGGTACAGTCATCACGCCTTTTCCGAAGTTGCACAAGTTCAGCATCCGCCGACTCAAGCTTGACGTCAGCCTCCTTGAGAAGTTCTTGGTCCTTGGCAATCTAGAGGTTGAGGTGTTCTCTTTCTTCGGTAAAATCTTGGCCTGCCTTCTCTAGTTCGAATTTGTTTTGCGCCTTAAGCTTCTTCATATCTGCCTTAAGCTAGGAAATTTCTTCATCTTTGGTCCGGAGGAGGGCAAGCTCGTCTTCTTTCTTCTTGATTTCAGCTTGGTGCTGCCCTGCTTGTTCAAGAAAATGCAGCATCATGTCAGGCACGGGCACACTATCTTCAAGAGAAGCTGAAATAGTTTGTTGACCCGGCAAAGCCGAGGTATGAATATTTGCCGAGCCAAGGAGAAACGGAGATAGTAAGCACAACAAGGTGGAGCAAGACTAACTTACCCTTTATCTGGTCTAAGTTTTTCCTCATGAGGATATTCTCAGCCTCCACACCAGCTGCGATCCGGATGAAGGATTAGTTCGGCGGAAAAAGATGAAGAGAAATAGAAAATTATCAAGGAGAAAATTTACCCCTTTTATCGTGTTCGGCGAGCAGCGCACTATGCTTTGCACGCAGCATCTTGTGAGTATCAAGGAGACGCTGAAACTAAGCACTCCGACGATTGGTGGTCACCTGAAAGAGCAAAGATGGACAGCTTAGTCTCGTGCATATTCGAAGTGTACAAAATCCGGGCCAAGTGGAACTTAACCCGGCTCTAGGTGTGTGCATATTCGAAGTGTACAAAATCTGGGCCAAGTGGAACTTAACCCGGCTCTAGGTCTGTGCATATTCAAAGTGTACAAAATCCGGGCCAAGTGGAACTTAACCCGGCTCTAGATGTGTGCATATTCGAAGTTATTAAGAAGCTACGTTAATTCTCTAAGGAGCATCTGGCCGAGTAACAAGTTATTCCCCCGGAGGCTCGGGGACTAATGGTTATATCACTAATATCTTCTCCTTGCTAAGGAAAAGGCGAAATAATGCACCTCCATCATCCGACCTACAAGGTTAATTGCCTTGGTAGTGGTATTCATCTGCGCAGCAAATTCGGCGGGACCGAACTTCTCCGGGAGATCGTCATTGTGGACGAACTACGCCTTGTTCCAGTTGTTCACAAACTCGATCAAGGTCGGTGGATATCGTTCGCCGCTGAGCATGTGGGGTGCAACTAGACCCTTAGCATGAGCTTCCCTCCTCTCAACCTGGGCAAGGGCCGGACCGGTGTGCAAAACAAGTTGCGCATCAGCTGGCTCGACAGGGGCGTCCTTCGGCGGTGGAGTCTTTTTTGTGAGCATGGACGCAAGTGTGCGCTGTCCGGTCTCGATGGACGTTGCCCTAGCGGCGTCAGAAGCCTTTTTGCCCTTAGGCTGCTGCTGAGAAGTTGAAGTAGCTGTAGCGGATTTGCCCTTGGGAGCTGCCTTGGTGCTTTCCTTGGTGCTGCTGGTATCTTCTCGCCAAACCTTGGAAGACTCGGACGAGGCGGAGGGGCTTGGTGCCTTTGTTGTTGCTAGTGCCTTTGCTGCTGGTGCGGGAGATGGTGCTGGTGTTGATTTCCGTTTTGGCGGAGGTACTGAGGGTATCTCGGACGAAGCTGGTTGCGACGGAGCCAAAGTGGTGGTTGTTGCTGCCTCAGTAGAGCTAGTTTCCCCCGCTCCGAGGTTGCCCTCCTCTTGACGAGGTGGGCTGGAACCTAGAGCAGCCGCTGAACCCTCCTGAATGGGGCTCAGTGGGCGTGAATCGTTGTCACGAGGGGGAGAAGGGCTATGCCGGAGCGGTGAAGCAATACCCCATCCGCTCTAGGGAACCTCTACCGTGGCCCTGCCGAATCAAATCATAAATGATGAGAAGCTATGACTAAGGAGGAACAAATAAATAGCAAAGGGTGGAGTGGCTTACTCATCCGAGGTCAGATGCTCTTTTGGCTTCCGAGCCCTCCGAGCCGTGGCCTTGGTCGCAGGCTTGGTGGCAGTTTTGTCCCCGGACTTCTTTCGCCTTTTAGCTGGCTGAGAAGGTCCGGAGGAAGATGCGGATGCAACTCCCCTCTTCTTCTTCGGTGCGACCGGGACAGGATCACCCACGGCTAAGGGAGGATCTTCATGGATCTTCCCACCGGGGTTAGGTGATGCCGGAAAAGCATAAGAAAGGGGGACGACGTAAAATGCCTCCATCACCTCAACGTCCGAATCATCCTCATCGTCGGGCCAATCTCTAATGGAAGAGAGTTTATCGGTGGGTCGCTTTGTCGCATCTGCCATAGGCAGGAACATCTCCTGATCCGGTTCCTCCTCGTCCGAGGTATCGCGATCGGGTGCCCATTTAAGAGAAGGCTCGGTGCCATCCTCGATGGTTTGCTAAAGAAACATCTAAGGGAAAGAAAAGACAACAGGATTAAACCTACAACAAGGACCGACATGTGATTTATTTCGGAAAGAGTTTGGGGCACGAGACTTACCGCAGAAGGAAGCCTATCCCCGCAAAAGTGTTCAATCCCCCACGTCCACTCAGAAGATAAGTCCTTGTGGGTGGTGAAGAGGGCCTTGACCCGGCAGTAGATTTTGGTGTTGCTTAACTCGAACGAAGAGGTCCGGTTGGGGTCGCCGCCCCAGCTCATATGACAACGCTTATGTGTGCGTTTCTGGAGGAGGGAGATCCGGTCGCGAACAAACGTGATCATTGCGTCTTCATTGCGCAAACCCAGACCCTTCAGCTCTTGAAACCTCTTGTTGACTTGGTTCGCCAAGACAGTGGGCTTCTTGGGGACCTTGTCCCATAAATCCGGGTTGGGAGGACCCGGAGTATAGGGGCGCAGCCGGATCAAATCTTCGAAGGTGCTGTTCCGGACATAGAAGAAGGTTCGGGCCCATCCCTTGCAAGAGTCAAGCCCTGTGACTCGGGGGAAGATGGACTGCTTCCGGGGAGAGATTGTCGCAGCACCGAACTGCGTGAGCTGTTTGTCCTCCGGATTAAGCTCTACATTTGGAATCACGTTCCGGCGAAGGCCAAAGAAGCGGATCCAGAGCTCCTTCGTGGGCCATAGTCCGGCGTAACCTTCGATGGTGGAGGCAAAGGCGGAGAGAGACGTGATGGCATTAGCCGGAAGATGGTGCGGCTGAAGCTCATACGTATTGAGCCAGTCGTGGAAAAAATCACTAACTGGCAGACCAAACCCGCGCTGGAAGTGGGATAGAAACACCACGTACTCACCTGGATTGGGTGAGAGGGCAAGCTCGGCGGAAGCAAGGCGTGTGGTGACGCCCTCCGGGATGGGCCTGGTGCGGTACAACCAATCCAGGTCATCCTGGTAAACCCAGGATCCGTCCCACACGCCGCGGTCGGCGTTCGCCGCGTCTTCCTCCATCTCCTGCTCTGCGACGGTGAGCTCCTCCTCGGTCATCTCTAGATCACTATCCTCACTAGCATAAGCATCGGTGGGAGCCGGTGCCCTGGACTAGCAAGGACCCGTGGCAGAGGAGATGCGTGCAGGTGGCGGCGACGCCGGTGCACATGGAAGCAGTGCGGCGGCGGCGCTGCTACTCAAATGCGGTGGCGGCGGCGCTGTCGCTGGATAAGATGAGGAAGAAGCAGAGGCAGAGGGGCACAGAAGTGGGGAAAGGACCCAAGGGGCGCGCCCCTCCCCTATTTAACCTCTCCCTTAAGGGGGTAGTGGGATCGCGTTCTGCGGGCGAGCCACACGGTGTGGGCGTGTATGCCCGGATTGACCAATCAGCGACGAGCCACAGAAAGGGCCACAGGGCACGGCGGATCCCGCAACACGACGTTATGATACAATTAACGAGGAGGCAGGCACGACGTGACGTGCGCCACAGTAACTTCTGACAATAACTGCGGTAGTTACTGTAGCAGGCCCTTAAAAATGAGGCAAAGTAATGATTAGCCTCCACGTGGGGAAGCGTACGAGAGAAGGAAGAATGACCCGGATGAGTACGAGGTAACCCGGCCAGCAAGTAAAAACTTGAAATGAGCCAAGGCAAAATAAACCTATGGAATCCGGATTATGAGGTACCTCGGAGAAGGAGCAAGAGGCTCAGTAAAATTGAACCTGCTGTGGCCTTAGTGGCTAAGGCAGCTAGACCACACCAGCTTCGGGGACTAATGTTGGGGGGATACCCCCGGGTAGGGTCACGCCGGGGTATAAAGGCCTAGTTAGCCGAGGTATGGCAAGGTCAAGGCAAGTGCTGGCCGAGTCGCCTCAAGGCAGGCCGAATCACGGGGTAACCCGGACCAGGGGACGTCCACCTAACTGGGTCTCAACCGACTTATGCCGTAAGTCAGTAAGGTGTATCTAACTTGTATGCAGGAATAGGTGTGGTCGGATCAACTATGTAGGATCCGGGTTATATCAAGCTTATAAGAGACGGAAGGTATCTCGCTGGTCAAAGGTGACCACTGTACGCAGAGTGTGAGGGAAGCGGACAGAGGACAGGACCACCGAGGCGTGGCTGACAAAGGTGACAATACCTATGTCGGATGACGCAGGCGCCGCAGAGGCTCACGTAGTCTCTGCATGGATGACGCGAGGCAAAAGTGACCCGGTCGGCTTGGTATTTTGGGAAGAGGCATATTCCCTGGAATATGCCTTAACGTATGCCCTAAGTAGAGACCTATCCACCCCTATATAAGGAGGGCTAGGGCGTCTATAGAAGGGGTTGATTGGTCTTGACTTAGTTGTCTCTTAGAGGGTTATGTTTGGCTAGTGGTGAGAGTAAGAGAGTTCTTCTTCCTCCTCTCCCCAATACAGCTCAAGGATCACTTGTAAACCGTGGAAGTGAATCGAATACAAAGCTACTGTGTGTGGAATCACCACACTATCCCTCCCTGGATTCCCCTAGTGTATTTAGTCCCCACCTTTAGCCTATCCATGGCATCTGCCGTGACACCACCACGACAGCTACGAAGGTGTTATGTTGAGGCTCATGGATCAAGAGTGAGATTTGTCCATCCCGATGACGGATAGATATACTCTGGGCCTTCTCGGTGATATCACATTAAAATAGCTTGCAAGCAAGTGATGTGATCACTAGAATGTTATATCACGGGAACGAGAAAAGAGTACATGTCGATAACGAGATCAAACTAGGTATGGAGATACCAATGATCGAATCACGGACATGTAACGTATCGCGAGACAAAGGGATTTAGTTACTAGCGTTAAAGGTTCTCACGATCACAGAAGTCATCGTTGAATGGGTAGGAGTCAGTATGGATCTCCAGGTCCCGCTTCTGATTATTGATCTGAGAGGGGTCTCGATCATGTCTGCATTATTTGCAAACCGTAGGGTGACACACTTAAGGGATACCGACACCATTTGGAGCAAATATGTTTCAGATAAAGATTTAAGAAAGCGCTGGAATTATTTCAATAGACACCAAAACTGTTTCGGGTGAAATTGCTGAAATTGGTTCTGCATGTAATATTGAAATATTGCAGGGGGTTTATGTGAATGTTTGTTAATTCAAGTAATTAACAAAATTCTGAATAAAATTAATAAAATAGTTTTATTAAATGAGAGAGCATTAAATTTGGAGAAATTTAATGCATTTAAAGTGGAGACTTTAAAAGAGAATGTGAAGGGGCGAATTTATGTGGAGGGAGTTACCACCACAAGAATGAGGAGGTGAGGGGTGACCCCTTGGGGCGCCGGCCATGGGGAGAGGCACCCCCCTCCTCCTATAAAAGTCCCCCCTCACACCCCTTCTTCCACACACCTCCTCGTGAAGGATCTCTACCCCCTCTAGTATTATTCCCCCATGGTCTCGGATTAGCAAGATACATGTTCCCAGTGGCTTTATCTGGAAAGGAGTTGCTGGTTCCGCTGCTTTGCTGGAGCGAGGGACGGAAGTTGTCGGGGGTACCGGACATGTGTGCGATCACGGATGCACCAATGCTTTGCGGTGCTGGACTTGGTGGTGCTGGACTTCGTGGTGCTGGACTTGCTGGAGCTGGATCTGAAGGACGTCCTGGAGCCGGACCTGCTGGACTTCATCATGATCTTGAGATCGGCAAGTGTACGACTACATCATCCATGAGTTCCAACTCATTAACAAAGCTTTGTTATCTTCGAGGGTAAGTTCTCCATGGATGTATATCCACCTGTTGCTTATATCTAGTAGATAGATCTTGGCGTATAGTTCCCATCATAGAAATAAATTGTTTTCTATGCTGCGAACCCAACAATTTCACGTAGAAATTATAGTCTTGCAGTATTTAGGCGATTCTGAAAATTGCTGCCAGGGCCGGATTATCCGCCCCTGGCCAGGATAGATAATCCGGCCTGACAGACTCAAAACTAGTTCAGTTTCGTATAAATTTGTGCATTGAGTAGGATTGGACTGAACTATTTTCCTACTTTTTCTACGTTCTATCTTGGACTTGTGTGTATGCTTATCCCCTTTGCTATCCCCCTTACTCGCTTCACAGGTGGTCCCAGCGCTCCCAAGACCTACAAGGACCGTCCTCATTCTATATACTTTCGGGACAATGGAAATGGTAACTTAGTGGACGAGGTTGAGCTTAGGAGAAGAAAGCACGAGGAGAAGCGCATGGCTGAACGGGAAAAGAGAGATAGAAAGGGTGTGTCCAAGAGGAAGGGCAAAGGGCCCAATATTAACTATAAGAAGATGGATCCTGTTACCTTCTCCTCCATTCGTCATCGGGATCTGTTTGATGAAGTGTCGCATGATACTGAGCTGGGTGACTCTCGTTTTTGGTGCGCTGAACAAAAGGGGATCTATGAAGATGTGTATGCTCAGCAGAGGATTCGGCCTATGCATCATCTGGTTCTTGCTGAGGCCTTGGAGAAGCCTCACCTTGTTGATGCCATGTATGTGTCTGAGAGGATGGGGCTGCACCATCTCATGGCCCTCCAATGCTCCTATGATTCTGAGATTGTGAAGCAGTTCTTCTCCACCTTGGTCATTTGCGGTGATGAGAACAGCACCATGAACTGGATGACTCATGACATGCCTATGCAAGCTGATTTCCGTGTTTTTGCTGAGGTGCTTGGTTATCCCTTCCGCCACAGGGACCGTGCTAGTGGCCACCGCATCATCACCCAACTCAAGCCCAATAAAGATGATGCCCTCTCTCCGTGCACCGATGACAATGGTATTGTGGGCATCCTAGGTGGTCTTTCTCCCATATATGCTAACTTGGTGGGTCTCTTTCGTGATTCCATCACTCCAAGTGGAGGCAACAATGACAGTATCTGTGGTCACTTGGTTCAGCTTCTTGCCTTCTCTCATGAGGTGGCGTCCTGTGAGGATGAGTCCGTGTCATATAAGTTGGATGCGATGGACTTCATTTACCATGAGTTGATCGATGCCATGTTCAACAGGATTTCCATCCCATATGCTCCTTGCATCATGTTGCTGATCAAGAACTTGCTTCCCACTGAAGAGTTCAACATTGATGTTGTGCACAAGGCCAAGAAGATCTACATAAAGGTTAGGAAGACCTCTCACCCCTCCTCTGCTCCTGAGGGTCTCATGAGGGATGCTCGTGTCAGTGCTCGTAGGCCTCCAGTGCCTCCCATTGTTCGTGAGATCAAGCAGCTGAATTGGTTCCAGCGGAACATTCTTTGCATGGGCGTGGACACTCGCAAGGGACAGTATGAGGCTTACAAGCAGCGCGATGAGATGGCCCACACTCAGCAGCTCATTCTTCATCATGTGTCCGGTGCTTCGGGTGATCCTCCTGCTCCTTCTACTCCCACACCATATGCTCGGTGGAACTCTTCTTCTGGGCTTAACTATGGGGAGCTAGAGCGCCACCTGTTTCCCTCTGCGGATACTGCTGATGATGAGGAGGATGACACCGAGGAGCTTTCGGATGAGGATGAGGACGGGGACGAGGACGAGGATGAGGACTATGAGTGATCCCTTGGGGTGTTAGCATCACTCTTCTTCCTTTTTGGCGTCTCGATGCCAAAGAGGGAGAAGTAGTTCTATTAGGTCTCCGAGGATTTGCATGGGTCGGGCACAAGTTCTTGCTCTTTAGCGTTTCGTTTCTTTTTCTCTCGCTTGTGCCCTTTTAGCGTCGAACTTTTATGTGTTTTTGTGTCGTATAAGACTATGGTTGTGTGGCTGTGGATTTATCGTGTGGATTATTCATATGGAGTCATCTATCTTATTGGATATTCTTATGGCTATTGGATATCTATATCGAGGGTAGCGCTCACTATCGCTATCATTGGATATTCTTATAATGTGTTGAGGACGCATCTATCTCCCTACCGGTGGTATGAGCTTTTGACATATGTTCCAATGAAATAGATACCCTCTTGTGTGTATTTGTAATCAAATGCAATTTTTAGTATGCACACATTGAGAACCTTGTTGTCTTGAGAACCTTCCTGCAAATCTTGTTGTCTTGAGAACCATCCTGCAAATCCTAGTATGGTCATCTAACACCAAAAAGGGGGAGATTGAAAGAATATTTCATGGTTCCCTATGTTTTGAGTGTTAGATAACAATATCGTGGAGTTTTATCATGTGTGCCAAGTGTGCAGGGAATGTTTTTGTGTTTGGGGGACCGGATTATCCGTCCCATCAAGAGCCGGATAATCCGGCCTGACTCATTAGACAAAGGCTGGCTTGGCGCGTCACTCTGTCTAGGGTCGGATTTTCTCCCGGAAAATCTGAATAGGGGCGCATTTTCTTCCCTGGACCAGATAATCTGGCCCCTCGCCTTGGGCCGGATAATCTGGCCCCTAGAAGACTATCAAAGGCAGCCAAGACGCGACGCTCTGAGTGGGTTCGGATTTTCTCCCGGAAAATCCGAACACGGGCGGTTTTTCCTTCCCTGGCCGGATAATCCGCCCCCCAGGAGGCGCTCAAGGGCAGGCTCGTCGCGTCACTCTGAGTGAGGGTGGATTGTTTGCCGGATAATCCGAGTCCGGGGCGGAGTTTTCCTCAGGCCGGATAATCCGGCCCCAAGTGGGTCCAATGGCTCAGTGCGTGTAGGGGCTATAAAAGCCCCTTCATCCCCTCCATTCAGTCTTCTTGATTCACTCGAAAATTGCCAGACCTGTTGCAAGAGCTCTCTCTCTCTAGATCTCTCACTTCAACCATCCGAAGTCTTCGATCTTTGGGAGAATTGAAGAAGGAGACAACCTACATCGTCATCATGAATCAAGCGCATCAACTCATCTCCATTCACTTGGAGAAATCTCCGATCTAGTATTCTCGTTAATATCTAGATCTAATGTTTTGTTATTGATAACTTGTTCTTGTGACAGCTGGTTGTCATCATTACGGGAGCCTCCAATTTGATTGTGGAGTTGTGCCCCGCTAGTTGTGTAAAGGCGCCGGTAACCGCCTCGAAGGGTTCCTATAGTGGAAATGTGGATCAGGCCTTTGGTGGCGGGATCCATCGGAAAATAGGGTGAGGTCTATTGTGACGTGGTGGTCTTAGTACCGCCCACCGCTCCAACGCAGATGTACTTCCCTTAACAAGGAAGAAAGTACGGTAAAATAAATCCTGTGTCTCCGCGTGCTCCACTAAGGTTTACTCGTTCATCTTTCTCTCTCGCCTTTACTCGCTAGTAGTTAGGTTTGCATATAAAAAAATTCTATATAATAGCTATCTAGAGAATTTACCTTTTGTGTTAAGCCTAAAATTGAAAAAACATTAAAATTTGAAGTAGCACATATTTACCTCTCTAGGTGCCCATACGATCTATTTCACTATAGTCTGTATATTTTGGAAGGTGAAATTCAGTTATAACATCTTGGGTCAATCCCAAAATGTTACCACAAAATATACAGACCATGCTATACGTACGTGGATCCAATACGAATGAGTTGTGCTGACACTTTATCAGTGTATCTTGCACTGCCTCGACTTTAATAAATGGAGATGCTATACGCACTAGGAACGTCTATCATGCCTGCAGACGAGCAGCTGAATGGGGGCCACTGCTCGGAGACACATTCAGGGTTCATCTGTGCGTGTGTTTTACATGTTCAAAAAGAATATCTATGCATGTGTTCGGACACGTCCACATTGATTGGAACCTGTTGTGTTTTCTTGGTTGCCTTTTTCGCCGCGCAGTCCCATCAGGGCGACGCCGTGGATTGGTATGAATGCTCATGTGTCGGAGCTATGCATTCAATTCGTTTTCCTCCAGCCAGCTCGGCTCGGATAAGGGGCAAAACCGGGCCTCGATTGCGACATGACGTGGAGGGACTCGAGACGGATCGAGCCAGTGCGAGCTGCAGCTCGCGATGAAATTTCTGTGCTATCCACATGCAACCCGTCTAGCGATGAGAGCAATTTGTGCATGCCCAACATGAAGTTTGACAAACTGTTAGTGTCCTTTTCTTGATTTTTATAAGAGTATTTTCTGGAAAAATAAATTGCACCGAAATTTTTCTCTTGATTTTGTGTTTCAACTCTACCAACCAATGTATAAATTCTATCTGATATAGTCGATGATACGAATGAACTAATAGATAACATATCTTAGAAATAGATATTATCAGTGATTTACAGTCGGTCAAGGCAGCCAGGACCGTTCCGGTCGGTGCTCGTGGTATGGAGGCACTGCATGAGGCGCCAGAGCATCTAACACCTAGGCGGCCAGGCTGTATCGTGCTCATATCTCTTGTCGCGCTGGTCGTATGTAGGGTGTAGGCGGCGGCAGGTAGCGCCTAACATGTTGCACCGAGCCCAAATGAAAGGGGATATACAATTCAATCAATCGACCATCAATCGAGATCAGTCTGCTAGTAAGTCCAACCAACTGAATCTGTGTGGCAAGTAGGGACTTTTGATCCAAGAAAACAAGGCCACATCGAAACATAGGAATATTGGGATTTTGGTTGGCACTAGTGAAAAACAGGGCTTTAGTCCGGTTGCGTAACCATGTCTAAGCAATCGGGACTAGAGCCCCTAGTCCTGATTCTGTTATCAATCGGGACTAAAGGCAATTCATGTGGCCGCCGCGGAGAGCGGGCGGTGCAGGAGCACGAACCGGGACTAAAGGAGCTCTGCCGCTGCAAAAAAATACCCCAAAACTCTGCCACGGGACGGTTTTCTGCTCGGCAGGACGGAAAGACTTTGCATAGGTGACGTGTCGAGAGATGATATATATACACCTACAGAAATGAAGGGACTATTACAGAACATCGTCATGAATATAGAGATCGAAGTGACCTCTTGCTTGATCGAACATATTATATACACAGTACACTTTAATGCATATATACAATATAATTTCTCTTACAATTCCTAATGTATAAATATAAAATCCCGATGGTATTCTTCGGTTGAATCTATGACCTCCTTAAGAAAGAATCCCGCCAATTTTGCTTGAAGTGCTCGTATGCGATTTTTTGGTAGAAGACCCTCCTGCATCCGTCGTTCGATCTAATTTAAAGAAAGGAATCATCAATATATATGAATAAAACTCAACACAATTGATGGTAATAAAATAAGATTGTAACTATTGTTTACGTACTACAAGTTATTGTGGAATTCTGCCCAGCTCACTGGTCGTCTGGCGAATATACTCGCAAACATAGTATCCACATAAATTATTCCCAGCTTCCTTCCTCAAACACTTTACGAGAATAGAGTTTAATCAAAATAATAATCAAGCATGGTAATAATATTGAAACAAAAATTAAAGAGATGTGAGGACCTAGCTATAGTACTACTTATATTGAGTTGTCGAAATCACAGCTCCTCTTGCCATTCACTCCTAACTTCCTTGATGAACCATTTCCAAACCCTGCTCGGCAAAGAAAATGAGTAAAGGAGTTATTAATTACTTGATATCAGGAAATAAACAAAAGATGCTGATATAGTGCGATAATGATTGAAATTACCTCTGGAGCATTTCAACCAGGTCCACCCTTCAATCAGGGTTTTTACATTTCGAGTCCATCATAAGCACTTTTTCTTGGTCAACTTGAATGATTAGCAAAATAAAGTAGAGCCTACACATGCATAACTCAATCAGTTATACTTAATATCGAGTAAACGAAATCGAATGTGTAGAAGACGATAGCACTCACTCGAAGTTGTAGGGAAATAATATTTTTGTTTTGTTATTTCAGTAGAAACTTTAGTAAGTAATCCTCTATTTTGTGGACGTTCTTTTTTATGGTATATTCATGAATGTTATTTGGATCAATGAACCTAAGGTCATAGATTCGTCCTCTTTTGCATTTGAGAATCTTTATTCTGCATAATATCGTACAAAAGAATATAGTGAGGATAATTATACATGTAATGAACAAGCTGAGTTAGAGACTTAATTACATAAATAAATCACTTACAGACAATAGCAACTGATGACAGATTTGTCGAGCACGTCTTAACTAAATAACTGAAATAATTCTGTGAAGTCAATATGTATCTAGTCCTTTCCACAGAAGTAATGCTCCTCTCTAATCTATAATATCTATAAAGTTCATCCTCACTAAAATGCATTTAATGTTTGCAAGTGTTAGATTTGCGACAAGTAAATAACGAAGAACGAAAAAAAAATCACAGCAAGAGGACACAGATTTAACGTGGAAAACCCTCTCCAACAAAGAGAGGGGAAAAACCACGGGCGCCAGCCAGCGAAACTTCACTATAACGGAGAGTGTTTACACAACGCCGGGGATTTCACAGATGCAACTTATCCCAGCCGGCGGCTTACAAGAAGTATATATAGCGGTGGTAACCTAGGTCATCAACGATCCGCTCCGCATCGGCCCAAGCCTCCGGCGACGGGCCTCGCTCCGCTCCGTCAGAAGTTGGCCTCTACTTTGTAGAATTTGGATCAACATATAACAGCAAGCTCAATCTTGGTGCAGCCACATCACCCCTATTATTCCTATCCATCGTATTTGAAATCTAGGGTTTTCAGGTATCCAATCAGATTGCCACAATCGATTATCTCATGCGGACCTCGATCCACCTCTATAGAAAAAGTAAACTTGCTATGCAAACTCAAGCGTCAAACTCCCCATATCCTCCGCTCCCATCCCGTCCCCACCGGCTCTACAAAATCCGTTTCCAATCGGAATTGATGTGTGAATGAAAAAACTAACATCGCGGAGCAGCTTCCCCAAATAAGCAAGCCTCAGATGGCGACATCGTAGTCCCGCGACGGCGACGAGCCACAGATGGTCGCCGACAATGCTTCTCTAATCGCTGCATGCCACCACGAATGACTATTGAGGGTCGTCCCCAAACCAGTTCTTCTGAATCTCTAATTCTTTGTACATGGGCGACGGTTTGAAATTTCTTTTGGGGTGTAGCTTCGTCTCACCAAATCACACAACTTTTATGTTGTGAGTTTTTCGTTTTGATATTCATAACTACGTAGATCTAAATTATCATATAATACGTACGTTTTAGATGTACTCGTATAGCATTGCTGAAACAGAAAACTTACAACATCAAAGTCGTGTGAAATGATGAACTGAAATTTCAAATGATTAATTGTGTGTGACGAATTTGACAAAATTCCTTAAAAAACTCTAAAAGGGAAAATGATGTAGGGTTTCAAACATTCAATGAAATTACAAATTGTTCACTGCAATGGATTCAAAACATCGAGGGGCATCTTTTTCATGTACAACTTATCTCGAATGGAGGCATAGTTAGGTAGATTAGAGAGAATTAAGATCAAGTATGTTAGATTAGAGGGATAATATTTATTGCCTACTGTGTGCAGCAAGGAACTAAACACTGGACCGTTTTGGGCGGAAACGAGAATACAGGGGACCAAACAACTTGCCCGACTTGGCCCAAGCCCAATCTCCCACCATGCAGCACGCAGCGGGCCAAATGGCAAAAATGGGAAATCTTGGGCCGAGCAACCAAACACGCTGTTCGCACACGAACACGTCACCATGTACCCTCGATGCCGAGCGCGATGCGCAGCAGCACGCATCGAGGGAGCCTCGTCGGAAGTGCGGTACGCAAGACAGTTCGACGAGCGCTTTTGTAGACCCAAAACCCCGCTCGCCCGGGAGATACCCCATCAGGGCGTCGCAGCGGGTATGGGCTGCCCTAGATCGGCCTAAGCGCCCCTAGAGTCTCGTGGATTCGCAGCCCTCTGGTATGAAGAACTGCAGATGAACGAGAAGAAAGATACGAGGAAGAGGGATAAAAAGTAGATGAACACGAAAAAGTAGTAGATTGATTTGTTCGATTGGTGTTGGTTCAATCGGCCGTCACCCCTCGTGTATATAAGGATTGGCTGGACTTTCCATGCAAGAAACAGGCTTAGAATCATGTCCAAAACCCTAGTTGGGGTCAAATTCGGATGGTCTGGTCCGAACTTTCCATAACTGTTCGGCCAAAAACTGGTATGTACCTTCTAATCCGATTTTGAGGTACTAAACAATCTCCGATCAAAATGTTGTAAAACGCAAAGTTGTGCGTCTCGAAGCAATGAATAACTTTGATGTTGGCCACTTTTTCATATGATCTGATCTTAATGGACTTTTCGCCTTATTTTCGTATCAAACTCAGATTTAGACGGAATGAATTTAACTCAATTCGGCCGTATCTTGAATCTGGAGGTCACATACTTGCTCAAAAGAAGTTGCTCCAAAAGCAAAGTTGTTCATCTAGAAAATCGAAGAACTTCCATGTTTTCCACTTTTCCATCCGAGTTGATATTAACTGCTTAAATTATGTCGTAAGCAGAATGACCGAATTAGGAGGTTTTTTGGGTCGCACGGGTCCATTGCTCTCGCCTAAGGTGAGACATGGTCTGTGGTCGGGCGACCCCCTCTCCCGTCCGTGCTAATTCGGCCTCTGTTAGTATTTTGCCTCTCAATTTTGCATACTAACTCGGATCGAGATAATTTAAAAATCAAAGTTGCTTGTTTTGACGAGGCGCACAACTTTCGCATTCGGCACTTTTTAATTTGAGGTCATCTTAAAGAACTCATAGTTAAAGCCTCTATATATTAGTCTCCGAGTCTTCTCTGAACACTAGTATAATCGGCTATTAAGCCTGATAATTCCTTGAATTGATATGGTGCCTCTTTGATGATGATTAATAATCCTTCGAGTGGACTTTTCCAAGTGTCTCTCCCCATATGTCTTGATTAGTTACGAGCCCAAAACGAGTGCCAACACATGCCCCCCTGTTTTCTGGCAGAGCTTGCGTGCCAGAAAATAACTTGCTCCACTTTTAGTCTAAGGACGATGTCAACACTCCATCGGCCATTGGTTATCTTAGGGCGATAACTCTATATCGGCCATATGTGCCGAGGGCGATAAATATATATCAGCCACTTGGGTATGATTTTCTCAAATAATTTGCGTTAAGAACAATCACCTCATCCCGAAGTTGATGAATATCATAATTTCCTTCATGAAAAACTCCCACTATGATCCTGACCAGGTCTTTATTCATGTTTCTCAAGAAGAATATCACCAACTGTTCGGCAATAAAGATCATTACCTATTAATGAGTATTTAAAAAGCAACTGTACTGTCATGTTCACCCTTTGGTTCAGATTTTCATGTAATCAACAATGGGGTTCCTCTATTCTTCATCTTCACCTGCACTAGATATTTCATTAGTGGCCGAAACGGTAGTCTCCAATCCGGCCTTACCTATGTTGGCGAAACAAAGTATCGACTCGTGTTGAATATGAAATATATCATGAATAACATGATACCCCGATGTTTGTTGAGCGAACTCATTTGCACTTTAGTTTTTATATCTAGATATATGAGCAATGATAAATAAATCCAAGATGAAAGTTACATCTAGACATGTATCAAGATAAATAACACGTGATTCATCCAAACTTTGGTAAACCATGGACATTATTGCACTACTCACAACGAATCACTAGAAACCTCAATATGTGTAGCACCTATAGCAATAAAAAGCTCTAGCACGAACAACAAAACTTCACATTCGGCTATATGGTTTGTGCACGATACTGTAAGCGACATGAGACTTCATAAAGAAGCACCATAAGGAAATAAGTAAACAATACCAATGCATTGGTTATTGGTTTTAAAACTGAATAGTCAAAATATACTCTCCATGGTACTAGAGAGACAAGATTAATATCAATATCATGCTCAACATCTACACCCAATAATAAAACTAAAGACAATTTGGCCTTTCATAGATTTCAAAGATTTATCAACACATAAGCATAAGCACAATTGCTAATGAATGCATACCTTGTCTCGGTCTTCAATAGAACTAAGGACGATGTTAGAAAAACACATCGACCATGATTGGATAATGATCTTAGGGAGATAGAATAGATATCGTCCATAAATCTTTGGCCCAATGGGCATGCATAATCCATCCACTAAAGTATGTATAGCCAAAGTAAACAAAACAATAAATCTGATTATGAATTTCAAGCATTCGGCCTCTTGATTTTGCAACAAAATTGCAACTAATCAAACGAATAATGATTTGGCAATACCCTTTCATGATGTACATAATTATGATGTATCCAGGGATCAAAATAAAACCATGGTAGGTAACCAATCATACCTGGGGACGAATTCCATGGCATAGGCATTAATGGTGAAGTAGAATAATATGGATGATGTGTTGGCCGAAGTTTTTGATAGTGATACCGAATTCTTTGGCCTGATCGCCTGTTGGATTTATTCTTTTTGTTCTCCACTCTTGCTTTCCTTCTTATGACAGGATCTCGCACATATTCCTTGCCTTTAGAGTTTTCTTTAGGAACCCATGACATGTTTATTTCCTTCAGCTCCTCGTCCCTAAGACGATATAGCTTCTTCTCTTGCCAATTTAATAAGCCGAGTGGGCTTCTCGGCTGTGGTTTTGTTTCACACAATGGCACTAATTTCTTAATCTTAGGCACCTTAAATTTTGCTTCTTCAGATTAAGAAATTGGGTCTTTGAAAGTTACTCGCTTCACTTCCTTGCCCTTAGTATCCAACATCAATTCAGATGGCTTCTCATTATTTTGAATCGAATTTGAAACAGCACACTTGCGTCCATCCTTTTTGATTCTATATACTTGCTTGACCATTTCTTTCTTTACCCATGAACTCCGGACTGATTCTTTCTGATTGAAACGGTCTTTGGCGCGTGATTGTTGATCAATTGATCTTCTTGGAGATACACAATTTGGGTGAGATGATATAGAATTAGATGGATAATTTGGCCTTGAATCATACCTTTCCCATGATGGATATGAATAAAAGTCAATGTAGGATGGTACCCATGACATTGGCATTGGTGGCCCAAAAGGAGGATATGCATTTGTTGCATTGAATTTATTCTTTCGCCAATCCATATCTTCAGACTTTTGCCTTGGGGTTGATCTTGATGCTTTTGCACTACTTGGCCGATAAGAACTTTTTGCTTCACTCTCCTTTTTATATTTTTCCAGCAGTTATGCGAAAGTGACTTTTGGTTTCTTACCCTTGTGCTTATTGCAACATTTATCTTTCTAAGTTTTGCACGGATCGATCTTTGATTTTTCTTGTTGCCGCCATGTCCATGATATCTTCATTATAGCTTCAATGGAACTCTCACCTTCAAGAACATTTGAAATATGCTCTTCAACAATCTCTTTGCTTGAAAGCTTGATTCCATCATTATGTACCTTCTCATCATTAAATGAATCAACTAGAGGTAGCTGATGCAATATCTTTTGGCCATCAAGACCAATCGAAATAGATTGATCATCAATTTGTGTTTTAGAAAATTTCAATCGTCCTTTATTAATAGCTGATTGTACTATTTGATGAAACATGTTGCAATCCTCTATACTATGCTTGAACGAATCATGCAACTTGCAATGCATTCGTCCTTATAATGATGGTTGAACATTGTGATCAAGAATTCGAACATAATCGATTTACAACAACATATCAGAGATATGATCACACATACTCAAACTATAGGTATACCTTTTATCTTCTAACCAATCTTGTTGTGAGAATGACTTTGGAATTGAGCAACCGAATGGTTCAGATTTCACATCATCCAATTCGGTTATGCTTTGTTTTCTGCACTTCTTCTACGATGTATTTGAATACAAAGTTATACAATCATCGTCTTTCTCAAGAGACGATAACATTGACTTTTGGTTTCTGAAACCAAAAACGGTAAAAACACATATGTCTCACTTCAGACCAAATGTTAGCCAAGTACGAAATAAACAAAGCTACCCATATAGATATAAAATGCAAATGAAACCATGGGGAAAACTTTGGTTGTAATAATTTGTTACTACCGGTCTATCTAAAGGGCACAACATGTTGACCGATAGGTTCTGTGACAATTATATTACTAACAAATAAATTACCTCTCTCGATTGGTCTTTCATAGCTTATGAGAATTTTGCTAACAGATGTATCGATAATAAAGTCTTGACCAAATCAGAATATAAGTAAATTATTTGCTAGATGTACCTCTCTGAAGACGTTGGAAGCGTATTGTCAACACCCGGATTTTTTATCCCAGATGCTTGTTATGCCATACATCGCAATCCCAGGATTACCCTTTTTACGATACATAACAGAATTCATACCACAGTACATCATCCATTACAAACCATGATAAAGGTCTTACAAATAAAGGATCTCATGATCCAGTCTTAATACAATCAAAGTAGCGGAAAGTAAACGTAGTAGGGGCTCCATCTTTAGGGTCACAAGCAATGCTGAAGATGGGAGATGATCCTAGTTGTCATAGACCTCCTGCTGTCCATCTTCCTAGTAGTCCTCCTCATAGTATGGCCATGGGAATAGCTAGGTACAAAGCCATGAGTACTCTTTAAGTACTTGCAAACTATCACTAACAATTAAGGCAGTTCTAGTAGGAATCTTCAGCTCTAGGTTTATTTGCAAAAGCCAGATTTATTTCATAAGAGTTCAAAAGTAAAGAACCTAATTTAATTTTCTACATCACCTAAGTGGGAACCTAGTTTTCATGTCCACAACCCTGTTGTGGTCAAGTTAAGGTCGTAGTTCATTCACAAGTCATTTTGAAAGGATCTGACATCGGAACAGTATGGCCACTCCAACTGTCCATGATCGCGGACGCGGCTATTCGAATAGTTTGACACTCTACAGAGGTGGTACACTTTCACCACAAGATTCGATACATCCGTCAGGGATAACCCTGAAGCATCATACTTAGTATGCGGATAATCAGTCATAACCTTTCAATTACACACTCTAGTATAGGCACCTCCCCTATGAGCATGGCCTCCTAGCCATGACCATCTGCCATCCTGGGCACTGCATAGGTGGACATTCACATTCACGAGGTAGCCTCAGCTCAACCTCTTTCCGCGAGGGAACTCATACTAAGGGATATAAACTTCCAGTTAAGCCCTACCCAATTCAGGTATTGTGGTTGTACGGTAAAATTGGAATGGTATCGCATCCGAACCCAACGATCAGTTTTTATCAAAATCAAGGCTCATGCCTCAAGAAGTTTCATCAATCAAATCATTTTTTGTTCATAACAAATGTTAAAAACATTTAAATAGAATGAACCATCATTCCAAGGTTTTCATAATCATTTCCTCCAAGTATTCCCATCTAAATGATCAGTAGTAGTTTAGACTAGCAACTAGCAATGAGGGTGTCACTAATGAGGGTGCTAATCAACTGTAACTATCCAAATCTATTTTTATGCTTTTTAATGGTATCTAAGTATAACTACCTAGGCCTAGTTTATGCTCTTTATGGCATCTATCCTATTTTTCCAATACTCACAAATCACTAACTAAAGGTAAAGAACTTTGGTAAAAGTAAAAGAATAAAGCTTGAAAGTAAAACTTGGGATTGGTATAATCAAGGTTGCATAACCAAAGCATGCCTAATGCATCTTGCATCGGTTATTTTGCAAGGATGGCTTGCATAGTTAACTTGTAGTGTTAGACTTGCCTTCAGTAGTGAAGTGGTTGAAGTTCTCTTCTTCTTCTTCTTCATAGTACTCGTCCTCCTCGTAGCCCGGGTCGGTACTATCGTCTTAAATGAATACGAGGTACACAATCACCAAATAATACTTAACTACTTCTATTTAGCACACAAAGTGTTGGTCATGTTGACACATGTCATCACCATATATGGGATCATGTTGGCACATCTCATCACCATATATTATAATACTTGGGAATGTGATTTAAAGTGTTGGTCATATTTTATAAAGTTTAAAATTACTATTTAATACAATTAAAGTGACTAGAAATGCCTATATAGCATTCTTTTGGTACTAGTCCAAGATCACTGCATGTAAACCTAAATATTTTCACATATTCATATAGATCTTATCAAATGTGATTTTTCAGAGTTGGAATCAACTCAAAAACATTTATGGTTGATTTTTGAAAAATGATTGAAGTTGGAAAGGTCTCTACCTTGTTATTTTTACTATAGGTGATCTATTAATTCAAATGGTTTGAATCCAATGGGCTTGTGTAGACAATTTGAATACCTCTCCAACAAAATTGGAATCATGCAATTCTGTTTAGTAGATCTCTCTGAATTGATTTTTGAATCTACTAACATAATCTAGTTTTAACTAAAATGGAAAAAGTCTATTTGAATCAACTGGCTCTGCGCGGGAAACTAATTGGGCCGGCCCAGCTACGTGGCGCGCGTGCAGCGGGCTGCTGACAGGCGGGTCCCACTGGTCAGTGACTCAACTAAGCCGAAACGGTAAGTTTCAATATCAGCGCTATGATTAGAATAGGATCTAACGGACGTGGTTCGTCATCTCCATCGCACAACACCGGCGAGAACTGAACCCTAACACGACGGTGGGGGTACGTGGGGGCTCACCTGGGCTCCAGCTAGGTCGGGGATGGGGGCGATCGAACGTGTCGAGGTCGGCGAGTCGAATGATGGTCGTGGCGACTCCTGGGCGGCTCCTAGCTCTAGTTCCTCTTCTCCTCTGTAGTGGCGGGCTCAAGTGAAATTCCGGCGGGCTGGTGCTCGCCTTGCTCCGGGGAGAGGTGTGGGAGGTTTCTAAGAGAGAGGGGAGTGAGATGGTGTGGAGAATTGGGGCTGGGGTGGCCTCTATTTATACACCGGCGAGAGGGACAACGTGGCATGGTCGGGCTCCTCCGGCGACGGTGTTACAGAGGGCTATCGGCATGGCTGAGGGTAGGGGTCGACGCCCGTGCTTCAGCGCGGTCGTCATGCGAGTGATGGCGTGGCAAGCGGCGGTCGAGAATGGTCAGGAGCGGTCTGTGCTATGTGCAGGAACGACGGCATTCGAGACGGCGCACAATGTCCATGGTTCGCGCGGCAGCGAACGGGCATGTCTGGGCAGTAGCTGGGGTCACGGTGAGTGCAGGCACGCGTGGAGAGGGCGAGGCACGGCGTGTGTGCGTGTGTCGGCTGCGGCGCTCTGGCGCGCTCTTGGCATGGTGGACAGAGAAGTGGGCGCGGCCATTACGGCTGGTCCACGGCTTGTCTTCGGTCAAGGGGTGGACAGAGGGTGGCGGTGGAGTGTCGCCTGTCTCCTGGACATCGTGGGAGAGGGCGGCGCGGTCTGTGTCCGGTGGGGCATGGTCGACCTGCACGGCGAGCTCGGGTGGCGCTGCACTAGTGCGAACGGCAAAGGGGGAGGCTTATCCTCTGCGTTGCTGGACACTGGGGCGACCAGGGGAGAGAATTGAGGCACTAGTGGCGATCAATTACTGCTCCAAACGGTGATTGTTAGGCAAGGTTTACTGGTGTCTGCCAGGTGCTCGACCAAATGGCCACATGAATTCAAAGTTTGAATTTTTTGATGAAATTTGGTGAGTGATCTTGTTACTTGCTTAGGTGTCTATGGTTGCTGGGAAATGTCAAGGGGAAATGATTTGAGTGTTTTTTCAAAAAGGGTGATCTATGCATATGAACTTGATTCAATTTTGAATTGTCTTTTAAATAGATTTGAAAATAGTTTGTGTTAGTTTGTAAAGTGGGCCTGGGTTCACTTTTACTTGGTCTAGAAAGGGGTGATAAGAATTGGGAAAGTTTCTGTTAGAAATCTTTTACTAGAAACACTCAAAGTGGTCTAGTGGATAAGTTTGGCCAAAATGACCATTTTCTTATATGATTCATATTTGATTTTGCTTTTCTTTTGATTTAGTTTGTAAATGACCTAGATGATGTAGTATTCATCTTTAAACCATTCCTTATCATTTGTAGAAATCAAACATGGCAATTGCACTCATTCATACACTAATGCAATTCATGTAGGGGTTCCGCGCATAAAAACAATAAATTTTACTCTACGCCCCTGAACCCCTGAAGCTGCCAGGACCTATCTATTAGTAATAGAGTAACGGGAGGGGCTTTTAGCGAACTTATCCTTGAAGACCGAAAAGCGTTGTCAACGCTCAGGAGAGCGTGGTTGATGTAGACGAGCCGAAGTCAACCTCAAGGTCGTGATGAAGTCCTTGCGCTCCTTCTGGCTCCAATGACTTAAGTGCCTCAAGTGCGACACCTCGCGGGGAGTTACACACGTCCGGTGCCTGACGATGACTCCCGCTTCCCTGAACCAGCAGCAGTTGTGGAAGTAGAGCTCCTGGATCCGAATCTCGCAGCGCGACGCCGCTCCGCGGTGAAGATGTCTCTCACTCGCGTAGTCCAGACTTGGGACCACGATCACGAGAGAGAGAGGGGGGGAGAGAAAATATCAATTAGAGGTCCTCCCAAAAGTGGGGAGACCTTTATTGATTATTGGGTGTATTTTCTAGGCCAAATACCCCACTTTATATAGGGGGAGGGGAGGTACTACCTCCTCTCAAGTCCCGGGGTGGGACTAAAGGAGAGGAGGGGGGAGGAGGTGGCTGCCGGCCACCTAGTGGGCCCTGCGCGGGGGGGCTAGGCCCAGCCGGCCTCCCCCTTGCCCCTTCTCCCCTTTCTCCTTTTCCCTAATGGGCCCTCTCCCTCCGGAATTGGCCCATTAAGCCTTTTGACCTTTTAATTGATTTTCTCTTTATTAAATAATTATGAATAAATGATTAAATCAAGATTTAACATTCATTCACATATTATTCAACATCCGTGGCCATGGAACACCTTCCACCTCCACTCCGGACATCCTCCGGACTTACCGAAACTCTTCCGGTTTTCTCCCTTCTTTTCTTTGGTGATTCTACCGATCCTATAAATGCTCTCTAAGCATCATCAAGCCCTTAAGGGTGATACCCCATGTTCGGGAACACTCCAGACATGGTCGGGACACTCCCGCACCAATGATCAACAGAGGGACCTAGATGGCCATGTGACCCCTGTGCGTTCCACGAAGATCTTTCGTCGTTTGAACCGGGACAGTCGTGTCTTATTCCCTTTGTCTCTCGATACTTGCATTGCCCGAGATCTAATCAATGACATCACCATGTCGTGTTTAATCTCGTTACTGAACAATGCTACTTGACTCGTTCCGACAAGTGATATCCCCGTGATCCAATCACACGCTGCGCAACTATTGGATATAACTTCTCCGAGTGGGCCCTTGAGTATCTTCTCGTCACATGGACGGACAAATCCCGCTCTTGACATATATTTCCTCTACAGTTTCCTCCGAATACCTGAACACACCTTTATAACCACCGTTTTACCAGATGGCGTTTGATGCTATCTAACACTCTCGGGAGACAGTGATTGATATAGCCTCATGGTCTAAGGAATAGTCTACGAGGATCCATTTCTAATCATCGTAACTTGAACTTCGTGACATGATCGAATCACGATGTTTAGGTTGGGTATTGGTTCATCATCTCATTCTCAGAATGAGATGACCTCATTTCCAACTGGCATAAATGCCACATGATCAGGAAACATGATCATCTGTTGACCAATGAACTAGTGACTAGAGTTTCACTAGGAACCCCTGGTTTGTTTGTATATCGCACGTGCATTGATGTTTCCACTCAATACAGTTATAGCATGATATAAAACTTAATCATAAACTATATGAAATATGATAATAGTCCTTACTACTATTTGTCTCTAGGGCATATTTCCAACAGTCTCCCACTTGCACTAGAGTACAAATACACTAGCTGCATTTGTTCTTAATTATTGGTACCATATAATCGGTACCTAGAACATGCTTGCTTATGGAAGAGGTTGAGTCTTGGGTCTGTACTTTACAGTCCCATATCCTTTGCAACTTACTAATGTCACTTTGATTGACATTAATATTCTATCATCACATGACATCATCTGTGTGTATGCATCGTTGCTATGGCAGCAGAACGAGGCCTGATTCCAGGAACCTACAGTGACATTAGATCAACCTCGAGAGCTTTCTCATGGGCACTGTGCCCTGGGACACACCATTCTACGTTAAAAGCGAATTAGCCCCGCCATAACATTATACAACACTTTAGATGGTACCCTTATCTATTATTATAAATGTATTCATCGAAACACTAGTGCACTCTGTGCAACTTTCGATGTTACGTTCACCTCGCTTCCTACTTGACTTTAATTGGTATCTACAGGAGTTTCCAACATATTCCCTTATAACATAACTCTTTATGCTTTTAAGATATGTTATCCTTTATGCATTTGGAAAACATGTCTACAGCTCTCTACTTAGACACTGCGGACAAGACTTAGCTCAACGTTCCATGATTCAAACTTAATCACTTTTAAACGTTCCTTAATTGGATCACTTATTATGCAAAGTTATCATCATGGTTTACTAAGACAGAACCTATGTCTCATAGTGGATGATGATCATCCTTTCTTTCTTTTAACCATTGATGTTTAAACTTGATACTATTCCTAATTTGAGTCATTAAGGACTAGTTCCTTAATGAACTTCTATTCTGAAACAGCTTTCAGAATCCTTTAAGGAATACTACATAATATCATAATACAATTATTATTAAATTCTTCATCTTATAAATCATTATTCATAAGTATTTGCGCTTTCATCCTTAACATACTTAAGAATTACTCCTATAAGCTCCCACTCAAACTATGTTGCTAACATATTTAGGTATGAGTTAGTACTCTTACTCAAACTATGTTCCTACATATTTGATTTGAGTCTTATATTGCTCCCACTTAAAAATATCTCAATCACATATTGTTTCAGGAAGACTTTCATAGCTCCCACTCAATTTTATGCAAATTGCATATCTCCTTACTATTTTTTGAATAACTTCAAAATCCTTTTATCAAATATCAAACTTGGAGATTTATTATGAGATACTAGTACTTTACTAGTTTTAAATCCACTAGACATTTCGCACACATGAATCAAATTCATTTGAATTTGTCCAATACTTGACAAATTGTGCTTTTGTCATTCACCCCTTTTTCCTACTATGGCTTTGCAGTCATTTGGGAAAATTCCAAGTAACTCCTTTTACTTGTGAGATTCAGCAATGAATTGCTTTCTAATCTCAAGTGAATTTTGCTTTTAGGATTTCTCATAATTCTGGTTTACCATTATTTCCTTTGTAGTTCGTAGGTATGTGATGTTTCAAAAATCATGACAAGTGATTCACAAACGTCTCCATACAAGATATGGATTTACATTTTGAATCCTACTTCACATAGTGAAAACAATAGTGGAGGGAAAACACAATGATCAAAATCATTGATTCTTTCCTTCCGTGAAGAGAATCATTGATGAACGTTGTCCGTTGCGCTTCTCAACACTCTGATGCAGGGTTTTGAATCCTCATCGTGTTTCACACTATTTTCCATTTGCTCCATAATTGAGAAACATCACTGAAGTGAGCTCTCTCAAGAATGCACCAAAATCCCAGCAATACGAATCTTGCTTTCCCTTTGGTTTGAGCTATGGGTTTCGTATTCAAAGTTTCCAATGAATACTCTACAAGGACTTATTCGCTATTGTTTTGGTTATATCGAATAGCTCCAAAACTTTCACGAATTCAAATGGTTTACCAATTCTAATTGAGTGCTAACTATTTCTAACTAATGCTCTACATATACACTACAATGATTTATTTGGTGCCTTCTATTCAACCCCTTTTTGATATCTAATATCACATTGTGATGCTTTGTATTTTGACGTTTCAAAACACTTTGCATTCCACAATGTCTTTTATGCCATTCTTATAAATTTGAACTTTATTACTATTGATCAAATCATAGTAATTAGATTCTATTTTATATTTATACCCATTTTTGATGAAACAGTTTGATCAAATCAAATAGTTTCATATTCATGTTCCCTTTGGTAAACTACTTTACACATTTAAACAATCAATTAATGATAATTACCATTATTTCGTTAAAACACAATACATCGAATATGTATTTACTTTTAACAATTCATTAAACACTTTGTATTCAAGTAATACACGGTGTTCAAGTTATTTTGCCGAACTTAGGCATGATTTATATGTGAAAAGAAATCGAATGACTTTCACATATTATCACATAACTTTGAATTCAAACAATGGTTTCATTCATTAATGAAATATCATTAAGTTGGGTATTTTAAACAAGGCATTTTAATGTTTTACAAATGTTCATACATTATCAATTAGTTTCAAACAATAAGGATAATTCACACATAATCAAACAAGATTTGAACACGAATAGAAATCATTCATAAAAGCAGGACAACTGTTTGTTACAAACTTATATGAATAACCATCTCACGAAGTGTGAGACACAATAAAGAAGTTCACAATCTCTTGATTACAAAATTCATCCTAAAACACAAACTAAATGATAAATGTCGAGGGAGAGTGTCGTTGGCCATCATCATTATGCTTTCCTTCAACACACAACGTCACCTCCTCTCCAGCAAGCACCTCTTATGCAGAAGGACCTGTTTTCAGTAAAACAGAACAAGTATCAGATATACTTATCACTGCAATGTGTTTGCAAGATTATAACATTTATAAAACTGTATATCAAATATATACCTTTGTCGTTGATGACCTGAGCGACATCTGGTTCAACCAACACATTCCTGAGATGTGTCATGAACCGGTGGAACTCCATTTCCGTGTCGCCCCTCATTATGCAAGTCCTGACTTGTGCTTGGTAACTTGGTGGCAGCGACCGCAGCACAGCAGCATTTGCGAAAGAGCCTGTAATCCAGACGTCCAGGAAGTATGCTGGCCTCATGTACACATCATGCATGTGTTGCAAGTGGCTGTCCAGTGACGAGTTCTCCTCCATCTTAATGGAGAGGAAGTCTCCCATCAACTCATGCTCCCAAATGCGTGTCTGATCCACGAAATGTGTCCTAACCTATAGCATCACCGAACGAGGGTTGACATCACCCACGAAAGGCCACAGCTCGTCCACCATTCTGAAACGCATCACAACTGAAATATAGGAGGCCATCTCCCGACGGAGATAGCGGTCTTCCCGATCCTCTAGGGTCTCAAGGTCTATGGACGGATCCAAATCCATTCCATCGAGTATGTAGTTGACCATGTCGTTATCGCTAAGGAGAACATGGAGACTGGCAACCCAAATGGAGAAGTTCGATCCATCTAATCTGGGCTTCTCTCCTTCTAACCATTCAATTGTCAACACGAAAGAACCCATCTACATTTATAATTGCAAAAGGAATTTAGACTAAGTGTATAATTAAATGAGCTAATAATAACTCCACTCAGAAACACCTATCCCCAAAAGGGTTCCTAGTGATAACACGACCCCTATCAGCCACATCTCCCCCGATTGTCACGGCCATCAATGTGGGTTCAAGGGTGGATGCTAAACGTCGGTCACATCATTCATGCGACTCGTGATCGATCTTTTGACCATCCGTGTTCCGAGGCCACGCTTCTCTAGCGTGCTAGGCTCGCCAACTCAACCTTAGTGTATTCGATGTGCAACATGGCTTACACCCACTGTATGCGAACATAGATATGTATGACACCCATGCCTGTCACCCTGGATCGCCTCATACCGAAGAACTTTCTTGGTGGTGCACACTAAGGGGGAACACAATCATTGGTAATTTTAACAGGGATCATCTTATTAGGCTACCGTCGAGTATCTAATACTAGCAAACAATAAGACATACAAACAATAACACTGAATGTAAATGCTATGTGATATGGTCCTTCATGTCGTGATCTCCATCCGTCGTCACCGGGTTCCGGCGCCGTAGACACCAAGGTACCGGTGTCATTCTGGTGTGGTAGTTCGTCACCTTCGTGACTATCTACTACTACGCAACAAAAGGTAATTACTTTACGTTTTCCACAACTATATCACAAAGCAACACCCCCCTGCAAAACAAAGTTAGACGCCTCTACTTTATCTTTGCATGTTTTACGTGGCTGAATGGGCTTTCGCACAAGAACCGTTCTTACCTACGAACTTTCAGCACAACGCTGATCAAGTAGTTGTCTCTACTACACCCCTTTCGGGGCCCTCCGTTGCAAATGGTATACCAACTAATGCGAGAGAGACAGACACCCCCCTAAGCCAGTTTATACGGTACAAGCCGTATGTCAAGCTTTGGACCAGTCTCGCGAATGAACGCATAAAGTCGGTTGGGGGCCGCTTCATCAAGCATTACTGCGGTATACACAAGTACACGTGGGAGGGTAACAACTAAAAGATCAACGCCCACACGCTACATCTCGTGTGTTCTACCCGTACTAGCATTACTACGCATAGATCTAGCTCTGATACCACTGTAGGGGTTCCGTGCATAAAAACAATAAATTTTACTCTACGCCCCTGAACCCCTGAAGCTGCCAGGACCTATCTATTAGTAATACAGTAACATGAGGGGCTTTTCGCGAACTTACCCTTGAAGACCTCAAGGTCAACACTGAGGAGAGCGTGGTTGATGTAGACGAGCCAAAGCCGACCTCAAGGTCGTGATGAAGTCCTTGCGCTCCTTCTGGCTCCAATGACTTGAGTTCCTCAAGTGCGACACCTCGCGGGGAGTTACACATGTCTGGTGCCTGACGATGACTCCCGCTTCCCCGATCCAGCAGCAGTTGCAGAAGTAGAGCTCCCGGATCCGAATCCCGCAGCACGACGGCGCTCCGCGGTGAAGATGTCTCTCGCTCGCGCAGTCCAGACTTGGGACCACGGTCACGAGAGAGAGAGAGATAGAGAGAGAGAGAGAGAGATAGAGAGAGAGAGGGAGAGAGAAAATATCAATTAGAGGTCCTCCCAAAAGTGCGGAGACCTTTATTGATTATTGGGTGTATTTTCTAGGCCAAATATCCCACTTTATATAGGGGGAGGGGAGGTACTACCTCCCCTCAAGTCCCAGGGTGGGACTAAAGGAGAGGAGGGGGAGGAGGTGGCCGCCGGCCACCTAGTGGGCCCCGTGCCAGGGGGGAGGGGGGATAGTCCCAGCCGGCCTCCCCCTTGCCCCTTTTCCCCTTTCTCCTTTTCGCTAATGGGCCCTCTCCCTTCGAAATTGGCCCATTAAGCCTTTTGACCTTTTAATTGATTTTCTCTTTGTTAAATAATTATGAATAAATGATTAAATCAACATTTAACATTCCTTCACATATTATTCAACATCCGTGGCCATGGAACACCTTCCACCTCCACTCCGGACATCCTCCGGACATACCGAAACCCTTCCGGTTTTCTCCCTTCTTTTCTTCGGCGATTCTACCGATCCTATAAATGCTCTCTAAGCATCATCAAGCCCTTAAGCATGATACCCCATGGTTTGGGAACACTCTAGACATGGTCGGGACACTCCCGCACCAATGATCAACAGAGGGACCTGGATGGCCATGTGACCCCTGTGCGTTCCACGAAGATCTTTCGTCGTTTGAACCGGATAGTCATGTCTTATTCCCTTTGTCTCTCGATACTTGCATTGCCCGAGATCTGATCAATGACATCACCATGTCGTGTTCAATCTCGTTACTGAACAATGCTACTTGACTCGTTCCGCCAAGTGATATCCCCGTGATCCAATCACACGCTGCGCAGCTATTGGATATAACTTCTCCGAGTGGGTCCTTGAGTATCTTCCCGTCACATGGATGGAAAAATCCCGCTCTTGACATATATTGCCTCTACGGTTTCCTCCGAATACCTGAACACACCTTTATAACCACCGTTTTACCAAACAGTGATTGATATAGCCTCATGGTCTAGGGAATAGTCTACGAGGATCCATTTCTAATCATCGTAACTTGAACTTCGTGACATGATCGAATCACGATGTTTAGGTTGGGTATTGGTTCATCATCTCATTCTCAGAACGAGATGACCTCATTTCCAACTGGCATAAATGCCACATGATCAGGAAACATGATCATCTGTTGACCAATGAACCAGTGACTAGAGTTTCACTGGGAACCCATGGTTTGTTTGTATATCACACGTGTATTGATGTTTCCACTCAATACAGTTATAGCATGATATAAAACTTAATCATAAACTATATGAAATATGATAATAGTCCTTACTACTATTTGTCTCTAGGGCATATTTCCAACAATTCACACATACACTCATATTAGATTTAATAAGAAAAGTTTTTGTTAACCCTTAACTTGGGTGATTAGAACTTGCTAATATTGTTTAATATTTTTGGGGTGTTACAAACCTTCCCTCCTTAAAAAAAATATCTTCCCGAGATTTAAGAAAAACTAGGAACTAAAGAGATTTGGAAACTGAGTCCTAATGTAATCTTCTCGCTCCCAAGTAGCTTCTTCTTCAGTATGGTTGCTCCAGTGGATCTTGAGAAACTTGATACTCCGGGTCCTGGTGGTTCTAAAGGCTTCTTCCAAAATATGAATGGGTACTTCATGATAAGTTAGATCCTTGTTGATATCTATGGCTCGGTGATCGATATTCTTGAAAACTTTGATCTTCTCCGGAACTTCTAAGCAGTTGCGAAGTAACGAGAGATGGAACACATCATGTATGGATGACATCTCCTCCGGCAGTTCCAATTGATATGATACTTCTCCTCGGCGATTAAAAATCTTGAAAGGTCCAATATATCTAAGGGTTAACTTCCCTTTTAGTTGAAAATGATGCATTCCTTTCAAAGGTGATACTTTTAGATACACAAAATCTCCGACATTGATGGTCAGGTCTCGACGTCTCTTGTCTGCATAACTCCTCTGTCTGGATTGGGCGGTCTTGAGGTGTTCATGAACTTTGTGAACCTTCTGTTCAGCTTCTCGTAGGATGTCGGGTCCAAAAATCTGACTCTCTCCTACTTGCGACCAATTCAGGGGGTTACGACACTTCCTTCCATACAGAAATTCAAAGGGGGCCATTTGCAAACTGGCTTGATAACTATTGTTGTATGAGAATTCTGTGAAAGGCAGACAATCTTCCCACTTTGATCCATATTCTAGCACACAAGCTCTCAACATATCTTCTTGTTTCTGGTTTACTCTTTCAGTTTGTCCATCGGTTTGCGGGTGATAGGATGTGGTGAAGTTCAGCTTGGTTCCTAATCCTTCTTGGACTTTCTGCAAAAATCTTGAGGTAAACTGTGTTCCTTGATCTGATACTATGGTCTTAGGGTTTCCATGCAAACTGACGATTCTAGCAATGTACGGCTAAGTTAGCTTCGAACTCTGGTAGGTGGGCTTGACAGGTATAAAATGGGCTACCTTAGATAGTCTATCTACTATGACCTGAATAGAGTCATTTCCCCTACTATAGGTAGGCAAACCGGTGATGGATTCCATTCCGACAGAATCCCATTTCCATTCCGGAATCTGCAATGGTTGCAAAAGTCCTACGGGTCGCTGATGTTCAACATTGACTCCCTGATAGATATAACACTTGGCTAAGTAGCTTCCGATTTCTCTCTTCATCTTGTGCCACCAAAATTGCTCCTTCAAATCCTGATACATCTTCGTTCCTCCGAGATGGATAGAATAAAGAGTATCATAAGCTTCCTGCATGATGACTTGCTTCAACTCCGAATCTGCTGGCACACAGATATGTCCTTTATACCACAAAACTCTGACGCTTGATTCCATCGATACTTGCATTTCCTTTCTGCGCCTCCTTGATTTGACTGATCAAAGTGGGTTGAAGTTCTATGCTACCTAAAAAACCTTCGCTAACTAGCTCCATTCTAAACTGCTCCAACTCTTCATGCAAACTTGGCTAGGCTTATCGGCGGAATGACCTCCGGATACCCCAATCGGACAAGAAATACAGCAGTCGGATCGTGTCCGGCTGGCCAAACGCAGCCAGACAAGGCAAGGCAAGCCGGCTACCGTGAGGTAGCCGGAGCGGCGGGAAGCAGCCGACTACAGCAGTGTAGCCGGAACCAATCAAGAGGACAAGGCGACGTGCAGCACAGTGCACGGTAGGCCCTGTACGATGACAAGACCGGCAACTACTCAGCCATACCAAAGACTTTGCGGGGATGACGCGGGAACAGTGGCCCGATGCGGACGACAGGCTCGCACAGCGTTCACTGTGCCCACGACAGCCATACCGCTCGTACTCTGATGCGACACGGTTGTACCGGATACTATAGATGACCAGCCGGCTGGGGTCCACCCGTGGGGCCCGCCAGTCGGACTAGCCAGTGAGACCGTTGCCTCTCTGCCTATATAAGGAGAGGCAAGGCCTCAGTAGAAAGGGTTGGTCATTATGCATTTAAGGCAGTAGCAAGAGAATATAGCTCGAGGAGCACTTGTAGCTCGTATATCGCTCATAGTCAGATCAGCAGGAGTAGGAGTTTTACCTCACCATGAGGGCTCCGAACCTGGGTACTTCCTGCGTCCAACTACGCTTGCTTGTATCCAATACCGCATGCGGACACCATCGATAGCTTCGCTGCTAGTCCCCACACGTCTATCTAATCTTCTTAGGTACCGCCGTTCCCAACACAACGACAGTTGGCGCCCACCGTGGGGCTATGGCTTCGACCAGAGTCACGTACCGCACGGGACCCCGCACTTTAGCCGGTGAGCACGTGGCCTCCGGCCTGGTGCTCACGCTCGGCAAGTTCGACTGCGTCATCGACAACGCTTCCTGTTTCGCTGGAACCACCTTCCTGATGAACGGCTCCATCCTGCTTTTCGGCGACCTCCCCGTCTACGTCGCCACCATTCCGGAGCATTTCCCTAGGGAGGTTGTCTCCATCGCAGAGCTGCCGCATCCGGGCAGCAGCGCCTCCGTCGCTTCCTGTAGCGTCGAGGTCATGATGGCCGGTTCTAGTCCTCACCCCCGCCAGCCGCGGGAGCGGGGCGCGGACAAGGACGGAACCTCCGCGCCTCCACAGCCTCACAATCCGGTGGAGGAGGCCATTGATCAGCTCCTGACGCCGGTTAACCTCGGGGACAACCCGGAGGAGGCGGAAGCCAACTTCGCCATGGAGAGACAACTTCTCCTCCAATAGGCCATAGAGCTGGTGGCAACCCGCAAGCAACTTGAGATCACCCGGTGTGAGTTCGACTGCACACACGGCTTCACTCCGGCTACCGTGGAGCCAAGCCGGCACGACCAGGTGTGACGCCGGAGCGGCGAGCTGGGTGGAAGGATGGAAAAGGACGGGGAACCGGATCTCGTGCCCACCCTCATCCGGCCCACCTACAGTAGGCCCATCAAGAACCTGCGCGTGGCGCGAGCCGCAGCAGAAGAGCTGCCCAACCTGGAGGGCGAGGAGCGAGCCCGCCAGCACGCTCGGGTGCAGGAGCTCCTCCGGATCATGGACGAACAGGTTGATCCCAACCGACAGATGCAGGAGGACCCAAGCTACTCCAACGGGAGCAGGCCACCCGCCAACAGCAAGGGTGCGCCTCGTGACACCCAACAGGCGTCCTCCCCTTAGCCGGCTAAGGCCCGCAGCAGGCGCCACAGCTCTGGCAGCAAGGGCCAGCCACGCCAGGAGCAAACGGTGAACAACAACCCACCGCCTCCGCCCACCAACCAGAGCGCCAAGACCTGCCGGTTCCCGTCTCTCGGGCCGGGTGGGAGCGCCCAACCCGGATCGTCCGGATTTCTGTGACCGCATCGAGCTCCTCGCTCAAGCGCACGTCACGGAGGAAGAAGACTCCACCGGACCGGTTTGTTTTGGACCCCGCATCCAGATAAATTCACCCTGCCCAGGGACACCACCAAGTACGAGAGCAGTATGAAGTCGGAAGATTGGCTGACCGACTATGCTACAGCAGCCGGCATCGCCCATGGGAACAAGCGCACAGTTGTGCGCTACGTCCCCCTTATGCTAACCGGGTCGGCAAGGACATGGCTCAACAGCCCTGCGCCCAACAGCATCAACGCCTGGCCAGACTTTGAGAAGGTGTTCGTCCGCAACTTCAATGGCACGTACAAGCGTCTGGGACGCCCACGCGACCTGGCCTTGTGCGTCCAGGGCGACCACGAGACCGACCGCGAGTACCTCGCCAAGTGGACGGAGCTACGCAACACTTGTGAGGGCATCCTGGAGAGCCAGGCCATCAGTTTCTTCATCGAGGGATGCCGAGAAGGCACCATGCTTCGCCACCGCCTACTGTGTGACGAGCCGAAAACCATGGCGGAGCTCATGACGGTAGCGGACCAGTACGCCACAGCGGATGCCGCCATGAAGAAGCCCCTCCGGAAAATGCCACCGGCGTCCGACTCCTACGGAGCCGACTCGCGACCGTCCGAGCAATCCGGCTGGAGAAGCCAGATCCTCCAGGCGCCACGGCAATGACAACCGGTTTCATGGAGACCACCAAGCCGGACAGCAGAAGCCCCGCTACCACGCGCGACAAGTCAATGCTTTGGAGGGTGCGCCCGATGGACCGGCTAACGATCCAAGGTGGCAGAAGCTACGGCTCACCTTCGACCAGATGTTTGACGGCCCATGCAAGTGGCATAGCGGTCCCTCCAAACCGGCTACGCACACCACCCAGAACTGCAGCTAGACTTGCCAGCTAAAAGACCAGGGCAACCAGCAACGTCTCCCGCCGCCCCCTCCTGGTGGACCACCACCACAGGCTAGGGGAGCCGGCAATGATGGTAATGGCGGCAACGGCGGCAACAACAACAATGGCTACCCCCAGCTGCACGCCGCCTACCACATCTTCGAGACGGAGCTGGACGATAAGCACAGCCACAGGCAACGCTCCAAGGAGGTCAACGCCATCGTCTTTGTTTCTCGCGCGTCCTCATCGACGGAGGCAGCAGCCTCAACCTCCTCTACCGGTCTTCGCTGGAGAAGATGGGCATTCGCGAATGCGACCTGCGCCTGACTAACACAACGTTCCACGGTGTGCTGCCGGGACCGGCTTGCGCCCCGCTGGGTAAAATCCAGCTGGACGTCATCTTTGGGACCGAGGAGAACTTCCGCCGCAAGCCGATCGGGTCCGAGGTGGTAAACCTGATGAGCTCCTACCACGCTCTCCTTGGGCGCCCCGCACTCGCCAAGATCATGGCCGTCCCCCACTACGCATACCTCAAGACGAAGATGCCGGGACCCAACGGCGTGATCACCGTCCCCGGCTGCTTCAGGCGGTCAATGGAGTGTGCCTCAGCCGGTTCCAAACTGGCAGAGACCCTCATCATAGCCAAGGAGAAGCGCGTGATCATTCGCAACGTGGCCATGGCCCAAAAAGACATGCCGGCTAGCAGCAAGACGGCTGGAGAAGAAGCTCTCCAGCCGGCAAAGGAGACGAAGAGGATCCTGCTCGACCCCTCCGACCCAACCAAGTTCGTCACCGTTGGTGCCAACTTGGACAGCAAATACGAAGGCGCGCTTGTCGACTTCCTCCGTGAGAATCGGGATATCTTTGCATGGTCACCCAAGGACATGCCAGGTGTACCGAGGGAGTTCACCGAGCACTCACTTCATGTGCGGCCGGATGCCAAGCCAGTCAAGCAACCTCTGCGCCCGTTCGCAGAGGAGAAGAGGAAGATTATCGGTGATGAGATCACCCAGCTCCTTGCAGCCGGGTTCATCATGGAAGTGTTCCACCCGGACTGGCTGGCAAACCTAGTCCTATTGTCTTTTTTAGATTGCTATTCCGGTTACAATCAGATCCGGTTAAACCCGGCTGACCAGATTAAGACATCATTTATCACCCCCTACGGGGCTTTCTGCTATGTAACCATGCCTTTCGGTCTGAAGAATGCAGGCGCTACGTATCAGCGCTGCATGCAGAAGTGCTTGCACTCACAGATCGGCCGAGATGTGCACGCCTATTTGGACGATGTGGTCATCAAGACCAAGGAGAAGCGCACCCTCCTCGAAGATCCGGGAGAGACATTTGGCAACCTCCGGCTATACCAGATGAAGTTGAACCCGGAGAAATGCATCTTCGGGGTCCCATCCGGCCAGTTACTCGGTTTCCTCGTATCGCAACGAGGGATCGAGGAGAATCCGGAGAAGATCACGGCCATCGAGAGGATGCAGTCGCCCAGAGCCTGCTTGGAGTCCAGAAGTTCACCAGATGCCTGGCCTCCCTCAGCCGTTTCGTTAGTCGGTTGGGGGAGAAGGCACTCCCATTGTACCAGCTGATGATGAAGACGGACAAGTTCTCCTGGACCTCGCAAGCCGACGCCGCCTTTCATGACCTCAAGCGCATGCTCTCCACAATGCCGGTTCTAGCCACGCCGGCTAGCAAGGAGCCGATGTTGCTCTATATAGCAACCATCAGCCGGGTCGTCAGCATCGTCCTGGTGGTGGAGCGCCACGAGGAAGGCATGACTCGGCCGATTCAGAGGCCCGTCTACTACCTCAGCGTGGTTCTCTCCCTCTCCAAACAGAACTACCCCCACTACCAGAAGATGTGTTACGGCGTGTAACTGGCATGCAAGAAGCTCAAGCACCACTTCCAAGAGCATCCTATTAAGGTGGTGTGCACTACACCCTTTTCAGAAATCATCGGCAACAAGGACGCCACCGGCCGAGTCGCCAATTGGGCTATCGAGCTCGCTACCTACTCCATCCAGTATGAGCCCTGGCTCACGATCAAGTCGCAGGCGCAGGCGGACTTCCTCGTCGACTAGGCCGAGACCCAATACCTCCCACCGGTTCCAGATTCGGACCATTGGAGGATGCTCTTTGACGTATCGAAGATGCTCGGGGGCTTGGGAGCTGGCATCGTGCTCACCTCGCCCAAATGAGACTGGCTCGAGTATGTCCTGCAGATCCACTTTAAGGCCTCCAACAACGTAGCCAAATACAAGGCATTGGCGCATGGCCTCCAGCTAGCCGGAGAGATTGGTGTCAACCGGATCCTTTGCTTTAGCGATTCGTATCTGGTGGTGCAGCAAGTATCCGGAGAGTGGGATGCTTGCGATGCAAACATGGCTCTCTACCGGTTCCACATATAGAAGCTCAACGCCTCCTTTGATGGATGTGAATTTCACCACATCCCTCGCGCCAACAACGAGGCAGCCGATTTGCTCGCACGAATCGGATCCACCAGGCAGGCGATCCCACTTGGGGTCTCCTTGGAGCACCTGCGCAAGCCCTTCATCAACCCGTCACCCGAGTCAGATTCCATCATATGGGCAGGGAGCGCTCTGGTTGATGGGGCGGCAGATGCAGAGCTGGCAGAACCTCCAAAGAAGAAGTCCCGTGCCAACTCCGGCAAGTCCGTACCCTCTGGCTCGCTTGACCCGGGGGCTGCCGACTCATCAAGCGGCTCGGGGGCTGCCGTCCCGGGTACCTCACCCAGACGACCACCCAACAACCATCAACCGGAAAGCGGAAGCATCCTCATCATCCGGGAAATACCATCCTGGGCACAACCCTTCATGAACTACATCGCCAACGGGGAGCTTCCGGATGACGAGGTGGAGGCCAGGCAAATCCGGTGCCGCGCGCACACGTACACCATCATCAACAAAGAGCTGTACAAGCGCAGCGTATCTGGCATCTTCCAAATGTGTGTTGACGTGGACACAGGCTACCGGCTATTCAAAGACATCCAGCAGGGCAAGTGCGGGCACCACGCTTCGTCAAGGGCGATAGTCACCAAGGCGTTTCGCCATGGTTTATATTGGCCCCCGCCCTCGAAGGCGCTGAACAGCTAGTCCGCGTGTGCAATGGGTGCCAGCGCTTCGGGTAGCAAAGGCATATGCCGACTTCGGTGCTCAAGACCATACCGATCACCTGGCCCTTCGCCGTTTGGGGCCTCGATATGGTTGGTCCCTTCAAGCGGGCATGCGCAGGCATGACCCATCTGCTGGTGGCGGTGGACAAATTTACAAAGTGGATCGAGGCCAAGCCCATCCGGAACCTAGACAGGGTGACAGTTGTCACCTTCTTCACTGATATCATCAACCGGTTCGGCTACCCTAACAGCATCATCACCGACAACGGCACGAACTTCGCCAAGGGGGCCTTCGCCCGGTTCTATAGCAACAAGGGCATCCGGCTAGACCTCGCTTCCGTCGGGCACCCGCAGTCCAACGGGCAAGTCGAAAGGGTAAACGGCTTAGTGCTAGCTGGCATCAAGCCACGCCTCATCGAGCCTTTGGATCAGTCGCTCGGATGCTCGATCGAGGAGCTTCCGGCTGTGTTGTGGAGCCTCCACCCCACGCCGAATAGGTCAACCGGCTATACCCCGTTCTTCCTGGTCTACGGATCGGAAGCTGTCCTCTCCGCGGATATCGAGTTCGACACTCTGTGCAAGCTCCTCTATGATGAAAAGGCCAACCAAGAGGCAAGGGAAGATGGTGTGGACCTCCTCGAGGAGGCCCGCGAGCTGGCATTGTCCAGATCGGCCATGTACCAGCAACGCCTACGCCACTACCATTCAAGCTGGATCCGCCCTGTCGTGTTCCGCGAGGGCGACCTAGTCCTCCGGCTGGTGCAGGACACGAAGGGCATGCACAAGCTGTCGCCACCCTAGGAGGGTCCCTTCATCGTCAGCCGGGCGCTGTCCAACGACTCCTACTACCTCATCGACGCGCAGCAGCCGTGCAAGAACCAGATGGACAAGTCAGATGAGGAAACCGAGCTTCCCTAGAACGCGGCCTTGCTACACCCGTTTTACACCTAGTCACCAGAACAATCTATGTATCCCGCAAACCCTATGAATGAAAATGCGGACCCCTACGAGATGCTCGGGGGCTCCTTGCTAGAAATGTGTATGCATCTGTTTTCCGGTTCAGATTTTCCGGCTCCGGCAACCCCTACCCGGGGGCTTGCTAGCTGGCCCGACATGCTAAGGCAACAAACCGGCTGAGTAGTGTGCGACGATGTCGGGGGCCCACTCTTCGTCTCAGCTATAGACCGCAACCGGGCTATCCGGCTAGCAAGAGCAAAAGCCCGAGGCATCCCACATGAAAAACATGGAGGATATGCGACAGATCGGGCGTCCCGACCTTGCAACTAGCTTAAAACAATTCGGCTGCTAAGCCGCTAGTAACGTGTGTAATGTATTGTCAGCTCCCTTCGATTCCGGCTGCAGACCGCAACCCGGCTGCCCGGCAAGGACACAGCGAAAACAGTGGAGCACACGGGAAAACGACTAAGTGTCCAGAAAGGTACAAGCTAGTTTTCAAAAAAAAATCCGCCTTCTAGCAGACTAACCTATTAACGGGTGAGAATGTATGTGTACGTATATATATTTGTATGACTACTTCGAGTCAGAATTCAGGAAGGAACAAAGAAGAAGATTTGAAGCCCTTGCCTTCATCAACCACTCAGAATCTCGGGGGCTACACCCAGTGGGTGCGCTTGCGTGCCCCCACTGGAGTGTTAGTTCCCTCAGCTACAGGCTATCAGCCAACGGAAGCAACCGACTAAGATGCGTCTAGTCGGACGAAGCTAGAGGACTTAAGAAAAGAAAGAAGATTCGAAGTACCTGGCTACGCCAGCTACTCCGAATCTCGGGGGCTACACCTAGTGGGTGCGCTGACGCGCCCCCACTGGAATTGCAGTTCCCCCGGCTAAAGGCGTTCAGCTGAGCGAAGTCAGCCGGACAAAGTCAGTCGGTGAAATGTTGAAAGGACATGCAAAAAACACAAGTTGAAGGAAAACCAAATAAGTTCAGTTTAACATCAAAAGGAAAGGGAAGACGAAGCTTCCATAAGTTTACCCGGCGCCAGAAGCAGTCGATACAGACAAACGAGTTTCAAACAAGACAGAATAAACAAATACACCCGACATCCTGGGGAGATAGCTAAATGGCGAGGCCCTTGCCGTGCGGAGTGCCTCGGCTGGCAGCAGTCTCAGGCGGCGGAGGTGGTGCTACGGCCGATCCGGTTCCAGCATCGCCAGCCGGCTGCGTCGAGGCTTCCGCATCCGGAGTGCTGATAGACTCTGAGTCGGTGAGCACCTTGTCGGGATCCACATAGTCGGCAATCTTGATGGCGGAGGCCCAGAGCTCCGGATGGGCCTGGCGGATGGCGGCAAGGTCGGCGCCAGCGCGGAAACCCCCGTCGATCTTCTCGACGCGGGCGTCCTTGTACCACGAGAGCATGAGGGCCAGGGCCATCTCCGCTCCGGCTCACGCAGCCAAGTCTCGCAGCCGGTCCATGGCAGCCGGCACCTCTCCCACCTTCGCGGCCAGCTACGCCATCGTCTCCGGGATCGGAGCGTACGGCCACATGAAGGAGAAGATGGTATGCGCCGCGTGGCGAAGCTTGGCAGCTTCCTCGCCGAGAAGGACGACGAGCTCCTGGGCTGTCAGCTGTGCTCCCGGCCAGTTCTCTTGTAGCCAGTTGTAGGCCAGCAGGTCTATGCCGGGATAAAAGGCTGTCAAAAAAAGATAGTCAGATCCGGCTACCAGTTCCGGAAAGACGGGAGGAGACAGAAAAGGGAGCTTACCCTTAGCCGTATGTCCGACTTGCATCAACTCTTCCACCAAGGACTTCTCCTTCATCGGCAGCCGCTTGATTTCCTTCTCTTGGTCCTTGTTCTAGGCCTCGAGAAGGGTGAAGGCGTCGATCCGGCTGGCGAGCGAGGCATCGCGTTCCTTGACGATGGCCTCCAGAGTATCCACCTTGGCGTGTCAAGCCTTGTTCTGCAGCCATAGCGTAGAGTTGGACTTGCTCAGACGGTCGTTCGCCTTCTTCATGCGACCGATCTCCCGCTGAGCGCACACAAGGATAGCTGCGACAAAACCGGCTATCGTAAAAAAAGGATGATTCCGGATGAAGCAAACTTACTCTAGGAGGTTCCGTTGGCAGCAACAAGCTTCTGCTCCAAGGAACGATTCCTGCCGGCTGCTGCCTCGAGCAGCCGCTCCTCCACCGCCAGCTTAAGGGTGGCGGCTAGATCCGTCTGGGAGGAAGTAGAGGAGGCGTCGTCATCCATGGCATTGACAGCCAGAGACTCCTTCACCGCAACCACCGCCGCCCTCCATTGCTCCCCCGGCTCGTACTCGGAGTTGTCATAGCCGACAACTACGAGCTCCTTGCCGGTGGCCGCCCTCTGTGTCCCCACAGAAGAGCTGTCCCCTCTCTGCGAATTGGTCTCAACCATATCCGGCTGGACCACTGTGGCCGGTTGGGGACCCCCCGCTCCGGCTGAGGCAGCCGGTTCATCTCGAGGCAGCAGCGGAGGTGGTGCCTCGGATGAAGGAGGGGCGGAGGCAGACGTGGGCGGCGCGCGGTGTGGTGACCCAGTCAGCGCCCCCGCCGGGCTCGCGGCCCCAAAAGAGACCGAAGGCAAACAGGAAAAAGCGAAAGAAGCGGAAGACAGTAAAGGCGCCCGGAGAAGGACTTACCCCTGTACCACCAGGGGCGGCCCTTTCTTCCGGCCAAGGCAGCTCGGGGGAGGGGCGCTGGTCCGGCACCTCCGCGGCAGGACGATTGGCGCTGGACCAGCTGGAGGCACTCTCGCCAGCGCTTGACCGGCTGGAGTCGCCGTCTGTCGCAAGTCTCCGTGCCGGCTCGGAGGCAGGTGCGGCCTCTCCTCCCTCCTCGACCTCCGCGTGGGGATCGGTGGCCGGCTCGTCGTTCCGGCTGGGGAAGGCGTCCCCGTCCCCATCTGACTCCTCACCAGACCACCGAGCACGCGGCTCGGGCAAGTCAGGCGTGAATGTTTGAAGAGGGGCGTCGCCCTCCTCATGAAGGATGCAAGGGAAGATCTGCCGAGTACGAGAGATTAGTCGGATAAAATAAAAAAAGAAGGGAAAGAAATACAAAGGAAAACTCCGGCTATGAAGACCTACCAGGGGCGCACGGTTGTCACGACTGTAAGGGGCCAGCCCGAACTTCCAGCCTTCCGGCAGCTCCTCCTTGGTGATGGTCCACACCCACTCCTTCAGATTATGGTAGCGGGGGTCACGGTGAGACAGCCGGGTCGGGTCTAGCCGGCCGAAGTAGAAGCACATCTTGTGCCTTCGCTGCTACAGTGGCATCATCAGCCGGGACATCCAGCGGAGGGTGATGTCCAGGCCGGTTAGACTAGCGGTGATGAGGGCGCGCATGCGTTGCAGCATCGCATCTGACTCCGTCCTCTCGCCATAGATCTTCAGGTCCCAATGCTGTCGGCTAGATTCCACGTCCTGGAACGCCGGAAGATTGATCCGGTCGATGGCGGTGAGGTTCTGGACGTAGAAGTACGACTGCTGCCACAGTCGTACCGTGTCATGCAGCAAGAACTTCGGGTAGCTGGTCTGCACGCGGGAGTAGATGGAGGCGCCGCCGTAGACGACCCGCGGCCCCTTCGTGAACTGGACGTGCGGCCGGACTCGGAAGAGCCAGCAGAAGAGGCCAAGATCCGGCTGGATCCCGAGGTAGCTCTCGCAGAAAGCTATGAAGTGCGCCAGCGTGCCGATTGCGTTGGCGCCGAGATGGTGGAGGCGGAGGTTGAAGAAGGCAAGGAAGGTGAGGAAGAACGGGTGCACCGGCAGCACGAACCCGCGCGCCAGGTGCGAGAGGAAGATCACCCGTTCCCCCTCCGCCGGATGGGGCGACACCTCCCTCGCCAGCGCAAGCCGCACCGCCACTTCCTCCTCCGACGGCAGGATGCGGGTGGCGCGATACTTTTGGATGTGATCCTCCGTGACGGAGGAGCCACACCAGGCTCCGCGCTCGGCAACAATTTCCGGTTCGCTGGAGGGCGCGGCGGCGGATGAGTGGCGGTGGCCTGTACCGCCAACAATGACAAACGGGCGGCGCGGTGGGCTACAGCAGCAACGACGACGAAGCACAGAAAGCAAGAGCGCAGAAGAGAAGAAGGCAACTGGGAGCGGGGGAAGCGAAGAAGAAGAACTACCCTCCCCCGGGTGCCCCTTTAAAGGCCTGGAAGGGCAACCGTCCATGACGCCACGCGACATCCATCGAGGCGCTTCCCACCCCAACCGCCACCCTAGATCTCTTGTGTAGACGCGGGGTGCGCAGAAGATCCCGGAGCGAGAACCGAAGCGTGAGGCGGCAGTTTCCAGAGGCGACGTACGACGTGACGTTCCACTGCCTGCCACAGAGCAATGATGGCACGTGCGCGCGTGGCCAGTGTCAGCACTAGCGTCACGGGTAGCGCAACCGCTAGGCGTAGCCGGCCAAAAATTCAAAATGAAGAGGGAGCGCGCGCACATTTCACCTAAGGGCGAAATCTACACGCGCTCGAGGGCTAGTGTCGGGGGGATGACCTCCGGATACCCCAACCGGACAAGAAACACAACAGTCGGATCGTGTCCGGCTGGCCAAACGCAGCCAGACAAGGCAAGTCAAGCCGGCTACCGTGAGGTAGTCGGAGCGGTAGGAAGCAGCCGGCTACAGCAGTGTAGCCGGAACGAATCAAGAGGACAAGGCAACGTGCAGCATAGTGCGCGGTACGTCTTGTACAACGACAAGACCGGCAACTACTCAGCCATACCGAAGACTTTGCGGGGATGATGCGGGAACAATTGCCCAATGCTGATGACAGGCTCGCACGGCGTTCACTGTGCCCACGACAGCCATACCGCTCGTACTCTGATGGGACACGGTTGTACCGGATACTGTAGATGACCAGCCGGCTTGGGCCCACCCGTGGGGCCCGCCAGTCGGACTGGCCAGTGAGACTGTTGCCTCTCTGCCTATATAAGGAGAGACATGGCCTCAGTAGAAAGGGTTGGTCATTGTGCATTTAAGGCAGTAGCAGGAGAATACAGCTCGAGGAGCACTTGTAGCTCGTATATCCCTCATAGTCACATCGGTAGGAGTAGGAGTTTTACCTCACCACGAGGGCTCCGAACCTGGGTACTTCCTACGTCCAGCTACGCTTGCTTGTCTCCAATCCCGTCCGCGGACGTCGTCGATAGCTTCCTTGCTAGTCCCCACACCTCTATCTAACCTTCTTAGGTACTGCCGTTCCCAACACAACGACATGGCTTCTTTAATCATGGTGTTTAATCTACATGTTAGTCTACTAAGAGCATCCTCTACCACATTGGCTTTGCCGGGGTGATAGTGAATGTCAAGGTCATAATCCTTGATTAACTCTATCCATCTCCTTTTCCTCATATTCAGCTCCTTTTGGGTGAAAATATACTTCTTACTCTTGTGATCCGAATAAATCTCACAGCGGTTACCCATGAGGTAATGACAGCAGGTCTTCAAAGCTAAAACTATGGCTGCTAGTTCTAAGTCATGGGTACGGTAATTTTTCTCATGTTGCTTTAGTTGTCTAGAGAGATATGATATGACTTTGCCTTCTTGCATCAACGCACATCCAAGACCAATCTTGGATGCATCACAATACACATCAAAAGGCTTCTTGATATCTGGCATAATGAGAATCGGGGTTGAAATCAATCTCTTCTTGAGCTCTTGAAAACTTGCTTCACATTTGTCCGTCCATTCAAACTTCTGATGTTTCTTCAATAGTTGGGTCAGTGGTCTTGTGATGCTTGAAAATCCTTTTACGAACTTGCGGTAATATCCCGCTAATCCGAGAAATGCACGGAATTGGGTTTGAGTGGATGGGGTTTTCCATTCTTCAACATCCTTAATCTTGGTGGGATCGACAACAATTCCTTCTGCCGACACGATATGTCCTAGGAATGCTACTTCCTTCAACCAGAACTCACACTTGCTAAAGTTAGCATACAACTGATGCTCTCTAAGGGTTTCAAAGATGGTCCTCAGGTGTAGCTCATGGTCTTCTTCTGATTTGGAATATATCAGAATATCATCGATAAAAACAACGACAAACTTATCCAGGAAGTTCATAAAAATCTTATTCATGAGATTCATGAAATAAGCGGGGGCATTGGTTAATCCAAAAGACATGACAGTGTACTCATACAATCCATATTCGGTGGTGAAGGCGGTCTTTGGGATATCCATTGCACGAATCTTGAGTTGATGATAACCAGTTCTAAGATCAATATTAGAAAACACTCTGGCACCAGTCAACTGGTCAAACAGATCTTCTATCTTCGGTAGTGGGTACTTGTTCTTGATGGTGACAACATTCAGCTTCCGGTAATCCGTGCACAAACGGTTACCTCCATCTTTCTTATCCACATACAAAACAGGCGATCTCCATGGCGATGCACTTGGTTGTATCAAACCTTTCTCCAGCATAGCATCAAGTTGCTTCTTTAGCTCCACTAATTCAGAAGGGTTCATACTATAAGGTCTCTGAGCTATGGGTCTAGTTCTAGGAACTCGTTCAATGATGAACTTTATATCCCGATCTAGGGGCATGCCGAGCAATTCATCTGGGAACACGTCAGGGTATTCACAGACTACTCTGACTTGGTCTAGGGTTGGTTGGGCTAGACTCTTGTTGCATTTGAATTGACGGGGCAGCGTCTCAGATACATGCTCTACTGATACTCCAGTGCTACTGGTCATGGTTATGGCTTTCTTAGCACAGTCGATTAACCCTTTATGTTTCGACATCCAATCCATTCCTAGTACTACTTCCAAACCTTTGGTTCCAAGTACTATTAGATTAGCATAAAAATCTATTCCATGGATTCTGATAGGTACAGCCTTGCAAATTTTTCTAGCTTTGGTAGTTGAACCAGGTATTTGAACTATCATAACATGCTTCAATTTTGTTGGTTGAATCTTACTAGTACATGCAAATTCTTCTGTAACAAATGAGTGTGATGCTCTAGAATCAAACAACACTCTTGCAAGCACTTAGTTAACAGAAAACATACCCAACATGACATCTGGTGCTTCCTGAGCTTCTTCAGCATTCATTTGGAACAAACGGACGTTGCGGTTGAGCGGGTTCCCTAGGGTAAATCTCTTTCTAGGCTGAACACGGCGTTGCTACTAAGCGGGTGCATTCACATTGGTGGTTGCTGCAAGCTTCTTGGGGCACTCGTTGGATTAGTGACCCTTGACTCTGCATTCAAAGAAAGTAATAAGGGACTTGTCTTTTCCTGCAATAGGCACAACATTGCTTCTAGTCCTTGGGGCAGTATTTTTGTTGTTGCTGCTTTTTGTTGTTGGACTTGGGCGATGCATGGTTGAACTTATTGGAGTTGCCGAGGTTATTGTGGTGGTTTCCTCCAGACCTCAAGTTTCCTCTGCCATGATTGGGATAATTTGGACGGGACATAGGGGGTCTATTGTTTCTTGGGGCATATCCTGCAGACGGGTTGGGGCGATACTTCTGGGTATGGTGGGATCCAGGCTGCTGCATCATCCTGCACTTTCGATTGCCATTGGCTTGGTTTATCTTCCCTTCCATATGGATAGCAAAGTCCACTAAAGCTTCAAGCTCATCAAAGGAAATGTTGACTAGCACGGTTTGCATCTCATCATGCAGTCTGTTCAGGAATCTCTCTTTCTTCTTTGCTTCAGTGTCAATCTCATCAGGGGCATATCTAGCTACTGACAGAAATCTGTCACGGTACTCAACCACAGTCATCCTTCCTTATTTCAAATCTCTAAACTCATCCCTCATCCTCTTAATTAGACCCGGGGGCACATGGGTCCGGCTAAACTTGATTTTGAACTCCTCCCAAGTCATCATCTGACCTCCGTTCATGGTACGGGTACTATTCCACGAGGATCTTGCATCACCTTCTAGATAATGGGTGGCAAGTAGTACTTTTTCATTGGCCTCAACTCCTGCAACCTCTAAATTGTTCTCCATGGTTTCCAGCCAGTCATTAGCATCTATGGGTTATTCAGACTTATTAAATATAGGGGGATTGGTGTTTTGAAAGTTCTTTGAGCTTGGATCCATGGTTATCCTCGTTTCCGTGGCCTTGATTATTGTGGGCCATCTGAGCTATCTGTTGAAGAGTGTCTAAGTTGGCTTGACGTTCGGCTCTACTAGCTTCACGGTCAGAAACTAACATTTGCAGAATTTGCAGCATTGGGTCCTGAGATGAACTGCTTTCTCCGGGATTTCCATGAGTCATCTGAAGATTGAGATAGATAATGAGATAAGGGGGAAATTTCTAGGGTTTATGGGTTTGTTTTAGAAACTTTAAACTTGGAGTTTGACTCAGGTTTTGCAAACTAACAACTTTCTCTCATTCATTCATTCATTCATTCATAGCACCCAATACAAACACACACCACAGCACAAATAGAAAACAGATGGTTTTAGGAACCATTCTGTTAAGCTACGATACAAAGGGACCAGGTACAACTCACTCCTACGGTAGTGCCAAGTGCATCTAATCATCATCAATGAAGGCGGCATCATCTTCATCAGTGTGATCCTCAATGGCCTCGTCCTCCAGGTAGTCGTCATCATCACTGAGGTAAGAGTAGAGATTTCCATGGATATCTTCACCTTCCTCCTCCTTTGCTTCAAGCTGGACCTCCTGTTCACGGATGGTCTTCTCGAGAGTGGCTACCTTCTTGCGACGATGATCGATGATGCGATCCTTCTTGTCACGCCGACGACGAAGTGAATGGTGCTCCTTGGCGAGGATGGCGAGGGTCTGGTCCTTCCTGACTGCAATGGCATGGTTATGGTTGGCGTAGGCACGGGCCTTGTCCAACTCCTTCTGTCTATCATACAACATGAAGTCGAGATTAACCACCTGGTGTTTTAGCTTCGGGTGTCCTGGCATCTCTATCGTGGGATGACCTCCGGATACCCCAACCGAACAAAAACCATGGCAGTCTGCTCGCATCCGGCTGGCTGAGCGCAGCTGGACACGAACAAGTCAAGTCGGCTACTTCACGGTAGCCAAAACCGCGAGGAGCAGCAAGGCACGGGACCAGCTACATCAGCATAGCCGGACTCAATCAGGAGGACAATACGACATGCTGCACAGTGTGCGGTACGCCCTGGTACGATGACAAGACCCGCAACTACACGGCCATACCGAAGACTTTGCTGGTTGACACGGGAACAGTGGCCAGAGGCTAACGACAGGCTCGCACGGTGTTCACTATACCCACAACGACCCTACTGCATGTACTCTAATGGGATGTAAGTGTACCGAATACTGTAGATGACCAGCCGGCTGGGACCCTCCTGTGGGGCCTACAAGCCGGACTGGCCAGTGAGACTATTGCCTCTCTGCCTATATAAGGAGAGGCAAGGTTCTCGTAGCAAGGGTTGGCCTTAGTGCATTTAAGGTGGTAGCTAGAGAATACAACTTAGGGAGCGATTGTAGCCCGTATACTACTCATAGTCAGATCGACGGGAGTAGGAGCTTTACCTCACCACGAGGGCTCTGAACCTTGGTACTTCCTGTGTCTTGCTACACTTGCTTGTATCCAATACTGTATGCGCACACCGTTGAGAGCTTCCCTGCTAGTCCCCACACCTCTATCTAACCTGTTTAGGTACTGCCGTTCCCGATACAACGACAGTTGGCACCCACCGTGGGGCGAGATGGCTTCGACCGAAGTCACGTTCCGCACGGGACCCCACACTTCAGCCGGTGAGCGCGTGGCCTCCGGCCTAGTGCTTACGCTCGGCAAGTTTGACTGTATCATTGACAATGCTTCCTGTTTCGCCGGATCCACGTTCCCGACAAACTGTTCCATTCTGGTTTTTGGAGACCTCCCCGTCTACGTCGCCACCGTGCTGGAGCGTTTCCCTAGGGAGATCGTTTCCATCACGGAACAGCTGCACCATGGCAGCGGCACCTCCGAAGCTCCTCGTGGTTTCGAGGTGATGATGGCCGGCTCTAGCTCTCACCCCGCTAGCCGCGGGAGCGGGGCGCGGACGAGGTCGGAACTTCCGCTCTGTCGCAGCCTAGGAACCCGGTGGAGGAGGCTATCGACCGACTCCTCGCGCCGGTTAACCTCGGGGATAACCCGGAGGAGGCGGAGGCCAACTTCGCCATGGAGAGGAAGCTTCGCCTCCAGGAATCCATGGAACTGGCTGCGAACCGGAAGCAGATCAAGATCACCCAGCGCGAGTACGACCGCGCACACGGCTTCACTCCGGCCACCATGGAGCCGAGCCGACGCGGACAAGTACGACGCCGGGGCTGCGAGCTAGGCGGTAGGATGGAGAAGGATGGTGAGACGGATCCGGTACCCGCTCTCATTCGGCCCACCTACAGCACACCCATCAAGAACCTGCACGCGGCGCGAGCCACGGCAGATGAATTTCCCAACCTAGAGGGCGAGAAACAAGACCAGCAGCACGCCCAGGTGCAGGAGCTCCTCCGGATCGCGGACGAGCAGGATGATGCCAACATGTAGATGCAGGAGGACCCGAGCTGCTCTAAGGGAAGCAAGCCGCCCACCAACAGCAGAGGCGCACCCCTCGAGACCCAGCAGGCGTCCTCTCCTCCGTCTAAGGCCCACAGCAAGCGCCGCAGCTCTGGCAACAAGGGCGAGCCGCGCCAGGAGAAAACGGTGAATAGCAACCCACCGCCTCCCCCTCCACCAACCAGAGCACCAAGACCTACCGGTTCCCTTCTCTCGGGCTAGGTAGGAGCTCCCAACCCGGATCGTCCGGATGCCCGCGACCGCATCGAGCTCCTTGCTCAAGCGCCCATCACGGAAGAGGAAGACTCCACCGGACCGGTTTGTTTTGGACCCTGCATTCAGAGTGAGCCATTTCCGGATAAGTTCACCCTTCCCAGGGATATCCCCAAGTACGACAACAGCATGAAGACGGAAAATTGACTGACTAACTATGCCACGGCAGTCGGCATCGCCCATGGAAACAAGCGCACAGATGTGTGCTACGTCCCCCTTATGCTAACCGGGTCAGCGAGGACATGTCTCAACAGCCTCGCACCCAACAACATCAACGCCTGGCCAGACTTTGAGAAGGTGTTCGTCTTCAACTTCAATGGCACGTACAAGCGTCCGGGCCGCCCGTGTGACCTAGCCTTGTGCGTTCAGGGCGACCGTGAGACGGACCGCGAGTACCTCACCAGGTGCATAGAGCTGCGCAACACCTGCAAGGGCATCCTGGAGAGCCAGGCCATCGGCTTCTTCATCGAGGGGTGCTGAGAAGGCACCATGTTTCGCCACCGGCTATTATGTGACGGCCGAAAACCATGGCGGAGCTGATGACGGTTGAGGACCAGTACGCCATGGCGGATGACGGGATGAAGAACCCCTCCGAGTAAGTGCTGACGGGCGTCCGACTCCGTCGGAGCCAGCTCGCAATCGTCCGAGCCATCCAGATGGAGAAGACGGATCCTCTAGGTGCCACGGCAATGACAACCGGTTCCATGGGGACCGCCAAGCTGGATAGCAGAAGCCTTTCTACCACGCGCGGCAGGTCAACGCTGTGGAGGGCATGCCTGATGCACCGGCTAACGATAGAAGAAGGCACAAGCCGCGGCTCACCTTCGACCAAATGTTTGACGGCCCGTGCAAGTGGCATAGTGGTCCATTCAAGCCGGCTACGCACACCACCCGGAACTGCAGCTGGATCCACTAGCTAAAGGACCAGGGCAACCAGCAACGTCTACCCTTGCCCCCTCCTGGTGGACCCCCACCACTGGCTAGGGGAGCCGGTAATGATGGTAATGGCGGCAACAAAAACAATGGGTACCCTCAGCCGTACATCGCCTACCTCATCTTCGAGACGGAGCTAGACGACAAGCATAGCCGCAGGCGGCACTCCAAGGAGGTCAACGCCATCGTCTCCCCAGTCCCTCAGTACCTGAACTGGTCGGAGACCCCCATCACCTGTAGCTGGGGGGATCAGCCAGATCAGCTTCCGATTCATGGGGGCTACACCATGGTGCTTGACTCCCCTCATCGTCTCCAACGAGCGCACCTGCCGCTTCTCTCGCGTCCTCATCGACGGAGGCAGCAGCCTCAACCTTCTCTACCGGTCTTTGCTCGATAAGCTTGGCATCCGTGATTGCGACCTCCGCCTGACTACCATGACGTTCCATGGAGTACTGCCAGGACCGGGTTGCGCTCCGCTGGGTAAAATCCAACTAGATGTCATCAGGACCGATGAGAACTTCCGGCACGAGCCGATATGGTTCGAGGTGGTGAACCTGTCGAGTTCCTACCATGCTCTCCTCAGGTGCCCAGCCCTCGCCAAGTTCATGGCCGTCCCCCACTACGCGTATCTCAAGACGAATATACCGGGACCAAACGGTGTGATCACCATCGCTGGCTGCTTTAGGTGGTCGATGGAGTGCGCCTCAGCTGGCTCCAAGCTGGCAGAGGCCCTCATCATAGCCGAAGAGAAGCACGTGATCATGCGCAATGTGGCCGTGGCCTAGCAAGAAATGCCGGCTAGAAGCAAGCCAGCTGGAGAAGCAGCTTTCCAGCCGACAAAGGAGACGAAGAGGATTCTGCTTGACCCCTCCAACCTGACAAGTGTGTCACCATTCGTGCCAACTTGGACAGCAAATAGGAAGGCGCGCTCGTCGACTTCCTCCGTGAGAATCGGGACATCTTCGCTTCGTCAACTAAGGACATGCCAGGTGTGCCAAGGGAGTTCGCCGAGCACTCGCTTCATGTGCGGCCGGATGCCAAGCCGGTCAAGCAGCCTCTGCGCCGGTTCGCAGAGGAGAAAATAAAGATCATTGGTGACAAGATCACCCGGCTGCTTGCAGCCAGGTTCATCATGGAGTTGTACCACCCGGACTGGTTGTCCAACCTTGTCCTAGTGTTGAAGAGGAACAAGACCTAGCGCATGTGTATCGACTACACCAGCCTAAACAAGGCGTGCTCGAAAGACCCTTTCGCTTTGCCCCATATCGATCAAGTTATCGATTCCACCATTGGCTGCGATTTGTTGTCCTTCTTGGATTGTTACTCCGGTTACAATCAGATCCGGCTATACCCGGCTGACCAGATAAAGACATTGTTTATCACCCCATACGGGGCTTTCTATTATGTAACCATGCCTTTCAGTCTGAAAAATGCAGGCGCTACTGATACATTGCAAATGTATCAATAATTTTTGATGTTCCATGCTTGGTTTTATCCACTTTCTTGTGTTTTGTCCACACTTTGGAGTACTTTTCATATGATTTCTTAGACTAACCTATTAACAAGTGCCACAGTGCCAGTTGCCTGTTTTCTGCTGTTTTTGGTTCCAGAAAAGTCAGAAAATTAATATTCTCGGAATTGGACGGGACAAAAGCCAAAGTGCCTATTTTTCCGGAAGTCATCAGATGCCAGAATACGAGACGCAGAGGGGCCAAAGGGCGGCCACACCACCTGCCCGCGCGGCCAGGCTTGGCCCATGCCAGGGGGTGGTGTGGCCAGCCCAGGCACCCCCTCGGCCTCCCCTTCCTCCTATATATTACCCTCGGGACGAAAACCCTAAGTGCCCGATCAAAAATCCACGAAAGAGTCTTTAGCCGCCGTCATCTCCATCCCTAGACCGGGAGGGATCTGAAGCTCTTCCCGGCACCCTGCTGGAGAGGGGAATTCCCCCTGGAGGCCTTCTTCATCACCATGCAAGCCTCCGGTGTGATGCGTGAGTAGTTCATCCTTGGACTACGGATCCATGTTGTAGCTAGATGGCTGGTTCTCCTCCTTTGTGCTTTCATGTCTAGATCTTGTGAGCTCCGTTCATGATCAAGATCATCTATTTGTAATTCTGCATGTTGTGTTTGCGAGGATCCGATGGATATTGAGATGCTATTTCAGATTGATTATTGATTCTATCATGTCTTTGTTATTTGTGATCTTGCATGCTTTTCGTTGTTAGTAGCTATCTTGGCCAAGTAGATGCTAGCAACTCCAAGAGTTAGTATTTATGCTCGATAGTGGGTTCATGCCTCTGGTAATCTGGGGAAGTGACAGAAATCTCTAAGGTACTAGATGTGTTGTTGCTACTAGGGAGAAAACAAGAATCCTTTGTTCATAGAACAATCGTATTGTTTACTTTACACGCAGTTCGTAAAGCAATAATCTGTTGCTTGCAACTTAATACTGGAAGGGGTTCGGATGATAACCTGAAGGTGGATTATTAGTCATAAATGTAGTTGGATGGAGGTCTATGTATAATGTTGTAATGCCCAATCAAGTTCCAAAGGAGTCAAGATGATTAGTATATGCATATATTGCTTTCTTGATGTTTGTCAATTGCCCCGTTGTAATTTGTTCACCCAGCATGTTATCTATCTTAAGGAGAGCCACCTCTAGTGAACTATGGATCCTGGTCCTTTTTTTACATACAATCTATAAACTGTTTACTGCTTTGTGTTTACTTTCTGCAAACTTTTCCTTCTTTCCATTCGATACGTCTAATCCTCTGTTTTCAGCAAAACATGGTGAGATTGACAACCTCATCGCAAGTTGAGGACAAAGTTCTGTGGTTGTGTTGTGCAGGTCTCCACGTTGCTGCTAGCACCGGTAGTGCGCCCTGCCAAGGCTCAGCTAGCAACACCTTTGGGGTGTTTCCTTGCTCCTACTGATTCGATTAAACCTTGGTTTCATAATGAGGGAAACTTGCTGCTGTGCTCATCATACCTTCCTCTTGGGGTTCCCAACAAGCTCTACATCAACACCGCACCAGCACTTTTCTGGCGCCGTACACTGAGCCATCAAGCATTTTTCTGGCGCCGTTGCCGGGGAGACAAGGACATCTTCACAAGGGGAGTCCCTCATAACCAATCTCTTTACTTTGTTATTTTTGTTTTGCTTAGTTTCTTTTTTGCTTTGTTTGCTTGTTTCTTTATCAAAAACACACAAAAATTAGTATTACTAGTTTGCTTTCTTATTTCAAAAACACAAAAAAATTAGTTCCTTTCATAAGTTGCCACTATGTCTAGCCTTGCTCCAATCACTATGTCACCCGAGGAAATGATTTTCACTTTTAAACAAGGTATTGAGGAGAGCCTCAAGGAAGCTTGGTCTAGAATCTCTGATCTACAAAAAAAAACTAAGCCTAAAATGACTCAAAGCTTGTTCCTTAGCAGTTTTTACCTTGGAATTGCTCTTTGCTATAGGTATGCTTTAGATGCTATTGTGGGGGGAGATTTCCTCCAATGTAATGAGGATGATGCTATTAATGCTATAAATAAATTGATCCTCACTTACAACTTGCCTAGCCAAACTGATATTTCTTTCGCAAAAATATTTGCTAGATTGAACACTCTTGAGACTAGCACTACTAGCTTAAAAGATTGTTATAATACGCTTAGGGAGCATCGCAATTATGTCCCAATAAATTCTGAACCATCAAAGTGGCTCCCTGCAGTAAAGATTGAGATAAACACTGAAACTTTTCAAGCTCGCTGTGATATCATATCTAAATTTTGTCTTATGCCCAATGATATTTATGAATATCTGAATACTTTGGGGCTTACTGAAGGAGGAAAAGAAATATCTCTTGCTAATAATGCTACCATATTACCTCTTGGAATAGCTGAAGGAGTGTTTACAAAGATCCTTGGGAAAATGATTTCTACTGATTATCTTGTTATTGAATGTGCAGGAAAAGGACAAATTACACTTGGAAGGTCCCTATTAAAACTCCTTGTAGCAATAATAGATGTGGGAAAGGGGACCATGCACCTTTATTCTCCACCAAAAAATCATATTTTCCCCAAGGTTAAGAATAAAAGTAAGAGAGGTAAGGGCAAGAAATTTGGTCTTAATGCTTCTTCATTTGAGAACACTTGATTCTTTCTTGCTTCTTATGCCTACCTTAAAGGCGTTAAAGAAAAGTACTTATTGGGAGATAACCCAAAAGTTTTAGATGAGTCTTGGAAGTTATTACCTTTGCAATAACCTCTCCTTATCCTTTTTATTTGCTTTTTGTGCCAAGAATAACCTCTAATGAGAGAGAAATAATGATTGGGAAAGTTGCTGTCCCGAAACAGATTTCTGTGCTTCACCGTAAACATTCGTGTAAAATGTCTGAAAGTATTTTTGAGGCGTGAATTTTTGTGCTTCTGCCCCAGGTTTTATCCAACTTTTGTTAGTTCAACTATTTTTTATTTGAGCAACAGAAGGTCTTCGAAAAAATTCGTCTTTACCTGCTGGTCTGTTTTGACAGATTTCTGCCATTTTCTGCATTTGCTTCTTGTTGGTTCCTTTTTGAGTTCTTTTGGGGAATTGAGCTTTTTGAGGGAAGTGCTACAGTAGATAGTGTTCTAATGGAAGTTTATTTGGTGTTAGAACTGAACCTTAAGACTTATTTATCTTGAGTGCACTAATGTTGCTAATAAAGATTGTGGGAAGTTTTGTATGAAGGAAAAATTTCAGGTATATGGAAGGAATGAGTAATGAGATGAAGGATGGACTAAAGCTCAAGCTTGGGGATGCCACGCATGTCACCCCAATAAATATCGAAGAAGTACGAGCGTCAAAGCTTGGGGATGCCCAAGGCATCCTCTTGTTCATCAATAAAAATTTCAGGTTTCTTCCAAACACTTCATTTTTATTGTTTCATGCACAGTTGTGTTGTTCTTGGAGCGTCTTCCTTTTCTTTTTCATTTTGGTTTTTCATTTGCTTTTGTTTGCTTAGTTTTCTGAATAAATTGGCTGGACCCCCCCTTTCATACATTGGTTTTCAAATAGTTTGGTTTGGTTTGGAAAAGAGTAGGAAAGTTCATACTTATGTGGTAAAAAGAGGTCGTTTTTGACTGTGGCCTATGCTCTGTCATGCCATGCTTGATATTGTTTTGGCTTTATTCTTAGTATTCTTTGCTGTAGCATGACTTGTTATAAACAATTGATATTGCTTAATGTGCTTTGGATGAATCATGCGTTGTTTTAGCATATTAAAGCATAGTATAGTGGTATTCTCCTTTGATGCTTTATTTGGGTTGACTTGGCACATGCTCACACGATGTTATGACTATATCAAGTCACCTAAGCCTTTATGATCCTTTAGTTTTTAACTTTTAGTATCACTTTATGCTTTGATCAATGATGTCTTGTCGCTCTGCATGATTATGGCCATTATTGCTCTCTTAGTTTGTCGCTCCCAGTCTTTTGCTAGCCTCCAAAACAAAGTATGAGTTCCACTAATGCATCCAACTCCCTAAAACCAAGTTATTCCAAAAGTCCAACATACCTACCTACTAGCTTATGCTATTCCAAGTATATTCATGCGTTTGTTTACCTTCCAAATTAAACTTGTTATGAGAAAACTAGTAATTAAAGCTCTCACGAACTTGATGGCACACTTTACTTTTTTGCATCTAATAAACTTGAACCATTGGGTCCTTCTTTGCTGCATATGTGCTTGCGCTTTATAAGTTGAAATTAGCAGAACCATGTTTCATGGGGAACACTTTCAACATTGCACTTGTACTTTGTACCCCGTTGATATCATGTTCTTTTGCTTACGGATCCCGGCGGTGTGAAATAAGAGTGGAACTTGTAAGATCATGGAGTTTGTATGTGTGTTAGAGAAATGCCTGGTCCGCTAGCCTAAGCCATGCCTAATCATGGTGGAAACTTGCAGCATCACCATAATGAGCACTCTATGAAGCATCCTCAATAAAAACCTATGCAAATAGCAAATAAAAAGATCGCTGGGATGCTCTACTTGCCTTGTCATTTTGATTATGGGAAAGCTCCCGTATCATGTGCAAGGGATACCCCGTTGGCAGTTCTTAATGATACACACGTAATTACAATGACAAGAGCTTACTCGTGACTAAAGTTGAGTAGCATGAGGTTCGGTCTTCATAAGTAAGGGGCATGAGATTTCGGTTTATAACTTGTCAATCATATCCTCTTAGTTGTGTCACTTTAACCTTAATCACCTTCAAGATGCTTATGATAGGGGCAATGAGAGCTCAAAGCTATAAGTACCATAATTTTTGGAAGCTCTTTATGAGACTTGAATCCCTACTTCCTTTTATCAAAAGGCCTTTCTTCCACCATTATATTGAGTCTCCACTTTCTACCTTTATGCACCTACTTTGAGAGCATAGTGGCCATTCTTAGTTCTATGTGCATTGTGCCAAGACTAGTTGATTGATGCATAACTTGATATTGCTTGTTTTAAACTATTTGTATCTAGTCACTCTTATGAACTTTGAAGGTGTCCTATGCATTTATATTTTCTACTCTATTGAGGGACAAGCTGAATACTATTATGCTATGTTTTCTTTTTGTGAAAAAAACAAACGTCTTGCAAAGCATTGTTATTCATGAATCTTTTGTTTGTGCCTTTTCATGTTGCATCATAGTTTCTTTGTCTTATTGCTAGAACTTTGTCTTTCATGTTATGATTGAAGTACTGTGATCCCAGCTTCGAATGTTTTACAAATACTTTGATCAAGTCTTTGATGGTGCATGTCACCTCAAAAATTATTCTTTCTTTTTATCACTTACCTACTCAAGGACGAGCAGGAGTTAAGCTTGGGGATGTTGATACATTGCAAATGTATCTATAATTTTTGATGTTCCATGCTTGGTTTTATCCACTTTCTTGTGTTTTGTCCACACTTTGGAGTACTTTTCATATGATTTCTTGGACTAACCTATTAACAAGTGCCACAGTGCCAGCTGCCTGTTTTCTGCTGTTTTTGGTCCAGGAAAATCAGAAAATGAATATTCTCGGAATTGGACAGGACAAAAGCCAAAGTGCCTATTTTTCTGGAAGTCATCAGATGCCAGAATACGAGACGGAGAGGGGCCAGAGGGCAGCCACACCACCTGGCCACACCCCGTGCCAGGGGGTGGTGTGGCCAGCCCAGGCACACCCTCGGCCTCCCCTTCCGCCTATATATTGCCCTCGGGACGAAAACCCTAAGTGCCCGATCACAAATCCACGAAAGAGTCTGTAGCCGCCGTAATCTCCATCCCTATATCAGGATGGATCTGAAGCTCTTCCCGGCACCCTGCCGGACAGGGGAATTCACCCTAGAGGCCTGCTTCATCACCATGCAAGCCTCCGGTGTGATGCGTGAGTAGTTCATCCTTGGACTACGGATCCATGTAGTAGCTAGATGGCTGGTTCTCCTCCTTTGTGCTGTCATGTTTAGATCTTGTGAGCTCCGTTCATGATCAAGATGATCTATTTGTAATTCTACATGTTGTGTTTGCGGGGATCCGATGGATATTGAGATGCTATTTCAGATTGATTATTGATTCTATCATGTCTTTGTTATTTGTGATCTTGCATGCTTTCCGTTGTTAGTAGCTATCTTGGCCAAGTAGATGCTAGCAACTCCAAGAGTTAGTATTTATGCTCGATAGTGGGTTCATGCCTCTGGTAATCTGGGGAAGTGACAAAAATCTCTAAGGTACTAGGTGTGCTGTTGCTAATAGGGAGAAAATAACAATCCTTTGTTCATAGAACAATCATATTATTTACTTTACACGCAGTATGTAAAGCAATAATCTGTTTCTTGCAACTTCATACTAGAGGGGGTTCGGATGATAACCTCAAGGTGGATTATTAGTCATAGATGCAGTGGGATGGCGGTCTATGTATAATGTTGTAATGCCCAATCAAGTTCCAAAGGAGTCAAAATTAATAGTATATGAATGTATTGCTTTCTTGATGTTTGTCAATTGCCTCGCTGTAATTTGTTCACCCAGCATGTTATCTATCTTAAGGAGAGCCACCTCTAGTGAACTATGGATCCCGGTCCTTTTTCTTTACATACAATGTATAAACTGTTTACTGCTTTGTGTTTACTTTCTGCAAACTTTTACTTCTTTCCATTCGATACGTTTAATCATGTGTTTTCCGCAAAACACGGTGAGATTGACAACCTCATCGCAAGTTGCGAACAAAGTTCTGTGGTTGTGTTGTGCAGGTCTCCATGTTGCTACTAGCACCGGTAGTGCGCCCTGCCAAGGCTCAGCTAGCAACACCTTTGGGGTGTTTCCTTGCTCCTACTGGTTCGATTAAACCTTGGTTTCATAACTGAGGGAAACTTGCTGCTCTGCTCATCATACCTTCCTCTTGGGGTTCCCAATGAGCTCTACATCAACACCGCACCAGCACTTTTCTGGCGCCGTACACTGAGCCATCAGCTACCTATCAGCGTTGTATGCAGAAATGCTTGCACTCGCATATTGGCCGAATTGTGCATGCCTATGTGGACGATGTGGTCATCAAGACCAAGGAGAAGCGCACCCTCGTCGAGGACTTTAGGGACACATTCGGCAACCTCCAGCAGTACCAGATGAAGCTGAACCCAGAGAAGTGCGTCTTCAGAGTCCCATCCGGCCAGCTACTCGGTTTCCTCGTTTCACAACAAGGGATCGAGGCAAATCCGGAGAAGATCGTGGCTATTGAGAGAATGCAGCTGCCTAGAAACTTGCTTGGAGTCTAGAAGTTCACCAGATGCCTGGCCTCCCTCAGCCGTTTCGTGAGCCAGTTGGGGGAGAAGGCACTTTTGCTGTACCAGCTGATGAAGAAGACGGACAATTTCTCCTGGACCTCGCAGACCGACACCGCTTTTCATGACCTCAAGCGCATGCTATCCACAACGTCGGTTCTAGCCACGCCGGCTAGCAAGGATCCGATGTTGCTCTATATAGCAGCCATCAGCCGGGTCGTTAGCATCGTCCTGGTGGTGGACCGCCCCGAGGAAGGCAAGGCTCAACCGGTTCAGCGACCTGTCTACTACCTCAGCGAGGTTCTCTCCCTCTCCAAGCAGAACTACCCCCACTACCAGAAGATGTGTTATGGTGTGTACCTGGCGTGCAAGAAGCTCAAGCACTCTTTCCAGGAGCATCGGATTAAGGTAGTTTGCACCGCACCCCTTTCGGAAATCATCGGCAACAAGGACACCACCTGCCGAGTCACCAAATGGGCCATCGAGCTCGCCGCCTACTCCCCGGCTCACGATCAAGTCACAAGCTCTTGCAGACTTCCTCGTCGACTAGGCCGAGACCCAGTACCTCCCACCGGTTCCTGATTCGAACCACTGGAGGATGCACTTCGACGGCCCGAAGATGCTCGGGGGCTTGGGATCCGACATCGTCCTCACCTCCCCAAAGGAGACCGGCTGGAGTACGTTCTCCATATCTACTTCAAGGCCTCCAACAACGTTGCCGAATACAAGGCGCTAGTGCATGGCCTCCGGCTAGCTAGGGAAATTGGCGTCAACTGGATCCTTTGCTTCGGCGATTCGGATCTAGTGGTGCTGCAGGTATCTAGGAGAGTGGGATGCCCGCGATGCAAACATGGCTCTCTACCGGTTCCACGTACAGAAGCTCAGCGCCTGCTTTGACGGATGTGAGTTCCATCATGTTCCTCGCGTCAACAATGAGGTAGCCGATTCGCTCGCACGAATCGGATCCACCAGGGGTCTTCTTGGAGCATCTGCGCAAGCCCTCCATCAACCCGTCTCGTGAGTCGGATACCATTATCTAGGCGGGGAGTGCTCCAGTTGACGGCACGGCAGACACGGAGCCGGCAGAACCCGCGAAGAAGAAGGCTCGCACCAACTCTGGCAAGTCCGTACCCTCCGTCTTGCAAGACCCAGGGGCTGCCGACTCATCAAGCGACTCGAGGGCTGCCGTTCCGGGTACCTCATCTGGACGACCCCCTGACGCCTCTCAACTGGAGAACAGAAGCGTCCTCACTATCCGGGAAATACCATCCTGGGCGCAGACCTTCATGAACTACATTGCCAATGGAGAGCTTCCAGATGACGAGGTGGAGGCCAGGAAAATCCGGCGGCACGCGCACACATACACTATCATCAACAAGGAACTGTACAAGCACAGCGTATCCAATGGTGTGTCAATGTGGACACAGGCTACCGGCTGCCCAAGGACATCCACCAGGGCGAGTGTGGGCATCACGCTTCATCCAGGGCAATATTCGCTAAGGCGTTCCGCCACGGTTTCTATTGGCCCACCGCCCTCGAGGATGCCGAGAAGCTAGTCCGTGCATGCAACGGGTGCCAACGCTTCGGGCAGCTCAGGCACATGCCGACTATGGTACTCAAGACTATACCGATCACCTGGCCTTTCGCTGTCTGGGGCCTCGACATGCGCCTCCTCGTCTACGGCTCGGAAGCCGCCCTCTCCGCGGACATCGAGATTGACTCACCGTGCAAGCTCCTCTATGACGAAAAAGCCAACCAAGAGGCGCATGAGGATGGCGTGCACCTCCTCGAGGAGGCCCACGAGCTGGCACCCTCCAGATCGGCCCTGTACCAGCAACGCCTACGCCACTACCATTCTAGCCAGATCCGCCCCGTCGCATTCCGCGAGGGCGATCAGGTTCTCCGACTGGTGCAAGACACGAAGGGCATCCACAAGTTATCTCCACCCTGGGAGGGTCCCTTCATCATCAGCCGGGCGCTGCCCAACGACTCCTACTACCTTATCGACGTGCAGTAACCGCACAAGAACAAGATGGACAAGTCGGACGAGGAAACAGAACGCCCCTGGAACGTGGCCCTACTCTGCCCGTTTTAAACCTAGTGATCGGACAGTGTATGTATCCTGCGAACTCTATGAATGAAAATGCGGACCCCTACGAGATGCTCGGGGGCTCCTTGCTAGAAATTTGTGTGTTCGTTTCCGGTTCAGTTTTTTCTGGCTCCAGCAACCCCTACCTAGGGGCTCGCCGGCTGGCCCGACCTGCTAATTCAACAAACCGGCTGAGTAGTGTGCGATGATGTCAGAGGCCCACTCTTCGTCTTAGCTATAGACCGCAATCCGGCTATCCGGCTAGCAAGAGAAAAAGCCCGAGGCATCCCATATGAAAAATGGGGAGGAGATGCCACGGATCGGGTGTCCTGGCCTTGCAACTAGTTTGAGACGATCTGGCGACTAAGCCATCAGTACTGTGCGCAATGTGCTGTTAGCTCCCTTCGATTCCGGCTACAGGACGCAACCCGGCTGCCCGGCAAGGATGCAGCATAAATAGCAGAGCACGCGGGAAAATGACTAAGTGTCCAGAGAGGAACAAGCTAGTTTTCAAAAAATAAATCTGCCTTCCGACTAAAAGGAGCTACCTTAAACGACTAACCTATTAACGGGTGGGAATGTATATATGTTCGTTTTGTACGACTACATCGAGTCGGAATTCAAGAAGGAGGAAGATTCCAAGCCCTTGCATTCATCAAGCACTCCGAATCTCGCGCGCTACACCCACTGGGTGCGCTCGCGCACCCCCAGTGGAATCTTGTAATTTTCGACCGGCTGAAGGCATTTAGCCAGATATTTGGAGCCCAGGTGAGGGCAAAGGCAGGAAGAAAAGAAAGAAGAAGATTCGAAGCACCTGGCTATGCCAGCTACTACGAATCTCGGGGGCTACACTAGTGGGTGCCCTAGCGCACCTCCACTAGAATTGAAGTTCCCCCGGCTGCAGGCGTTCAGCCAGCAAAAGTAACCGGGGTACTTCCCAAGTTAGGGTAGTCGACTTGAGCTGTCTAGTCACATGAAGCTAAAGACTCGAAGAAAAGAAGGAAGATTCGAAGCACCTGGCTACGCCAGCTACTCCGAATCTTGGGGGCTACACCCAGTGGGTGCGCTGGCGCGCCCCCACTGGAGTTGGAGTTCCCCCGGCTAAAGGTGTTCAGTCGATCGAAGGTAGCCGGACGAGTTCAACCGACAAAATATCAAAACTTCGAAGCGCAGAAAAATCACAAGTCGAAAGCAAGCCAAATAGTTTAGTTAGATAAAAAAGGGGAGACGAAGCTCCCATAAGTTCATCTGGTGTCACACGACAAAGTTCAGTCAAGCAAAATAAATACAAGTCCACCCGGCATCCGGGGATTACTTCTAGGCGACAGGGCCCTTGCCATGGGGAGGATCCCAGCTAGAAGCGGTCTCGGGAGGCAGAGGAGGCGCATTGGCAGATCTGGCTCCAGCATCCCCACCAGTCGGCTGCGACAAAGCTTCCGCATCAGGCATGCTGGAAGACTCCGAGTCGGTGAGGACCTCGTCGACGTCCGCATAATCGGCGGTCTGGATGGCGGAGGCCCGGAGCTCCGAATGGGCCTGGTGGATGGCGGCGAGGTCAGCGCCAGCACGGAAGCCTCCGTCAATCTTATCGATGCGAGCATCCTTGTACCAAGAGAGCATCAGGGCCAAGGCCATTTCTACCCCGGCTTGCACCGCCAGATCCCTCAGGCGATCGACGGTAGCCGGCACCTTCATCACCTTGGCCGCTAGCTGCGCCATCGTCTTCGGAACCGGTGCGTCTGGCCACAAAAACGTGAAGATAGCCTGAGCCGCCTGGCGAAGCTTGACGACCTCCTCGACAAGGAGGACGACCAACTCCTGAGCGGTGGGCTTCTCCCCCGGCCAGTTCTCCTGCAGCCGCTTATACGCCAGCAGGTCCACGCCAGGATAAAATGCTGTCAGAAAAAAGGAATGTCAGATCCGACTACCAGATCCGGGGAGACGAAGATAGTTGGAGAAAAACATACCCTTCGCCGTGTGCCCGACCTGCATCAGCTCCTCCACCAGAGCCTTCTCCCGAACCGTCAGCCGTTTGACCTCCTTCTCTTTGTCCTTGTTCTGGGCTTCGAGGAGGTCAAAAGCTTGGGCCCGGCTGGCGAGGGTGGTGTCGTGCTCCTTGATGGTGGCCTCCAGGGCGTCTAGCTTGGCGTGCCAATCCTTATTCTGTAGCCAAAGCGTGTAATTGGACTTGCTCAGGCGGTCATTCGCCTTCTTCAGGCGATCGATTTCCCGCTGAACGCACACCATGATGGCTGCGGAAACCGACTATCAGCAAAAAAATGGAGAAAGGGAAAGACCAAAGCGTCTGGCAGTTGTATCCGGCTGAAGGGACTTACTTTGGGAGGTCTCGTTGGCAGCCGCGAGCTTCTGCTCTAGGATCCGATTGCCACCGGCTGAGGCCTTGAGCAGTCGTATCTCCTTCACCGCCAGCTCGAGCGTGGCGGCAAGGTCCGCCAGCGAGGCGTTGGAGGAGGCATCGTGGTCAATGGCGTTGGCGACCAGCAACTCCTTCGCCTCTGCGACCGCCGTCCGCCACTCTTCTCCTGGCTCACCGTCGGAGTTGTCGTCGGTGACAACCACAAGCTCCGTGCCGGTGGAGGCCCTCCTCATCCCTGTAGGGGAACTACCTCCACTTTGTGATGAAGGCACAGCCGTTTCCGGCTGCACCACCATGGTCGGCGGGGCGTCCCCCGCTTCGGCTCCGGCAGCTGGATCAGCTTGAGGCGGCGGCAGAGATGTTGCCCTGGATGAAGGAGGGGGAGCAGAAGCAGATGGGGGTGGCGCAGTGTCCAGCGCATGGGGCGGCGAGCCAGTGGGCGCCCATGCCAGGCTCGTGGCACCAAAGGAAACCAGCGTGCTGAACAAAAGAAGACAAGAAAGAAACAAAGGAAAATAAGCAAAAGACAGAAAAATTGGCACAAGGAAAGGAGGAAAAGGAATAAGGGCCAGCGAATAGCTTACCCCGGCATCACAGGGGGCAGCCCCTTCTTGCGTCCAAGGCGGCTGGGCGGAAGGGCACCGGTTGGGCTCCTCTTGGGGGCCGGCTTCTCCATGGCGAGGCGGCTAGACCTGCTCCCGCCGGCGCCGGATCGGCTGCTTCCTCCAGCACCACACCGGCTGGAGTCGTCGTCCGTGGCGCGGCGCCGGGCTGGCTAAGGAGCCGACGCGGCCTCCTATTCCTCGTCGACCTACGCGTGGGGGTCAGGGGTTGGCTCGTCGTTCAGGCTGGGGAAGACATCGCCGTCCCCATCTGACTCCTGGCCGGACCGGCAAGCACGTGGCTCGGGAAGGTCAGGCGTGAAGTTCTAGAGGGGGGGTCTCGCCCTCCTCCTGGAGGATACAGGGGAACATCTGCCAAGAAGAAAGAAGCGCAAGAGGTTAGCCAGACAGGAAAAAGTCACAAGTAGAAAACCGGCTAACAAGAAACTTACCTAGGGCGCGCGGTTGTCGTGGCTGTAGGGGACCAACCCGAACTTCTAGCCTTCTGGCAGCTGCTCCTTCGTAAACATCCACACCCAATCCTTCAAGTTGTGGTAGCGGGGATCACGGAAGGACAGTCGGGTCGGGTCCAGCCGGCTGGAGTAGAAGCACATCTTGTGCGCGCGCTGCTGCAGCGGCATCATCAGCCGTGATATCCAACTGAGGGTGATGTCCAGGCCGGTTAAGCCGGCGGTGACGAGGGCGCGCATGCGCTGCATCAATGCGTCCGACTCCGTCTTCTCCCCGTAGATCTTGAGATGCCATTGCTGCCAGCTAGATTCCACGTCATGGAAAGCCGACAGATTGATTCGGTCCTCGTCGGTGAGGTTGCGGACGTAGGAGTACGACTATTGCCACAGTCGCACTGTGTCCTGCAGCCGGAACTTGGGGTAGCCGGTCTGCATGCGGGAGTAGATGGAGGCGCCGCTGCACATCACCAGCGGCCCCTTGGTGAACTGGACCAGCAGCCGGACGCGGAAGAACCGGCAGAAGAGCCCGAGATTCGGCTGGATCCCGAGGTAACTCTCGCAGAAGGCCACGAAGTGCGCCAACATGCTGATAGCGTTGGCGCCGAGGTGGTGGAGGCGGAGGTCAAAGAATGCGAGGAACGTGAGGAAGAAGGGGTGCACCGGCAGCGCGAAGCCGCGGGCGAGGTGCGACCGGAAAATCACCCGCTCCCCCTCCACAGGGTGCGGCGACTCCTCTCCCACCGGCGCGAGCTGCACCACTACCTCCGTCTCCGGCGGCTGCACGCGGGTGGCGCGGTATTTTTCGATGTGCTCCTCCGTCACGGAGGATCCGCACTAGGCTCCACGCTCGGCGGCCATCTCCGGCTCGCTGGGCGTCGCACTGGCTAAGGAGTGGCGGTGGCCCGTACCTCCGACGATGCTAAACTGGTGGCGCGGCGGACTAAAGCTGCAACAACAAGCGAGGCAGAGTAAGGAAGGCAAGGGCGCAGGGAAAGACTAAGGAGGCAGCGAACAGAGAACTGCCCTCGCTGAGCAACCTTTTAAAGACACGGAAGCGGAACCATATGTGGTGCCACGTGGTGCCCATCGAGCTGTACCCCACCCTCCCCACCGCACAGGATCCTTTGTGCAGGCGCGGGATGCGCAGACGATCCCGGAGTAGAAACCGAAGAGGCAGGCGGCAGTTTCCCGAGGCGACATGCGACGGGACGTTACGCTGCGCACCGCAGTGCAATGGTGGCGCGTGCGCGCGTGGCTGATACGTCCATTTTGCATCACTATTCTATATCATAATCTACTATTATTCATTGATATATTTCATATTAAGAGATGATACTTATGTTATTTCATCTATTTTTGCATGGTTGATGACTTTTGGAGCATGGACCGCTCCAGTCAGGATTCTGATGGAAAAGGTGTTGTTTGGAGGCAAAATTCGCGAAGATCAGAAAACCCGGGAAAATACATGGAAAATCCTATTTTTCCAGAAGACGAAGAAAGCCAGAAGGGGAAGTGGAGATGGGCCACAGAGGGCCCACACCACGCCTTAGCGCAGACCACCCCAGGCCATGCCACCAGGTGGTGTGGCTGCCCTAGTCTACTCCATCCTCTCCCCTCTGGCGTATATTATCCTCCCGAAACCCTAAGACTCGGGGAGCGACCTCATAAAGATTTCGCCGCCTCTACGGGGCAGAAAACACCGAGAGAGAAAGATCTCTCCGGTAGACATAATTCTGCCGGGGGAATTCCTTCCCGGAGAGGGGAGATCGTCGCCATCAACACCACCATCAAGCTGGACTTCATCGGGATCATCATCATCATCACCACCACCATCATCTCCACCATCACCATCACCACCACCTCCATACCGCTGTAACAATTGGGTTGAATCTTGCACAGTTCTTAGGGTAAACTTTCCCGGTGTTGATTTGGCCTAGGGGAATGCATTGTGTATTTGGCTACTAATCGTAGGGGTTACCGGAGTGACAGAAACCTGAACCCCCGGTAGGAAACTTTTGCACAAGGGTCGTCAGGGTCTTAGAGTTTAAAGCTATGGTTAGGTTTCTACCTTAATTACTTTCTTGTACTTGCGGATGCTTGTAAGGGGTATAATCACAAGTATGTATTGGTCCTAGGAAGGTCGGTACATTAGCACAGGTTCACCCACACAACACTTAGCGAACTAAAGAAGATTAATCAATTATGTGAAGCAAAAGCACTTGACGATATTCCCGTGTGTCCTCGAGAACATTTGGTCATTTTAAGTAATACAACCAGCTTGTCCTTTGCTAAACAAAGTATTGGGCCACTTGCTGCATTTATTCTTATTATCTTTTATTTACTCATACTTTATTTACTCGCATTATCAAAAAACCCTAAAAATCCGTTTGCTAAGTATTTACAGAGAATTCCTGCTCCAAGCCATTCGCCAACACCTTCTTCTCCTCGTTGGGTTTGACACTCTTACTTATCGAAAATACTGCGATACACCCCCTATACTTGTGGGTCATCAAGACTATTTTCTGGCGCCGTTGCCGGGGAGTCAAGGGCATCTTCACAAGGGGAGTCCCTCATAACCAATCTCTTTACTTTGTTATTTTTTTTGCTTGGTTTATTTTTGCTTTGTTTGCTTGTTTCTTTATCAAAAACACACAAAAATTAGTTCCTACTATACTTGGTATTTTTGTTGGTCTGTTATTGTCTTGCTTTATCATGCTTACTATCATTGGTTGGTTTCTTTGAAACTGAATCTAATTGGCAAAGTGGGTTCACAGAAGAACAAAAATATTATTATAAGGAACACCGCTTGACACAAAAAGGGAAACTATTATGGAAACAAATTGATAAATTGAATACCATAGCTAGAAACGTATGCTCTACTTATAATGTTACTTATTGCGTTGATAAATATTGTTGCTGTAGGAGGTATAAACACCTCCCTTTTCAATGTGAGTATAATGATAATGTTACCATATCTCTTATGTTAAGGGAAATTATGACTTTTATGGTGTGGAACAAATTGAAGAATTTATTGCTTGGAAGGGTGCATTTGAACTTGCTAGTTTGCTTGAAAATACTGATGATGCACCTTATAAATATGAGGTTTATGATATACTTAATTTTTTCTTTGATAATTACAAGGAAGAAAATGGCTATATTCTTGAATATCTTAGTAGATGCTCTCCACCAGCAGAAGCGACTAATGCCTTGCAGGAGCCTATGGAAGATGAAATTGCTGAAACTTGAAGCTCATTGGATGAAAAATAGGAGGAGAGTGATGATCAAGAGGAGGAATAATGGATCTACCCATTCCTACCTTCTAATGAGAGTAACACTTTACCCCTTACAATATTTGATTGTCCCCCATGCTTACTAAAGGAGGATGAATGTTATGTTCCTGAGGATTCTTTTGTTTATAATAAGGCTCTAGTGCTTGTAGACCATGAAAAGCATGCTTTATGTGATAGTTATATTGTTGAGTTTATCCATGAGGCTACTGAAAATTATTATGAGAGAGGAAAATATGGTTGTGGAAGTTCTCATGGTACTGAAACACCTCTCTATGTGCTGAAAGTTTTGAAGTTACTTTTGTTTTATCTTCCTATGCCTTTCACATTGTTCTTTGTGAGTTTATTTGCGTATAAGATTCCTATGCATAGGAAGTGGGTTAGACTCAAATGTGTTTTGAATTTTCTTCTTGATGCTCTCTTTTAATTCAATTCATATTTCTTATGTGAGCATCATCGAAATTCTTATGCCTAACTTAAAGGCGTTAAAGAAAAGTACTTATTGGGAGATAACCCAAAAGTTTTAGATGAGTCTTGGAAGTTATTACTCTAGTAATAACCTCTCCTCATCCTTTTTATTTGCTTTTGTGCTAAGAGTAACCTCTAATGAGAGAGAAGAAATGATTGGGAAAGTTGTTGTCCCAAAACAGATTTCTGTGCTTCACCGTAAAAATTCGTGTAAAACCTCTGTATGTTATTTGGAGGCTTGCATTTTTGTGCTTCTGAGCCAGGTTGTTATCTAACTTTAGTTAGTTCAACACTTTTGATTTGAGCAACAGAAGGTCTTCGAAAAAATTAGTTTTTACCTGCTGGTCTGTTTTGATAGATTTCTGCCATTATTTGGATTTGCTTCTTGTTGGTTCCTTTTTGAGTTCTTTTGGGGAATTGAGCTTTTTGAGGGAAGTGCTATAGTAGCTTGTGTTTTAATGGAAGTTTTATTGGTGTTGAAAATGAACCTAAAAGACTTATTATCTTGAGTGCACTAATGTTGCTAATAAAGATTGTGTGAAGTTTTGTATGAAGGAAAATTTTCATGTGTATGGACAGAATGATGTAATGAGATGAAGAATGGACTAAAGCTCAATCTTGGGGATTCCACCTCGTGTCACCCCATGAAATATCCAAGAAGTACAAGCGTGAAAGCTTGGGGATGCCCAAGGCATCCCCTTCATCATCAATAAATATCCCAGGTTTCTTCCAAACACTTCATTTTTATTGTTTCATGCACAATTGTGTTGTTCTTGGAGCGTCTTTGTTTTTTGTTTTTGGTTTTCGTTTGCTTCGTTTTCTTAGTTTTCTGAATAAATTGGTTGGACCCCCTCTTTCATGCATTGGTTTTCAAATAGTTTGGTTTGGATTGGAAAAAGAGTAGGAAAGTTCATGCTTAAGTGGTAAAGAGAGCTTGTTTTCGACTGTGGCCCATGCTTTGTCATGCCATGCTTGATATTGTTTTGGCTTTATGCTTAGGGATCTTTTCTGTAGCATGACATGTTATAAACAATTGAGATTGCTTAATGTTGCTTGGAAGAATCATGTGTTGTTTTAGCATATTAAAGCATAGTATTGGGGTATTCTCCTTTGATGATTTATTTGGGTTGACTTGGCGCATGCTCAGACCATGTAATGACTATCCCAAGTCACCATAGCCTTTATGATCCTTTAGTTTTCGACTTGTAGTATCACTTTATGCTTTGATTAATGATGTTTTGTTACTCTGCATGATTATGGCCATTATTGCTCTCTTAGTTGGTCGCTCCCAGTCTATTGCTAGCCTCCATAACCAAGTATGAGTTCCACTCATGCATCCATCTCCTAAAACCAAGTTATTCCAAAGAGTCCACCATACCTACCTATTAGCATTTGCTATTCCAAATATATTCATGTTATTATTTACCTTCCGAATTAAACTTGTTATGTGAAAATTAGTGATTAAACCTCTCATGAACTTGATGGCACACTTTACTTTCTTGCACTTAATAAACTTGAATCGTTGCGTCCATATTTGTTGCGTATATGCTTGCGCTTTATATGTTGAAGTTAGCAGAACCATGTATCATGGGGAACACTTTCAACATTGCACTTGTACATTGTACCTAGTTGATATCATGTTCTTTTGCTTATGAATCCCGACGGTGTGAAATAAAAGGGGAACTTGTAAGATCGTGGAGTTTGTATTTGTGTTAGAGTAATGCCTAGGCCGCTAGCCTAAGCCATGCCTAGTCATGGTGGAAACTTGCAGCATAACCATAATGAGCACTCTATGAAGCATCCTCAATAAAAACCTATGCAAATAGCAAATAAAAAGATCGCTGAGATGCTCATTGTCTGCTTGCCTTGTCATTTTGATTATGGGATAGCTCATGTATCATGTGCAAGGGGTACCTCGTTGGCGGTTCTCTATGATACATATGTACTTACAATGACAAGAGATTACTTGTGACTAAATTTAAGTTGCATGAGGTTCGGTCTTCATAAGTAAGGGGCATGAGATTTCAGCTTATAACTTGTCAAGCATATCCTCTTATTTTTGTCACTTTAAACTTAATCACCTAAAGATGCTTATGATAGGGGCAATGAGAGCTGGAAGCTAATAAGTACCATAATTTTTGGAAGCTCTTTATGAAACTTGATTCCCTACTTCCTTCTATGAAGGCCTTTCTTTTACTTTTATGTTGAGTCTCCACCTTCTATCTTTATGCACCTACTTTGAGAGCATAGTGGACATTCTTAGTTCTATGTGCATTGTCCCAAGACTTGTTGACTGATGCATAATTTTGATATTGCTTGTTCTTAAACTATTTGTATCTAGTCACTCTTATGAACTTTGAAGGTGTCATATGCATTTATGTTTGCTACTCTATGAGGGACAAGCTGAATGCCACTATGCTATATTTTCTTTATGTGAAACAAACAAACGTCTTGCAAAGCATTGTTATTCATGAATCTTTTGGTTGTGCCTTTTGATGTTGCAACAATAGTTGCATTGTTTTATTGTTAGAACTTTGTCTTTCATGTTATGATTGAAGTACTATGATCCCAAATATCAATGTTTTACAAATATTTTGATCAAGTTTATGATGGTGCATGTCACCTCAAAAATTATTATTTCTTTTCATCACTTACCTACTCGAGGACGAGCAGGAGTTAAGCTTGGGATTTTGATACGTTGCTAACGTATCCATAATTTTTGATGTTCCATGCTTGGTTTTATCTACTTTCTTATGTTTTGTCCACACTTTGGAGTACTTTTTATAGACTTTCTTGGACTAACCTATTAACAAGAGCCACAGTGTCAGTTTCCTGTTTTGTGCTATTTTTGGTTCCAAGAAAGTCAGAAAATGAATATTCTTGGAATTGAACGGGACAAAAGCCAAAGTCAGTTTTTTACCGAGGGACAGACGGAGCCAGAATATGAGACGGAGAGGGGCCAGGGGCGCCACACCACCTGGCCGCACGACCAAGCCTGGCCCGCGCCAGGGGGTGGTCTGGCTGCCTCGGGCACCCCCTCGGCCTCCCCTTTCGCCTATAAGATGCCTCCGATACAGAAACCCTAAGTACCCAATCAAAATTCTACAAAAGAGTCTGTAGCCACTATCATCTCCATCCCTAGATCGGGAGGGATCTGAAGCTCTTCCTGGCACCCTGCCGGAGAGGGGAATTCACCCTGGAGGCCTTCTTTATTACCATGCAAGCCTCCGGTGTGATGCGTGAGTAGTTCATCCCAGGACTACGGGTCCATGTAGTAGCTAGATGGCTGGTTCTTCTCCTTTGTTTTATCATGTTTAGATCTTGTGAGCTCCGTTCATGATCAAGATCATCTATTTGTAATCATACATGTTGTGTTTGCGGGGATCCGATGGATATTGAGATGCTCTTTCAGATTGATTATTGATTCTATCATGTCTTTGTTATTTGTGATCTTGCATGCTTTCCGTTGTTAGTAGCTATCTTGTCCAAGTAGATGCTAGCAACTCCAAGAGTTAGTATTTATGCTCGATAGTGGGTTCATGCCTCTAGTAATCTAGGGAAGTGACAGAAATCTCTAAGGTACTAGATGTGATGTTGCTACTAGGGAGAAAACAACAATCATTTTTTCATAGAACAGTTGTATTGTTTACTTTACACGCAATGCGTAATGCAATTAGCTATTGCTTGCAACTTAATACTGGAGGGGGTTCAGATGATAACCTGAAGGTGGATTATTAGTCATAGATGCAGTTGGATTACTGTCTATGTATAATGTTGTAATGCCCAATCGAATCTCAAAGGAGTCAAGATGATTAGTATATGGATGTATTGCTTTCTCGATGTTTGTCAATTGTCCCACTGTAATTTCTTCACCCAACATGTCATCTATCTTAAGGAGAGCCACCACTAGTGAACTATGGACCCCGGTCCTTTCTTTTACCATCAATATATAACTGTTTACTGCTTTCTGTTTACTTTCTGCAAACTATTACTCTCTTCCACACAATACGGTTAATCCTTTGTTTTCAGCAAAACCGGTGAGATTGACAACCTCACTGTAAGTTGGGGGCAAAGTTCTGTGGTTGTCTTGTGCAGGTTTCCACATTGCTGCTGGCGCCGGTAGTGCGCCCTGCCAAAGTCCAGCTAGCAACACCTTGGAGGTGTTTCCTTGCTCCTACTGGATTGATAACCTTGGTTTCATAACTGAGGGAAAACTTACTATTGTAATCATCATACCTTCCTCTTGGGGTTCCCCAACGAGCTTGTTAATACACGAGTCAGCAGTGGCCGGCGTCAGCACTGACGTCACGAGTTGCGCAACCGCCAGATGTAGCCGGCCAAAAATTTCAAAGTTGGAGAGGAGTGTGCGCATATTTCACCTAAGGGCAAAATCTACACGCGCTCGGGGGCTAGTGTCGGGGGGTGACCTCCGGATACACCAACCGAACAAGAACCATGGCAGTCGGCTCATGTCTGGCTGGCTGAGCGCAGCCAGACACGAACAAGTCAAGACGGCTACTTCATGATAGCCAGAACCGCGAGGAGCAGCCAGGCACGGGACCGGCTACATCAGCGTAGCCAGACTCAATCAGGAGGACAGTATGACGTGCTGCACAGTGTGCGGTACACCCTAGTACGATGAAAAGACCCGCAACTACACGGCCATACTGAAGAATTTATTGGGTGACGCGGGACCAGTGGACAGAGGCTGACGACACGCTTGCACGGCATATATACAAGCTAGTAACAATACTGAAAACCACAGTATAGAAATCATGCTACAAAATAAGCATGGCTACATGGATTATACCGTGGAAGGCAATACTAAATACAAAAGCACGACATGCCTCATATAAACTGATTCAAGCTAGCCACTGAACCCAGTGTACTAACAGTCAACTATTGAACCAAGATGCACAAAAAGATGACACAACGATACACCAGAAAGATCCACAGCTCAGTCTAGGGACGGCACAATGAGCATACCACATCTTAACTAGTCCTAAACAAAATTGCCCCCTATCGCACACAGTTCCAACCATCTTTGGGAAGGCTGATAACTGGCACAGGTTCAGCTTCAGTTGGCTGCAGGTTGCGCTATTTAATCTGAGAGAATTGGATTCCGTGAAAGCTCCTGTATGTTGTGTACACATAGTTTTTCCTCATGAATGGGAACAATGTGCCATTAGCAGCCTTGCATCCGCGTTTCTTCATCATCTTGTCAATGACTGGATAATTGAGACTGAGAAACAGAGAGGTGTCCCCTAGGCTGTTAACCTGCCTCTAAACAATGACCCCTGGAGGTCCAGCAGAGCTAGGATCCTCTTCAAAAATGTAGACACGAGAGGCAGGATATAGGCATAGGTTAGTCCTATTTTGAGCATGAAGAATGATTTCACCCTCTTCGCCATGGGCAACCCCCATGCCATACATTGTAATTATGAGCATCAAGCGTTCACCATCAACCGATCGAGCGGGGAACCACATGCTTGGCCGATCATTCAGAATATGTACTGGGATTACAAACGGAAGCTCCTTGTTTCTTGCAACATCTGAATTCAAGACAGAAAGTGCATTACTGGCATACATATTCTAACACCAACATTCTTCATTGTTCATGCTAACAGTGTGAATAGGCAAATCCTGACAATAATATTACTCAATAAATTAACAACATTAGGAATTTCATTTCTCACTCTGCTATTCCGAATATTTGGATTTCTTGCTTATCTTAGTTTCCTAGTTGTTGTAAGTTTCAAAAGAGGAAGCGCCACGTTTTTTGATATAGAGGCATGTCCACTTGAATCCTATAGGATTAGATGCCTACAGTATTTTGGATCAAGTGGTGTTTGATTGCACAGGAAAACCAAAGGAATTGTACAAAGAGATTGGAGTGGATTGAAATTTTCCTCCAAAATAGAGTGCAAAGGAATCCTTTGAAGGAATTCCTAAGGATTATACTCTTTCAAATCAAACAACATTTTATAGAAAAAAATCCTAAGGATCCAAATCCTACAAAATTCCTCCGAACCCCAAGGAAAAATCCAAAAAGGAAAGATTGGTGTCCTACAAAAATCCTATGTGATTCCTACAATACGAGGAGGGCCCGAAAGTACAAACAGAAAGAGAAACCTAGCTTCACCATGTTGCGCACACAATTGAGATGCGGGTTAATAATACCCTTCATATTTTGACAATGCACGAACTTAGTAGTGTAGGGACGCCGTCATACACTATAGTTTTGGAAGGCATATTACTAGTACTAATTCATTACTGGCAATGGTTCATTCATTTTTTAGGACATAACACGTGTGCTCATTCAGTCATATGAAAGGTAAAACATAAACAAGGTAGTTAAAGAACAACTTCACTGAATCACTCACAATGTATCATCATGGAACTAGAATTACCTTCCGATGTGGGATCCTAGCAGTAGGTGCAGCCTTGACTTGTGACCGCAAAAATGAGGCCACCGTGTTCAATGGCATCATAGTACTGTCGTCTTCGAAGACCTGAATGCTCCTAACATCTCCAAACTTGGCTACCGCCTTCCAGGTAGGCGATTTAACCGTCGAACAACGCGAGGAGCTTATAGTCTGTGTAACCCCCAACATCTGTGTGCACTCTGCAGATTATGATCTTTAACAGCTCAAGAGATCCATCCCACGACTTATTGAACTTTTCTCCATACCTGCGGATTCACCCAAAAAAATCTTTTGAAATGTGAATGAGTTCATAAATGACTACATGTAACTGGGGGAACCTCGGCTGGCTACTAGCATTACAGGTTATATGCTGGATGTGAGGTGGCCGCAATGTCACAAGTATCCGTCGATGGAAGGTCGATTACTCGATAGGTGTAGATGTTCGCTAGGCACCAGGCCCCGCGCTGGTCCACCGCGGCGAGCCAGTCGCTATTCATGCCAACCCAAAAAATTTCGTGCATGAAGGGCAGGATGGTGGTGCGCCGAGGATGGTCGAGGGGCACCACGTCGTACACCATCTCGTGCAGACGATGTACCCTCGTACCGTCATAGTGCTCGTTGAACCAATGAGCAGGCTGAGGCATCAGTAGGTAGGGTTCATTCTAATGGTGAAAATTCCATTTCGTACCTTCGTTGTTGGCAATATGATTGTACAACAGCTTGCAGCATGCGGCTATCCTGACGGTGCTGGAAATGTCTAGACGCTGAATGATGGGGTCGACATCGGCCGTGCTGAGTTGATCCCACTTGCATCGCCCGCTGAGCTTCGAATCAGCCATCACAACCGGATGGATTTAGGCGGATGCCAAGTGCGGCTGGGGTTTTCTACAGGAGGAGGGGAGCGTTAGAAGAGAGAGCGTAGGGGAGATCGTGGGCGGAGTGGGGACTAGGGAAGAAGACGAGAGGCAAAGGAAAAAAAACGAGGGAGGAGATTTTACTTGCTTACTCTGTCTAGTCAACAACAGCATCGAGGACACCGCCACCTAGAGTTCACTGTATGTTAGACTAGCACGCCACACAGCTAGTAATTTGACAATACTCCTACTTACTACGTATCAGAAGTGCAGTATTGTCTAGTCACATCAGTTTGACCAGTGGGGTTTCTTTTTATAGCTTTCATTTCAACATAGTGTACTAGTATTTCAACGGAAAATAGGAGGACGAACTACTACTAGCAGTAGTAGCCACGACATGGACACATGTACTTTCATGTTGTTCCCCTACATGCAGAACTCGTAGCAGAGAACTGAAAATATATACACCGGATATAATGCACAGTACGGATGTCCGTAGTATTTTTGGCATGTTGCATGTGTTTATATATGTTCTAGTACAAGGTATATGGAATTACACATGTACAGCATGCAACCGCCCAGCAAAATGAGAGACGTGCACAAACACCAGATTTCGCTCAAGTTAGGCAACATGTATGACTTTGTGTGGCTCTGATTTACTGACATGTGGGCCTTGTTAAGGTCAGCTCCACCTGCTAGTGAGAATCTGCATGCACCATGGTCTTGGATCCACTAGGTACGTCCATGACGGAAATTAAAATTTGCAACTAGTTGCACCGGCAACAAGCTCTTGCATGTGGCACTTCCAAGTTTTCAGAAAATGTGAAATAAATCATGAACATAGATCATATTTATATAGTTCCTCTATAAATTTCCATGGCTTGGCCACCACAAAATGAACAAATGAACACAAGATATTGTTCGCTTAGGTTTTTTCTTTTTTATTGACACAGGTCACATAAGATCTTATTGTGGGACCGAATATTGTAGATGCATAAGATACAACATAGCCAATGTTCCGGATTTATTTCACATTTTTTGAGAACTCGAAAGTGCAACAAATAATAAAGGGATGCGGGCGCAACGAGTTGCAGAATATTCAACCTGCACTGACTAAAACTATGGCTTGCATATAGAAGGAGTTTGATCAAATCGCAGGCCTTGCACTACATTGCAGCGAAATGAGTGTTAGAGTGCATCAAGTTTATAAGGAAAAGGAAATAATTCAAGATACACAAATCCCTATTCCATATGATCTCCCTTGAACCGTTAATTATGCCGGTTCCAATCCTTCATGTTGGCCAAGCTTGGGACAAACCACAACAGAGTCTGCCGCAAATTCCAGCCAATGTTTTTAGGGAAATTTCAGCCAATGTTGGTTGAGAAACCAACAGCGGCGTCTTGAGCATTCATACTGATGCGGCATATTTCAAGAGAAAGATTAAATCTCCAAGACTAACTGTATGTGGCGAGGTGTATACACAGTTGCTCCTCATTAGATCTCCAGGGCCAAGTCCTGCCGCGCCAACTGGAATGGTAATCGGATAGTTCAATCCAAGGAAGATATAAAATGCTCCAAGGTCTAAAACCCTCCGCCATTGCCTTGGTGGAAATAACCTACTAGTGTCAATCGAGAACACATGATAGCAAAACGCGGTAGAATAGGTGTGAATATTGATGCTGTGATGATAACCAACATTTTCAGCCGCAGGATAACCACCATAAGTAGTGTTTAACCGCCTAGCACTAACGCCCACAGTACTGATCAGAATAAGACTACCACCATTGTGAGATCTTGCTAACCACCACATATCAGGACCGTACTCACGATTACCGTCTAATTCAAGTGGCCTCGGAAGACGCACAGGACCTTGCCAGGAAAGCACATTCAGAGGTCAGCTGAGGAAAATTTGAATGATGAAGCTTGAAAAGTTAAGCATGGAAATTTTACCCCATGCCCGAGGATCCCATGCATAAACATTGCCAATCTAAGTTACCACATAGACAACTCCATTGTGGATAATTGCATTGCGGTAGTTGAACATGCTGAACTGGTTCTTAAGAACCATCAAGGAAGGCAATTACCGTGTCAAAGATGGTCAGGACAGAGAAATCCTTATAGTTCCCAACAGCTGTGGGATCTCGGCAAATGGCTATCTTTAGTAGATTAGTAGGCTGACCAGCCGCGATAAACTTAAGTACCTCGGGTATGGCCTCAAAATCAAAGATCGCTGGTAGAGGAATCCGGCGACGAGTGAACACATTCACAAGCTCCCAATTCTAGGCGAGGCCAACAGTGGCGATCTAATCTCCATGGGCGCCTTCCCACTCCTTACCCTCACAATCTGGCATCATAGCATTGGAGGAGGACCTGTCCAGCAGCGTCAGCTCGCACAAGGTCCACCCGAACTTCTTCTATGGCTTCTGGTTGCCCTTGCCGCAATAGTAGCTACCCCTGTAGAACTGCTTCATGCAATTGTCGCGGTAGAAGACATTGTACTCACGCCATACCTCAGTTGAGTGATAGTGAAGAACACGCGGGAGACCAAACAGATGAGATTTCGATAGGGATGCACTATGTGTTGCTGAGTAAAGATAATGTTTGCAGCAGGCAATGAGGCTCGTGCCGGTGTTGAAGTCGCATCTAGCATAGATTTCTTTAAGGGGGCTATCGGAAAACACCCTAGAAATGTCACTATCATTGATCAATTAGGCCATCCCGAGGAAAAGCTCGAGTAGGTGGGGGCAATTGTGTTTGGTTTTGATTGGGGGTTTTGGAGGAGAGAGCGAGCATCAGCTGGCAGGGCGAGACGGAAAAGAGTCTATCAAACTGGGCGCCGGAGTTGATCCTAAAGAAGAATGGCGGTGTTGGCGCGTGCCTGTATTGGTGTGCGAGTGGTAATGGCCGTCGCCAGGACACTGGAGGTGAAGTGAGGATCGAGATCGAGGCAAAGAGAAATACGGAATGAAATAAAACCAAGCGTGCTTTTTTTCTCTCTGCTAAATCTATTGTGCCTATAGAACTGGGCTACAGAGATGCTCCGAAAGCGGCATGGCGGCGTTGGCGTGTGCTAAAGGTGGGCACGTGGGGATCAACGAGAAGATGGAGAGGAATAGGACGGAGACCAAAGGAAAATACTAGTGGAATAATTCGATTGATGATACGTCCAAAACGTATCTACTTTCCTGAACACTTTTGCTATTGTTTCTTCTCTAATTTGTGTGATTTGGATACAACTAATGCGGACTCATGCTATTTTCAGCAGAATTGCTTTGGTGTCTCGTTTTTGTGTAGGAATTCAACTTTCAGGAAAAATCCCAGAAAATATGGCAAAACTCCTATTTTACCAAAAGACTCAGGGAGCCAGAAGAGGAGACGAAGAAGAGCCACGAGGGGCCCACACCACCTGGCCGCGCGGGCTAGGCCAGGTCACACCAGGGTGTGGTGTGGCTACCCCGTACTCCGCCTCGACCTCTCCTTTTACCTATAAAAGCCCTCTGACCTAAAATAGACGGGGGGTTCGATGTTTTTCCAGATAGAGTTCCACTGCGCCGCCACCACCAGATACTGCGATTTGGAACCAGAAACTCCGTTCGGGCACCCTGCCGGGACGGGGAATTAGAGGAGATTATCGCGATCATCATCACCATCGCTTCTGCATCAACAATCCAGGATTCCCCCATCCATGAGTGAGTTATCCCTCGATGTAGGTTATGGGGTGGTAGGGATTGGATGAGATCGTTCATGTAATGGCATCAGATTATTAGGGCATGGTGCCTAGTATCTATTGTTAGTGCTTTTGGACTTTGTTGCAACTTGTTATGCTTAATGCTTGTCACTAGAGACCGAGTGCCATGATTTTAGATCTCAACATGCTATTGATCCATGATGATAGTATTGTTTATGATCTTACCTGCAAGTTGTATACACATATTATTGTCCGAAACCAAAGGCCCCAAAGTCACAAGAATTGGGATAACCGGAGGGGATGGGTGTGATATGAGGATTACGTGTGTTCACGTAGTGTTAATGCTTTGCTCCGCTGCCCTATTAAAAGGAGCACCTTAATTGCTAGTAGTTTCCCTAGAGGCCCCGCTGCAACGGGCTGGCAGGACAAATGATGTTTAGCAAGTTCTCATTGCGAGCACGTATGACTATATATGGAACACATGCCTATGATTATTTACTACTTGGACGCTTTACCTGATTTATCTACAAATGCCCTATGTATTGATTGCTACATGAATTGTCTTGTCCATGCAACGCCCGTCCATCCATCCCTATTCCTACCACGCCTTAATCATACTATTTACTGCAATTGTTACTACTGTCTTTACTTTTACTACTACTATTACTTTGCTATTGCTATTATAAAACTGTTGCTACTGATAAACTACTGCGTGCAAGATTGTTTCCAGGTGCAGCTGAATTTAGAACTCAGTTGTTAAGGCTTATAAATATTCTTTGGCTCCCCTTGTGTCGAATCAATAAATTGGGTTTTACTTCCCTCGAAGACTGTCGCGATCCCCTATACTTGTGGGTCATCAAGACTATTTTTTGGTGCCGTTGCCTCGGAGCATAGCTCTAGTTATCAAGTTCACTTAGGATCATTATTGTTTGTTGCTATACATTCATCATGGGTAAATCTCGTGATGGAAATTTTCCTATCTTACCATCCACTACAAGGAGAGGTATAGTTCTGAACACCTATGTTGCTCTTGATTCACGATCTGTGATGAGTAAGCTCCTTACACCACCACCCCATATACATGCTACACATACTACTACTTCTGCTGAATCTGAAACTTCTAATACTTATGATGCTACTTCTACTGTGCTTGATAAGAGTGGTTCATTAGGTCCTTTCCTAGATGCTACGATTGCTAGAACTATAGCTAGAAATATTGAAACTCCTAATGAAGACACGACTACACCTGTCAGTTCACCTGAGTCTAGAGAGAGCTATGATATTGAAGATGTATATATAGAAATGACTGATGAATTTATTAAAGAATGCCAAAACACTCATGGTAGGAGTGCTATTAAGAGTCTTCTTGAGAAACATACTATTAGACCTAAATTCTTTCCAAATGCTAAGTTTGCTACATCTCCCATAAACATTAAAGATAAGGATTATGATTTCTCTCTTGATTTATCTTACATAACCATTGTTGAGAAAGAACCTTTTTGTGGGACTAAGAATGAAAGTGTTGTAGCACATATGACTGAGCTTTCTACCATGAGTGGCCTATTTTCTAATGATATTAAGATGCACACCTACTTTGTTGCTAAAATTTTCCCTTTTTCACTGAAAGGAGAAGCTAAAGCTTGGTTTAATAATTTACCTCCTGGATATATTGATAGCCCTAATTGCTTGATTAGTACTTTCTTTCAGAAATATTTTCCTCCTAGTGCTAGACATGCCATTTTGCGGGAACTTTTTGATTTTAAACAAGGAGAAAGGAGATATTGCCTGAATCATGGGCAAGGTTTTGTGCTTTGATTCATGCACAGCCTGGATGTCCATTACCTAAAAGTGAGCTTCTTGATATATATTATAATGGACTAACTAAAGAATCTAGCACATACCTGGATAGTTGTGCTGATTGTGTTTTCAGGAAGAGAACTCCCAAAGAAGCTGCGGAATTAATGGCTAAAACAAGCAAGAATTATGATGACTGGACCTCACCTGAGTCAACTACACCTGAGTTAGTTGTTCCTGAGCCAACACCAACACCAAAGAAGAGGGGAGTGATTGAACTAAATGATGAAGTGATGAAGGAACCTAAGAAATGTCTTAAGGAGAAGGGTATTAAATCTGAAGATGTGAAGAATTTACCTCCTATAATAGAATTATGTAAGCCAATCTCCCACTCATCCACTATTGAGGTACACACTCTCCAACATTTTGATGAAGGTGATATTCCTTATTCTAAACCTCCTGATCAATGCTTAGAAGAATTTGATATTTTTGTTGTTAAGCAAGATAATTTTAATAAGAGGGTGCATAATCATTTAATGGAAAACTCTAGAGCTATTATTGAGTTGAGGGATATTGTGGAAAGAACGTCCAATGATGTTAAAATGCTTGTTAAACATTTCCAAATGGTTCAAACTCAAATTGATCAGCTCATTAAAGTACAAAATAATTTGCTAGTTAATGCTTCTAAAGAAAAACATGCTTATGAAATTAGAACTAGAATGCTGCCACTCAGGATTCTCTATATCCTGAGGGGCATCCTAAAAGAATTGAGGAGGATTCCCAACAAATTGAAAATAGTGGTACTTCTCCTAAGAGAAAGAAAAAGAAACATAAAACAGTTGTAGAATCTTCTAAACCTGCTAAAGATCCTAATAGTATATTTGTCCCTGATGCTGAAACTGAGAGTGGTAATGAGAAAAATGATGCTCCTGATAAAAAAGCAATTGAAGAAGAACCTGAAAGGCACACTAATAATACTAAATACACTATGGAAGATTTTGTTGCTAATAAACATGGTAATGAAAGAGAGCCCTGGGTTAAAAAACCAATGCCTTTCCCTGATAAGAAACACAAGTCAAAGGAAGACGAACACTACAATAAGTTTTGTGAGTGGATAAAACCTTTACTTTTGCAAATTCCTTTAACTGATGCTATTAAATTACCTCCTTATTAAAAGTATATGAAGGATATTGTCTCTAATAAGAAGAAGATCCCTAATGAGGAAATTTCTACTTTGCTTGCGAATTATTCCTTTAATGGTAAGGTTCCAAAGAAACTTGGAAACCCAGGGATTCCAACTATTCCATGTTCTATTAAAAATAGCTATGTTAGAACTGCTTTGTGTGATTTGGGAGCAGGAGTTAGTGTTATGCCTTTTTCTCTCTACAAGAGACTTCAATTGGAAAAATTAATACCAATTGATATATCTTTGCAAATGGCTGATCAATCTACTACTATTCCTGTTGGTATATGTGAGGATGTTCCTGCTCAAGTGGCTCATAATTGCTTGATATTAACTAACTTTGTTGTGCTTGAAATTACTGAAGATGATAATATGTCTATTATTCTTGGGAGACCTTTTCATAATACTGTAGGAGCTGTTATTAATTGCAACCAAGGAAAGGTAACTTTTAATGTTAATGATAAGGATCATACTATCTATTTCCCCAAGAAGATTGATAAGACCTATGGCCTAAATTTAATTGAAAATATTGAGGGCATCCAGGTTGGAGAAATATATTTTCCCATACCACGAGAAAACTATGAAACTATTATGATTGGGACCATTGCTATCAAGGTTGAGGTAACATAATCATTTAGTGAAATGCAAAGTTTTTTTCATATAAAATTGTTTTGGTAACAAGACCTGATCAACCTTGTTAACAAAGGGATTTTAATGAACAAAATAATGTTTTCACCATGATTATCTTTGCTTACTTTTAGTTTATCCATTTTGATTTCTGCTTTCACTTAGTTTACTTTTCTATTGCTAGTTGCTTGCATATTAGAGTGTCTTAGAACTTCTAAAGTTTTAGTTGCATCATTCCAATATTATCTTTCTGTCAGAAAATTATTCATCAATACCTGAAAATTGCTAAAAAATAAAGTGTCTCAAAAATTTCTAGAAAAATCATATTAAATTTTTACGTTAAAAGAGCTACAGTGAAGTACCTGGAGTGACCCAGGGGGCCACCTGCCAGGCACACCACCTTGTGGCACAGCCACACCAGGGGTGCGCCTGGCCATGGTGTGGGCCACCCCTAGCCCTCCACTTATTCTCCTTCCTGCCACTCCTTTCTCTCTCCCGAGAAAACACCAGTTCATTGCTCAAACCCGTGTTCTTGTTGTTCTTGCTCGCGATTTTCGATCTCCTTGCTCAGCCCATCTTTGCTGCTAATATTTGGAGCATTTGTTCTCTCTTATGTGACTCTCCGCTTGTCCAAGTAGATTTTTGATTAGTGGATTATATCTTGAGTATTTTGCTACTGTAGGTGACAACTTATGTGAGTTTGCATGCTTGTTCAATGCTTAGAGAATTTATTTGATGCATGTTTAGGCCTCTTGCAAGTCCCTATAAGTGGTTCCTTTCATTATGTAATCACTTGTATGATGGTTGTCTAAAATTTCAGAAAAAGGGAGATGAACAATCACACTTTCGGAGAAGTATTTGAGAGGGACACACCCAGGAGGGCAAGGCCTTCGAGATCAGCCTCGCAATTTAGGCCGTCATATAATGAAGATCTCATTGCACCATGTTATGGCAATGAAGGGGATGAGGGAGATGCTCATCCATCCACCTTCCCTTGCTTTGCTTTTTTGCAAGGTACAGGGATCCTTGATGATTTCCTACTTCTTGTTCAGAGGGTTGGTCTAACCACTTACATGCAGGATGAGAGTGAGCAATATGCCATGCTCACCAAAACTTTCGTTGAAAGTTTCACTTTCACTAACATCCCTTATCGGTCAACTGTTTCGTTTAAAATTTATAATATGCCTATTACCATGCCATTGGAAAGATTTTGTAGCATTATAGGCATAGGCATGACTGGGACAGTGAAGAAGATCCAAGGTTGATTCGCTGATTTGCTGGATCTCTACCAAAGTGTGACAAATGACGATGACCACACAGCTCAACACGGGAAGATAAGGAACATTCAACTCCCAGCTCTTAGATATTTTGCTTATTATCTTGCCACTAGCGTTCTTGGTAGGGAGGACACTAGTAATATTTCTAATTATCATTTAGGTTTTCTTACTGGTACTCTCAATAATGAAAAAAAGTATAATCTTGGTTCTCTCATTGCCCGCCGCCTAGCTGCTAGAGCACCCATTTATGGGGGCATTATTGCCACACACATGGTTGCTGCTTTGGAACTTTCTATTGATCCTAATGATAATGTGTTGACACCACAAAGGCTTGATCTTCCTTCTATGAAAACACATCACTTTGTCACTACTGACTCTAGTACGAAGAGTTTAGTTTACAGGATCTTGTTTACTGACGGAGATGAGAGGGAAATTCCGTTGCCACAGCCTACTTTGTTCAGTATTTGTAGGATGCCATGGTCGCGCTCCAAGGAGGAGGTGCACGAGCAGCTCCGCCTGTTTGGTTCCCACATGCAGCACCAGGGGGATGTGCCCTCTTATGACTACTCCGCGCACTACGCTGGGGCGTCCTCGAGTTCATATCAGGATGAAGGCACTTCTACGCCATATTATGGAGGCACGCACTCCTGGCCAGCTTGGGATTGATCCCTACTTAGGCCAAAAGCCTAATCGTGGGGGGAGGTATACCGACATCACACTCATGTACATATCATGTTCAGTCGGTACTTTGCATATCCATGTTTCGCTTTCGCTTTAGTTTTTGTTCTTGCTTTATTTCTGCTTTCCAAAACACAAAAAGACCAAAAATATTTTTGTTATTTCTCTTTGTTTGCTTCTTTGTCTTTTAGCCTTGGTTTGCTACATCCTTTTTAGCTTTATTTTAATTATTCGAAATACCCAAACAGATTTCACTTTGCTTGTTTTTCCCTTCGGTTCTTGCCTTTAAAAATCGAAAACCCAAAAATATTTGTTATTCGTCTCTGGTTTTGTAAAGTTTGTTGTAGGGTTCAGAGGTCCTCAGTGATTCCTTGGAGATTGGATTTATCTTATTATTCAAGTCACACAAGTGAAAGGCAATGATGATTTATGACAACTCGAGGTGTAGTAAGAGGCTTGTATGAACGCTATTTGGTTTTTGTTTTTGTACATATACTCATCATTGTGAGCATGATTAGCTAGTTTATGTAAGGTGTATCTATTTAATGTATACTTAGTAGTCCTTCCCTGCTTATGATAAGTTCCAATCCATTATAGTTCATAACATGTCATATAAATGTTTGCTCGGATTGTTATATTCATAACTTGGTATGACATTGTGGTGTCCTCCTCTGAATGTTCTATTTGAATCGACTTGGCACGTGCTCACGCATGCATATGACTAAATAAAAGTTCAGTTAAGCCTCGATGATTTATTCTGCCTTAGAGTTCTTGTGTCACTTTTATGCCACTAATAATTTTGTTTTATCGCAAGCATGATTATGACAGTTACTTCTCTCTCGATTGTCGCTCCCTTTCTATTGCTAGCCTTCACTTGTGCTGAGTATAAGCTTTACTCGTGCATCCAACTCCCTAAAACCAAAGTTGTCAAAAAGATTCCACCATGTCTACCAATTAGCATTATTGCTATTCCTTGCATATTTATTATGCTTTGTTTTCTTCCAATAAAAATGTTTGCTTGTTATGCGAAAATTAGTTAGTAAATCTCTCACGAACTTGATGGCACACTATAATTTCTTGCACTTAATAAACTTGAACCATTGTGCCCATCTATGTTGCGTATATGCTTGCGCTTTGTAAGTTGTGAATTAGCAGAACCATGTTATCATGGGGAATGCTTTCAACATTGCACTTTATTTAGTTGATATCATGTTCTTTTGCTTATGGATCCTGGCAGTGTGAAATGAAAGGGGAGTTTGTAAGGCTCATGGAGTTCGTATATGTGTTAGAGAAACGCTTGGGCGGCTGGTCTAAGCCATGCCTAATCATGGTGGAAACCTACAGCGTAACCATAGTGAGCAATCTATGAAGCATCCTCTATATATATAAAAAAACCTATAAAAATAGGAAAGGAAAAAAAAGAAAAAGAAGAGAGAAAAAAAGGGGGCCTATGCAAATAGGAAATAAAAGGATTGCTGAGTTGGTCATTGTCTGCTAGCCTTGTCATTTTGATATGGGGAATCTTCCGTATCATCGGGCAAGGGGTACCCCGTTGGCGGTTCTCTATGATACACATGTACTTACAATGACAAGAACTTACCTGTGACTAAATTTGAGTAGCATGAGGAACGGTACTCGTAAGTAAGGGGCATGACATTTTCAGCTTATAACTTGTCAAGCATATCCTCATATTTGTTCACTTTAACCTTAATCACCTAAAGATGCTTATGATAGGGGCAATGAGAGCTCAAAGCTAATGAGTACCATAATTTCAACATTTCGAAGCCTTTCAAACTTTTTTTAAATCTTTTCTTTCACTTTTATGTTGAGTCACCATTTATTCTTTGAGCACCTTCCCGAGAGCATAACTGTCATTCTTAGTGTAATGTGCTTGTCCCAAAACATGGTTAATTATGACATAACTTTGACACTTGAATCATTGATATTTTTATATCTAGTCTTCACTTAAACTTCAGAGGTGCATTGGCATTTATGTTTTGCTCCAAAGAAAGGCAAGCGAGAAACCACTTTATCATATCTTCTTATGAGCACTACAATCCTGCATATGCTTATGTATCATGTTGCTTATTATTAATGGGTTGGAATCTCTTCACAGCTTGCATGATTACTGGGTAAAATTATATGCAAACTCTTTATTATGAATTGCCTAAGTATTTCATCATATGCTGAGAATATATACATCTTATGAAGCAAATGTGTTCGTGAAAGTTTCTTTTATCACACTCAGTTTTCAACTGAATTGCTTGAGGACAAGCAATAAGCTAATCTTGGTGGTAGTTGATACGTCCAAAATGTATCTACTTTCCCGAACACTTCTACTATTATTTCTTATATAATTTGTGTGATTTGGATACAACTAATGCGTACTAACGCTATTTTCAGCAGAATTGCTTTGGTGTCTCGTTTTTGTGCAGGAATTAAACTTTTAGGAAAAATCCCGAAAAATATGGCAAAACTCCTATTTTACCAGAAGACTTAGGGAGCCAGAAGAGGAGATGGAGAAGAGCCACGAGGGGCCCACACCACCAGGCCGCGCGGGCCAGGCCAGGCCGCGCTAGGGGTGGTGTGGCCTCCTTGGACTCCGCCTCGACCTCTCCTTTCGCCTATAAAAGACCCTAACCTAAAACAGACGGGGGGTTCGACATTTTTCCAGATAGAGTTCCGTTGCGCCGCCACTACTAGATACTGCTATTCAGAACCAGAAACTCCGTCTGGGACCCTGCCGGAATGGGGAATTGAAGGAGATCATCGCCATCATCATCACCATCACTTCTCCATCAACCATCCATGATTCCCCCATCCATGAGTGAGTAATCCCCCGCTGTAGGCTATGGAGATGGTAGGGATTGGATGAGATCGTTCATGTAATGGCATCGGATTGTTAGGGCATGGTGCCTAGTATCTATTGTTAGTGCTTTTTGACTTTGTTGCAACTTGTTATGCTTAATGCTTGTCACTAGGGCCCGAGTGCCATGATTTCAGATCTGAACATGTTATTGATTCATGATGATAGTATTGTTTATGATCTTACCTGCAAGTTGTATACACATATTATTGTTCGGAACCAAAGGCCCCGAAGTGACATGAATTGGGATAACCGGAGGGGATGGCTGTTATATGAGGATTACGTGTGTTCACGGAGTGTTAATGCTCCGCTTTGGTGCTCTATTAAAAGGATCACCTTAATTGCCAGTAGTTTCCCTAGAGGCCCCGCTGCAACGGGCTGGAAGGACGAAAGATGTTCTGCAAGTTCTCATTGCGAGCACGCATGACTATATATGGAACACATGCCTATGATTATTTAGTAATTGGATGCTTTACCTTATTTATCTGCAAATGGCATATGTCTTGATTGCTACATGAATTGTCTTCTCCATGCAAAGCCCGTCCATCCATCCATACCTATGCCTACCGTGCCATAATCGTACTGTTTACTGCTATTGTTACTACTGTCTTTACTTTTACTACTGCTATTACTTTGCTATTGCTATTATAAAACTGTTGCTACTGATAAACTCCTGCGAGCAAGATTTTTTCTAGGTGCAGCTGAATTGACAACTCAGTTGTTAAGGCTTATAAATATTCTTTGGCTCCCCTTGCGTCGAATCAATAAATTGGGTTTTACTTCTCTCGAAGACTATCGCGATCCCCTATACTTGTGGGTCATCAATTGCCACCTACCGAGCGTGGTTTTTCTCTCTTCTCTGCGTTTCCTGGTGCCTATCGAGTAAATAGGTCAGGCCTTTCTAGGAGTAGTACATCATAAGATGGCCTAGCACAGGATGGAGCTGTACTGTCCTCTCAAATAAATGGTCATGGCATAGAGATGGTTTGGAGTATACTCGGAGCTCCTCTTGCCGAACATAATAATCCTTGGATCTTCTACATTCATCATCTTGTGCAGTCAAATTTGGAACAAGTACTACTGTACTACTACTACTACTGTAACTAATAAACACATAAAGGTTCCACAGGTAATTAAGGAACCAAAACTGGAATACTACTACTCTCAAACTCTTGTGTAGTACTGTAACATCCCAATTTCAGCAACCATGATTAGTTGTCCAGAATGCAAAAATCAGGAGGAACAAAAAACTATTTCTTGTTTAGGGATAAAGTGTTTTCTTGTTTTTTGACTATGTTTATGCTTATGTTTGTGTATTAGAAGATATCCTCCTTACCTCAACCTAGTTCACAAAAGCTACTTCCCAAAACTATCTTGGCTTAATTTCCATATTCTCAAATGTTCTGGAATTTCAAAACCTGAGCCAAGATACCTTTACAACCTCCCCCATTTTAGTAGCTTCTAACTCCCCAAACTATGGAGAGCTACTTACTATAATCTCCTTATGTTTTCAAGACAGACCTTCAACTACTCTTTCCTCTAAGATTCCCAAAATCTTGTATAAAACCTTTGAATTCCACTCTTGGTAGGTATACAAAGGACTCTTACCTTATTCAAGCTCCAACCTCTCAAAATTGCCCATCCTTACCTCAATCTAAGCTTGATAGTAACCCTAGTAGTAGTTGATTTGTTTGTAAGATGAGTTGCCTTGATCTGCTGTTGGACTTGTTTGCTTAGGAAGTAGTATGAGCCACTCTATGAGCTCATCCCTAGGACAAAGATGTTCCCAAATCACCACACCCTAAGCAAGAATACAAAGCTGGATCTAATCCCTAGCTACTAGGTGATCATCTAAAACCCTTAAACCAGATCGGCTCTGAAGTGATCTAATTCCAGAAGCTTCCAAGTAAATGAAGACCAATATCAAGTATGGATCCTTTCTACTCAATCTACACTTCCACATCATCCACTTGATGATGCTTGGGTACCCTGCCACCCATTAAAAACATCCCCTCTCATGTTCTAGTGAAAAACCCTAAATCTACCAAATTTGGCTAAGTCTGGAATCTGTTTCAACATCACGCTTTTTGGATGTCTCCCTTTCTCAACTCTTGTGCATTTTTGGTAATGCACTTGAACCATATTGTTAAACATCCTAAGGACTACCAAGGCCCACTCTTTCCCCTGTTTAGATCATCCTCCACCCCACTTGTTCTTGATGGTTTTGCAGGCAAGAAAATAACTATTCCTGCAAATCTAGTCAACATGCCTACTTTGATAGAAGCTCACACCACCATCCCACCTTCTTTGGACCAAATATTTGCATGGTTGTGTTCTACTTATATAGGTCCACCAACATCTACTTCACTTATTCCAAGTGGATCTTTGTGCTTCTTAAACCCACATGGTTTATAAGGCATCATGACTCATATGGAATGGCAGTCTTATTTTCAACAAAGTTTGCCATCACTTCCAGACCACCTCAAATGTAACCAATCCAAACTCCTTCCATGCTCATCTATATGACTTGGTATAACTATCCATCTACCCCATGCCCCAAGGGGAGATCTGAGCTCCAAGATCCAAAAAGGTTTTGGTGGTATGAAAATAACATCACCCTAGATCCTGAATTCCTTGTTTTCCCATCTAATTCAAGTTGGACTTACAATTACCAAGGTTAAAAATGCTTGCTACACCTTGTCTACATCATATACCTTGATCATCAAGATTTATCAAATATTATCCCTAATTATTATGGCTCCAAATCTAATTAATCTATTTAATAGACTAAATCTCCAAAACTTCTTCCATAAAGGAAAGTTTGGTTTTTGCCAAAGAACTTCCCCAACTTTTGGCTCAATTGAGGACCACATATCATATACCATCTTCCCACTTCAAAAATAAATATTTTAGAAGAGCTTTACTATTTCTTTTTGCCCATTTTCTTAAATGGCTGAATTGGAATAATAATTGTTTTAAATACTTTTATCTTCCAATAAATATTGGGAAAATTCCCCTAAGTGTGTATTCACTTTTGGGACCATCTCACATCAAGAACTCAACTTCTCCTATTTAGAAATACCAAATAAATTCCTAAAAACCATTTCTACCCTATTTGAATAGGTGATATAAAGTGGACCAACCCTCATCAAATATTTCCCAAATAATTCATGGATATGCACCTGGACCACATGCACCTACTAGCATCCTCACCTCTGCTTTCCAAGATCAAAATTCATGAGGTTCTTCATTATCATCCAGATGGCCAAAAATGGAGATATTCAAAACCATGACCCAAAGTTAAATCAAAACCCTTCTCAAACATGTCAAGATCTACTCCACAACAACCAACACTCCTCCCTGGTCGAGGCTACTGTAGCATTACACCCCTTTTGTCCTTTAGCTATTAGAGCAAGTGAGAGAGAAAGAGATCAAATCAATGCCATATCTTGAAAAATCTTCACAGCAGCAGCCACCACCCTCCTCTCCACTCATTGCTCGACTCAGAGCCCCACCTCCTACCTCTGCACTGTCCCCTTAGCCAACCAGAGCCCTCCCCTCTCCTCGCTTGCACTAGGTGGACAAGGTTCAACATGAACCCATCTCCCCTCAATAAATATCCCGAGGCCACCCCAGCGCCTCCCTTCGCCCTCATTCTCCCACACTACTCCCCACTCACCACCCCCTAGCTCCACTTCCCCTCCCACGCTCTGTACTGGCCAAGAGAAGAGAGAAAACTCCTCTTGGCCATTGATGAGCTCGAGCTCGAGGTGCCCTCTCTCGAGCTCTCCTCCACCTGCATGTGGCCTCACAAGGCTCCCCTATGCCTGATCTATCACTCCCGAGCTCCCCAGCCTCTCCCCTCCTCTGTGTTGCCCGTGAGAGGGAGGAGGAAAAGCTTCGGCCTCCTTGAAGAATTGAGCCTAGAGCTCTCCTCGCTGCTCCACTCTTTCTGCATGTCGCATTGTCGCGCTCCCCTACTCTCCTTGCATCTAACCCTCTGCCCATTTTTCCCTAGGATCTCCCCTAGACGCTACTCCGGCAAGCCCCGAGGCGATCTCCACTGGCGTTGATGCGCGTGACGCCGCCTGACGTCGAACCAGCTGCTGTCGCCCTCTCCTGGTCCGCCTTCGTCGACCGCGTCGCCCTGCAGCCTCCTCTTCACCAAAGACGGCCCTGGTGAGCCTCCCCCGCTGCCTCTCTCCCTCTGCTAGGGTTCCTGCGCGGCGCCCTTACCGCGAGGTTGAAGACGGCCGGGAGCCGTCGATCTCGATCTAATCGAGCGGCTCCCGTCGCTCCATACCCCTTCAGTGCCCCGGGTGGCTGACCAGCGGGCCCCGCGCGGCAGTTTCAAACGACCCTGCGCACGCTTCCCTGGTGCCACCTGTTGGGCCGGCCGCAGTGCAGCCCAACTCACTCTGGTTTCCTAAGCCCAACATCCCCTTTCCCCTTTTCTTTTTAAAAACACATTACCTCAGATCTATTTAGTGGCATGTTGGTTTAATTAGGTTTTTAAATGAAAACTGCCAGGTTTTGTCCAAATAAAATTATAGACCTGCAAGCACATGTTCTATCCAACATGTAGTAACCCTGGTTAGGCCATATCTATCCTAGGTTAACAATAGTAAATTAAACCCCAAAATGTGTTCCATACACCCTTAAATTCCTTCTGGGAGTTTTATAACTCCAAATTGGGTAAATCCAATTGTATCTGGTAGGTGTGGAATGTTCCTATCTCATGGAATTGGCCTCATGCCAAGTGGAACATTTGTTTTCCTATCGTAAAAATAACAAAAACAGTCCTTTTCTGCCATTAGGAATTTCCCTAGGCCAAACCCTAAACTTCTTTGAGACAAATCCAACTCTATGTGATTTGGTATGTAAATTTCTATCAATCCCTAGGAGTCCCTAATTTGCTAAGCCCCTGTGGATTTATCATGAATTAATCTGTTCTGGGCTTAGTTAATTCACTAGATAAATCACTACAGTAGCTCTGCAACCCCAAAAAGGATGATTACAATTTCTGCATAAAGGTATTCCAAATACCCACAATGTGTCCTTGTAATGAAATCAAAAGTTTCTATAGATTAAGTCTGGTGAAAAAGACAAAATTGATCCAGAACTGGCTTTGGGAATTTCCTGTGGGCATTCTGGTAATTATTTTTACTTGAATCCAACTCTCACTGAACAAGTACATCAATACCTACCTAACAACCCAAGGAAATAATTTTTGGACATACAGAAATTTTTTGGTGAATTATTTCCTAAAACTAGAGTTTTTCCCACTAGAAAATTCATTATAAATCATTGGAATTTGATAATTTGGTAAAACCACTTTTGTTGGTTTCATATTATCACTACATATCTGATGGTATCATCCTTACATATTGATATCATACAGACCCAAGCCTAATTCTGAAACCCCTTAACAAGTGGTATTTGGACAAATTACATCATAAAGCAAAGACCATAAGGGCAATTAAAGTAACTCCAATTACGACCCACTCAATCTAACAAAACCTACTGATTTGAGTAATGTGTGGTATGTCTGTTTGTTGTATTGTAATGATGCTTGTATGCCTTGTGTTGATTATGGTTTGGTTTGCTTGCATGTGCTATCTTGACGACGATAGTTGCGGTGAAATCGGAGATCAGAAGATGGTTTTTATTTTGGTATTTTGGGTATTCTAAGAAGAAGTCCAGGGACATTTATGCCATATTGCTGATCTCAGGCAAGCCACCTTCTTGCTCATAAGCCTTGTCCTAATGTTTTACTTATGCATGTTTTATCTACTGTTTATTAAAACTGCATTGTTTTACTATATGTTGATGTATATATATGGTAGTGGTTTGGCTCCTCCGAACTATTACACTTTTGTACTATTAAGTACAACCCCTTTGATGACACCTACTTGTCCCTAGTGTCGTAGATGGTGTAATACACCATACCCTTTTGAGACCCCGATTTAGCCGAAGCAAAGCTATAGGATGGGAAGACCCCGACAAAGTTTTACCAAATGTTTTATGATAAAACCTTGGTGAGGTGGGACCTCCCAAGAGATGTTGAGGAAGAAAAAGGTTTTGTTTTACAAAATGCTGAAGGAATGATGGAGGAAAAAGGTTTACGAAAACGTACCCGGTTCTTTGCAATTTTGCTAGAACAATTAACCCGTGCAACCACATTAGTTTGGAATGGGACAGGGCTGGATTTGATGTTTGTCTATTTTGGTATAAGCTGCCTCGCAAAAACTACAGGGGATAAAAATCCCTGGAGGGTGGGCCTTCTCACATAAGGGTCCATGTGGGACATCGACCTGGAGAAGGAACGAAGTGTGTGCGGGCCTCCACGCGTTACTAAGATCCTCTCATTGAAATCGCACGCTTGAGAAGTGGAAAAATGCGCTCCGGTTGGTCCTCGGTACCCGACGTCCCGGTGTTGAGGGGAACAACGATCATAGGGTAGGCACTTGTATTGGAGTGGGCATCCGGAGAGTCTTGATCGGTTAATTGACCCACGATCGGTGTAGATCAGGGTAGTGTACCCGGATGGTGTGGGTAAAGTGTGCAACCTCTGCATGGTGTAAATCTATTCAAATAGCCGTGTCCGCGGTCATGGACTGTTGGGAAGGTTGCTGTAGAGCGGTGCTGGTTTTGTTTTCAAAAAGGATTTTAGAAAAGAAATGGCTTTGGAAATGTTTTGACCATGGGATGGTCAGAAAGGAGAAAGATTTTGACCATGGGATGGTCGGAAGGAAAAGGAAGGAGTTTGGTTGTGGGACGACCGGAAGAAAGGAACAAATGGGTGACCCAGTCCTAATGTTTTCTGAAACTTTTCAAAACGGTTTCCAAAATGTTTTACAAAAGTTTTCAACAAAGATATGTAGATGCTATATCTACAAGAGAAACTAATTGGGAAAATAACCTCTCTTGGATCCCTCCTAATACCACAGCCATATTGCATATCCTCTTGTTATTAGTACTCTCTTAAGGTGGTTTGCGAGTACATTCAAAGTACTCACTTGTCCCTGGCTATTAACTTGGTCAGATATCAAGAAGAGGATGAAGTTGACGGGTAAGCGAGCTAGGACGTTCTCCTAGTCAGTTGCCTGTAGGTTAAGGCATGGCTCGGACGCTACGCTTAATGAAGTTCCGCTGATGTTGATCGATGTAGCCATAATGGCAACTAAGGCATGACATGTATTCGTTATGTATTGGATGTTTACTTTGATACTTGTATGTTATGTTCCACGACTAACTGATCGTGGGATCGTGGTTGTATGCATAATAGGGATTCTCGGAGGATTAATCCGGGGGCCCCACAGACTTGGTATTAGAGCCATCCTGACTATAGGAGAACCTTAGTTAGCATGGTCGCTAGACAAGAACCTACTTTTGAAAACCCGACTTTCGAAAACTAGTTTCTCAATGAGTTTCAAAAAGTTCTACTTCTTCTCTTACTCTAAGTAAATGCTTTCGAAAATGGTTTACTCTAACTCTCGTTCAAACTTCAAACCTACGGATTTTAAATAACTAGGATCTAGAACGCGGTGAAGAAAATGAGAACAAGATGAAGACAAGCAACTACAAGCAAACACAAGGAGACTACAATATCGCTCCACCAGCGGAATCCTCACAATCAGAAGACATCGGGTGTTGCATGATGACCCACAAGTATAGGGGGTGTATCGCAGTATTTTCGAGGGAAGTGAAACCCAATTTATTGATTCGACACAAGGGGAGCCAAAGAATATTTATAAGCCTTAACAACTGAGTTGTCAATTCAGCTGCACCTGGAAACAATCTTGCTCACAGCAGTTTATCAGTAGCAACAGTTTTGTAGTAGCAATAGTAAAGTAGCAGCAGCAGTAAAGTAAAGACAACAATAACAATAGAAGTAAACAGTAGGATTCGAGTGCGGTAGGCATAGGGATGGATGGACGGGCGTTGCATGGACAAGACAATTCACATAGCAATCAGAACATAGGGCAATTGCAGATAAATAAGATAAGGCATCAAAGTACTAGACAATCGTAGGCATGTGTTCCATATATAGTCATACATGCTCCCAATGAGAACTTGCACAACATCTTTTGTCCTGCCAGCCCGTTTGCAGCGGGGCCTCAAGGGAACTACTGGCAATTAAGGTGCTCCTTTTAATAGAGCACCGGAGCAAAGCATTCACACTTCGTGAACACATGTGATCCTCACATCAAAGCCATTCCCTCCGGTTATCCCGATTTCTGTCACTTCGAGGCCATTGGTTCTAGACAACAATGTGTGTATACAACTTGTAGATAAGACCATAAACAATAGTATCATAATGAATCAATAACATGCTCAGATCTGAAATCATGGCACTCGGGCCCTAGTGACAAGCATTAAGCATAGAAAGTCGCAACAAAGTCGTAAAGCACTAATAAAAGATATTAGGCACCATGCCCTAACAATCTGATGCCATTACATGAACGATCTCATCCAATCCCTACCATCCCCATAGCCTACAGCAAGGGATTACTCACTCATATATGGGGGAAACATGGATGGTCGATGGAGAAGCGATGGTGATGATGGTGGCGATGATCTCCTCCAATTCCCCGTCTCGGCAGGGTGCCAGAACGGAGTTTCTGGTGTTGTTTCATGGAATCTGGTGGTGGCGGCGGAACGGAACTCCTTCTGGAAAAACGTCGAACCCCCCTGAGCTTTTAGGTCAGAAGGCAACTTATAGGCAAAGAGGGAGACCGAGAGGGAGTCTGGGGCGGCCAGACCACCCCCTGGCGCGGCCTGGTCTTGCCCGCGCGACCAGGTGGTGTGGCCTGGGCCCAGCCCCCATCCGTCTCGTATTATGGCTCCTGGAGTCTTCTGGTGAAATAGGATTTCCGGCATATTTTCCGGGATTTTTCCTCATAGTTGATTTTCTGTACAAAAAGTAGACACCAGGGTAATTCTGCTGAAAACAGCATTAGTCCGCGTTAGTTGCATCCAAATCACACTAGTTTAGAGGAGAAACAATAGCAAAAGTGTTCGGGAAAGTAGATACGGTTTGGACGTATCAACTCCCCCCTAGCTTAGCTTATTGCTTGTCCTCAAGCAATTCAGTTGAAAACTGAGTGCGATAAAAGAACTTTGACGAACACAATTGCTTCATATGATGTATATATTCTCAGCATGTGATCAACTACTTAGACAATTCATAATAAGGAGTATGCAACTACGTTTACTTAATAGGCATTGCAATCTATGAAGAGATTCCAACTCAAAAATAATAAGTAGCATGAAGCATAAACATAAGCAACATTACAATGCTCATAACAAGGTATGATAGAGTGATATCTCGCTTGCCTTTGATTATGAATGCCAAGGCACCTCTGAAGTTCAAGTGAAGACTAGAAGTAAAGATGTCAAAGATACAAGCATCAAAGTCATAACACGAATAATCAAGTAATGAGACAAGCACAAAGAATGACAACTATGCTCTCAAGAAGTTGCTCAAAGAATATGTGGAGACTCAACAAATAAAAGAAAATGTTTTGAATAATTTGAAAGGCTTCCAAATGCTGAAAGTATGGTACTCGTTAGCTTTGAGCTCTCATTGCCCCTATCATAAGCATCTTTAATGTGGTTAAGGTGAAAGTGAGGTCCAATCTGAGTTATATGCTTGACAGACTATAAACTGAAAATCCCATGTCCCTTGAGTACGAGGGCCTCTCCTCATGCTACTCAACTTTAGTTACCGGTAACTTCTTGTCATCATAAATACATGCGTATCATAGAGAACTGCCAACGGGGTACCCCTTGCCCGATGATACGGAAGAATCCCCATATCAAAATGACAAGGTAAGTAGACAATGAGTATCTCAGCAATCTTCTTATTTACCATGGGAAAATAGTGCTTTTTTCTCTCTTTCCTCTTTTCATAAATCTCTTTTTTTTCTTTTTCTCAACAACTATCTCTTTTTTATAACAAGAATGCTTCATAGATATCATTATGGTTACGCTGCAGGTTTCCACCATGTCAGCATGGATTAGACCAGCGGCCCAGGCGTTTGTCTAACACACATACATAACTCCATGGACTTACAAGCTCCCCTTTTATTTCACATCGACGACATCCGCAAACAAAAGAGCAAGGTATCAACTGTGTATATATTTACAAGTGTTGAAAGCGTTCCCTATGACAGCACGGTTCTGCTAATCCCCAGCCTATAATTTGCAAGCATATAACTTTCATGGACAGTCACAATGGTTCAGGTTTATTAAGTGCAGAAAATAAAGTGTGCCATCAAGTTCGAGAGAGCTTTACTAACTAACTTTCTCATAACAAGCAAACATTTTATTCAGAAGAAAACAAGGCATATTGAAAATGCACGGAAGTAGCAAATGATGCTAATAGGTAGGTATGGTGGACACTTTGGAAATATTTGGTTTAGGGAGTTGGAAACTTGAGTAAAACATACTCAGTGTAAGTGAAGGCTAGCAATAGTAAGGGAGCGACAAACGAGAGAGCAATAGCTATCATAATCATGCTTGCAACAAAACAGGACTAAACATGGCATGAAAGTGATTCAAGATCCTCAAGGCAAAATAATTCATCCGGGCTTAACTGATTATTTCAGTCATGTGCATGCATGAGCATGTGCCAAGTCAATTCAAATGAAACATTCAGAGGAGGATACCACGGTGTCATACCAAGTTATGAATAGAGTAATGCAAGCAAACATTCATAAAACATGCTACAAACTATTAGCAAGCTGGAACTAATCATTCGAAAGCAAGAACTACTAAGCATCCAAAGATAACATACACCCTACATTAATAGGCTAAGCATGCCCACAATGATGAGTATATGTACAAAAATGAAAACAAACAGAGTTCGTTACCAGCCTCTTTCCATGCCTCAAGTTGTCATTAATCCTCATTATTGCTCTTCACTTGTGTGGCTTGAATAATAATATGAAACCGATATCCACTAAGGACTGCTGAACCCTGTAGCAAACTCACAAACCAAAGAAGAATGACAAATATTTTTGTTGTTTTCGATTTTTAAAGCAAGAACCAAAAAGGAAAAAAAGCAAAATCTTTTTGGGTTTTTCAAATAGTTCAAACAAAGCAAAAAGGAAAAAACAAACCAACAAGAAGAAGCAGCAAACCAAAGAGAAACAACATAAATATTTTTGGTCTTTTTTTGTTTTAGAAAGAAAAAGCAAAGAAAGAATAAAAACTAAGAAGAGAACAAAACATGAATATACAAAGTTCCAACGCAACATGATAAGGAGATGAGTGCGATGTCGGCGTACCTCCCCCCAAGCTTAGGCTTTTGGCCTAAGTGGGTGTCAATCCAAATATGGGTAAGGGTTCCAAGCAGGAGGATCGTGATAAGAATGGTCGTAGTTGGGCCCGTGGGAAGAAGAAGAAGCTCCCCAATCATAAGCAAGCTGCTGATATGAAGACTCCCCCTCATTCGAGGGCTGGACCGAATCATCCGTGACCTCCCTTCTAGTATCCTGCTCCTGTTGGGAGAGCTCTCCCAAGTACGTGTCAAGCTCCTCCTCAGTGAGGGACCATCCTTCCCTGTTATCAAGGTTAAACAAAACAGGTTCAGGCAAAAGTACAACACGCTCGGACTTGCTCTTTCTCCAACCAGCTTTGAGAAAGGTTATTTCATAAGACAACTCATTCAAACTAGCCCACGAGGAAACAAAATTACGTTGTATCATGGAATTAAAATCAAGCCTTTCTATGGGGAACTGTAGGTCTAGATGATGAGGCACTAAACCATGCAATGCTAGTAAACGAGAAGCAATGAGGCCTCCACAAATTCCACCTTTCTCACGGTTAGCAGCAAGACGGAAAGCTATCAAAGCACCTAAGTTGTAAGACCTATCTCGTTTAAGAGCAGCAAAGATAAATGCTAGATCATATGAAGATAACTTATTGGCAGTTTTCGTAGCAAGAACACACTTGGCAATAAAGTAGGCAAAGTAGCGAATGGAGGGAAGATGAATGTTATGGATTTTTCCACTCTCTTTCAAGAAGCTGCTCCCTTGGCAAATTTCTGCGTATAAATCCATGAGTGGTTCAGGTCGCTCCTTAATCCTTCTACATGATCCCCATTGAGGTACCTTAATAGCTGCACAAAATTCATCGAGAGAAAGGTCGACAGCAATATTGTAAATTTTGTATTGGACCATGGGGTTAGGCAAAGAGTGACTAAATTGGAAGTCCTGCACCACAGACATGGTTAGCTTAACAAATTGACAAGGTTCATCATCCAAAAAGTTCTCCAACCCTGCATTAGAAACCAAAGTGTGGAAATCTTGGAGAATTCCTGCAGCTCTCATGAACTCAGAGCATGGATAAATGGAGGGACAAACTTCCTCCTCCCGGTGGACCTTCATAACCTCGGGTACCCATAGTATATGTTAGTTTAGTTGATGCTCATTCATCTTCTATTCTGAAATTTAAACACCTATTAAACAAGTGATTGCAAAGTGAATATAATGAAGGATACTACTCATAGGGACTTGTAAGAGGCCTAAACATGCATCAAAACTATATGTCTAAGCATCAAACAATCTTACAAGCTCTCAAAACCTGTCACCTACAGCATCAAAATACTCAAGATACAATCCACTAAACACAAATCTAAGGGGAGGAGTCACATACTAGAGAACAAGTGCTCCAAATTTCAGCAACAAAGATGGGCTGAGCAAGGAGATCGAAAAAGGCGAGAGCAAGCACAGCAAGAACGCGATTTTGAGCAATGAACTGGAGCTTACTCAGGAGAGAGAAGAAAGTGGCGGGTGAGAGAGTTAGTGGAGGGCCAGGGGTGGCCCACACCATGGCATGGCGCCACCTAGGGCAGGCTGCACCACCAGGTGGTGAGCCTACCTGGTGGGTCCCCCTGGTACCTCCCAGGCACTCCTCTGCCCCTTTTTTCACGTAAAAATTTAATACGAATTTTCTAGAACTTTTTGAGACACTTTATTTTTGGGCATTTTTTGGGTATAGAGGAATGATTTTCTGACAAACAGACTTTTTGGAAATGATGCAATGACAAAACAAAGCTAGAACTATAGGAGTTCTAAGATACTTCTAACAAGCAAGCAACTAACAACAAAAAGAAAACTAAACGAAAGCAAAAACTAAAATCGATAGAATAGAAGTACACGGAAATAATCATAGTGAAAACAGAATTAATCATAGTGAAAACATTGTTTTGTTCAATGAAATCCTTTTGTTAACAAGGTTGATCAGGGCTTGCCACCAAAACAATTTCATATGAGACAAAACTTTGTATTCCACTAATGATTATGTTACCTCAACCTTGATAGCAATGGTCCCAATCATAATAGTTTCAATTTTTTGTCTTGGTATGGGACAATATATTTCTCCAACCTGAATGCCCTCAACATGTTCAATTGAATTCAAACCATAAGTCCTTTCAATCTTCTTGGGGAAATAGACAGTATGTTCCTTATCATTAACATTGAAAGTCACCTTTCCTTGATTACAATTAATAACAGCCCCTGCAGTATTAAGAAAAGGTCTCCCAAGAATAATAGACATATTATCATCTTTAGGCATTTCAAGAACAACAAAATCAGTTAATATCAAGCAATTATGAGCCACTTGAACAGGTACATCCTCACATATACCAACAGGAATTGTGGTAGATTTATCAGCCATTTGCAAAGATATATCAGCTGGTATTAATTTTTCTAGGCTAAGCCTCTTATCGAGAGAGAAAGGCATAACACTAACTCCAGCACCCAAATCACACAAAGCAGTTCTAACATAATTGTTCTTAATAGAGCAAGGGATAGTTGGAATCCCTGGGTCTCCAAGTTTCTTCGGAACCTTACCATTAAAGGAATATTTAGCAAGCAAAGTAGAGATTTCTTCATTAGGGATCTTCCTTTTATTCGAGACAATATCCTTCATATACTTTGAGTAAGGAGGCAATTTAATAGCATCAGTCAAAGGAATTTGCAGGAATAAAGGTTTCATCCACTCACAAAACTTATTATAGTGTTCATCTTCCTTGGACTTGTGTTTCTTATCCGGGAAAGGCATAGGTTTTTGGACCTAAAGCCCTCTTTCACTACCATGTTTCTTAGCAACAAAATCTTCTTTAGTGTATTTAGTATTCTTAGTGTGTTTTTCAGGTTCTTCTTCAACTTTTTCTTCATTAGGAACTTCATTTTCTTCATTACCACTTTCAGTTTCAGCATCAGAAATAGATATACTATTAGGATCTATAGCAGGTTTAGAGGGTTCTACAGTAGTTTTATGTTTCTTTTTCCTTTTCTTACGAGTAGAACCACTTGTTTCAGCTTGTTGAGAATCTTGCTCAATTCTTTTGGGATGCCCCTCTGGATATAGAGGATCCTGGGTAGCAGCACCACTTCTAGTTCTAATTTCATAAGCATGTTTTTCTTTAGCAGCATTAACTAGCAAGTCTTTTTGCACTTTAATGAGTTGATCTATTTGAGTTTGAACCATTTTAAAGTGTTTAACAATCATTTTAACATCATTAGAGGTTCTTTCCACAATATCTTTCAACTCAACAATAGCTCTAGTGTTTTCCATTAGATGATTTTGCACCCTTTTATTAAAATTATCTTGCTTAACAATAAAGATATCCAATTCTTCTAAGCATTGATCAGGAGGTTTATAGTAAGGGATATCACCTTCATCAAAGTGTTGGAGAGAGTGTACCTCGATAGTGGATGAGTAGGGAATAGGCTTACATAATTCTTCTATAGGAGGTAAATTCTTGCCATCTGCAGCTTTAATTCCCTTCTCCTTAAGACATTTCTTAGCTTCCTTCATCACTTCATCATTTAATTCAATAACTCCCCTCTTCTTTGATGTTGGAATAGGCACAAGAATAGTTGGTTCAGGTATGATTACTTCAGGTATAGCTGGTTCAGGAGGAGTCCAATCTTCATAGTTCTTGCTTATTTAACTATTAATTCCTCGGCTTCCTTGGGAGTCCTATTCCTGAAAACACAATCAGCACAACTATCTATGTATGTCCTAGATTCTTCGGTTAGTCCATTATAAAATATATCAAGAAGCTCATTCTTAGGTAATGGACTTCTAGCCTGTGCATGAATCAAAGCACAAAACCTTGCCCATGATTCAGGCAATTTCTCTTTTTCTCCCTGTTTAAAATCAAAAAGTTCCTGCAAAATAGCATGTCTAGCACTAGAAGGAAAATATTTCTGCAGGAAAGTACTAATCAAGCAATCAGTGCTATCAATAGATCCAGGAGGTAAATTACTAAACCAAGTTTTAGCTTCTCCTTTCAGTGAAAAAGGGAAAATCTTAGCAACATAGTACGTACGCATCCTAATGTCATCATAAAACAAGCCACTCATGGTAGAAAGCTCATTCATATGTGCTACCGCACTTTCATTCTTAGTCCCACAAAAAGGTTCTTTCTCAACAATATCTATGTAAGATAGATCGAGAGAGAAATCATAATCTTTATCTATAATGTTTATGGGAGAAGTAACAAACTTAGCAATAGGAGACAATTTGGGTCTAATAGTACGCCTCTCAAGGAGACTCTTAGCAGTGCTCCTATCATGGGTGTTTTTGCATTCATTAATAAATTCATCGGTCATCTCAACATAACCATCTTCAATATCATAACTCTTACTAGACTTAGGTGAACTAACAGGTGTAGTAGTGTCTTCATTAGGATTTTTAGTATTTCCAGCTATAGTTCTAGCAATCGTATCATCTAGGAAAGGACCTAATGAACCACTCTTATCAAGCACAGTAGAAGCAGCATCATAACTTTCAGATTCAACAGTAGTAGCAGTGTGTGTAGCATGTGTATGTGGTGGTGTAACGAGCTTACTCATAATAGATGGTGAATCAACAGCAATAGAGGTGCTCAGAACCATACCTCTTCTTGTAGTGGATGGTAAAATAGGAACCTTGCCATCACGAGACTTACCCATGATGGATGGATAGCAGCGAACAACAGAGAATCCAAGTGAACTTGATAAATAAATATATGCTCCCTGGCAATGGCGCTAGAAAATAGTCTTGATGACCCACAAGTATAGGGGGTGTATCGCAGTATTTTCGAGGGAAGTGAAACCCAATTTATTGATTCGACACAAGGAGAGCCAAAGAATATTTATAAGCCTTAACAACTGAGTTGTCAATTCAGCTGCACCTAGAAACAATCTTTCTCACATCAGTTTATCAGTAGCAACAATTTTGTAGTAGCAATAGTAAAGTAGCAGTAGCAGTAAAGTAAAGATAGTAGTAACAATAGCAGTAAACAGTAGGATTCGAGTGCGATAGGCATAGGGATGGATGGACGGGCGTTGCATGGACAAGACAATTCCCATAGCAATCAGAACATAGGGAAATTGCAGATAAATAAGATAAATCATCCAAGTACTAGACAATCCTAGGCATGTGTTCCATATATAGTCATACGTGCTCGCAATGAGAACTTGCACAACATCTTTTGTCCTGCCAGCCCGTTTGCAGCAGGGCCTCAAGGGAACTACTGGCAATTAAGGTGTTCCTTTTAATAGAGCACTGGAGCAAAGCATGAACACTCCGTGAACACATGTGATCCTCACATCAAAGCCATTCCCTCTGGTTATCCCGATTTCTATCACTTCGGGGCCATTGGTTCCGGACAACAACGTGTGGATACAACTTGTAGATAAGACCATAAACAATACTATCATAATGAATCAATAACATGCTCAGATCTGAAATCATAGCACTCGGGCCCTAGTGACAAGCATTAAGCATAACAAGTCGCAACAAAGTCATAAAGCACTAATAAAAGATATTACGCACCATGCCCTAACAATCTGATGCCATTACACGAACGATCTCATCCAATCCCTACCATCCCCATAGCCTACAGCGGGGGATTACTCACTCATAGATGGGGGAAACATGGATGGTCGATGGAGAAGCGATGGTGATGATGGTGGCGATGATCTCCTCCAATTCCCCATCCCGGCAGGGTGCCAGAACGGAGTTTCTGGTGCTGTTTCGTGGAATCTGGTGGTGGTGGCAGAGCAGAATCCTTCTGGAAAAACATCGAACCCCCCTGAGCTTTTAGGTCAGAAGGCAACTTATAGGCGAAGAGGGAGACCGAGGGGGAGTCTGGGGCGGCCAGACCACCCCCTGGCGCGGCCTGGGCTTGCCCGCGCGGCCAGGTGGTGTGGCTTGGGCCCAGGCCCCCTCCGTCTTGTATTCTGGCTCCTGGAGTCTTCTGGTGAAATAGGATTTTCGGCATATTTTCCGGGATTTTTCCTGATAGTTGATTCTCTGCACAAAAAGTAGACATCAGGGCAATTCTGCTGAAAACAGCGTCATTCCGCGTTAGTTGCATCCAAATCACACAAGTTTAGAGGAGAAACAATAGCAAAAGTGTTTAGGAAAGTAGATATGTTTTGGACGTATCATTGCACTATAAAGAAGCGTCCAAGATACAACGAAGGCTTCGTCTGCAAGATAGTGACTCCGACTCGAAGAAAGACGATATCTAGGAGCAATAGTCCTAAGAATAGGATTCCCCTACCTCGCGAGTAGTTAACTCCTTGGTCCCTAGCGTTGACCGTGTTTGCTTGCCTAAGTGCATCCTGTGTTGCTTGATGTGTGTTGATTTCCGAGGACACTGTGATCCCCTCGCTCTATTCGCCTTGTTTGTATGCTCTGGTTTGCTTTGATCTCCTTAAAAATGTGACTCGAGGAGCGATAACCCACCTAGTAACTCAGGAAACCCATGTGTTAGATGTCGGTAATGAGACCCAGACTAACGTCGAGATTGTATGAGAGGAAAGGCATTGCAAGAACCAGGAGCTCGATCCCGTCAAGCCAGAACCACTAAAAGCTTTCACCTCAGCAGGATGGCATACCTTGTCAAACTCACATCGCAAGACTCGTCAATAGCACCACACTCCCTTGTTCCTCAGTCTACTACAGCAAGAATTCCGTTGGAGCTGGAAGTCGATCACCGAAGGATCCTCAATACCCACAAGAAACCACCTGATAAGTCAACCAAGACAAGAAGTGAAGACCTAACTACGCTGACCTCCGGTATATTAGACCTTCCAACCACCGTAGGAGACTAACTATTCTAGTCGACCCTACCCAACGAGAATATCATTTTGTGGCCTGAAAGTTGGGTCGCCCAGGAAATGCGGTACCCAAGTTGATTTTTATCACCGCGATTCGAAAAGTTGGGGCGCCAATTGCTGAGGGGGTCTTTCGAGTGAATGATGGCCAAACCCAATATTTTCAAATCGCGCTCGTTAAGTCAGGATATTCTGTTACACTAGTTCCTGCTGTGCCCCTCCTTTGTCGGTCACTCTTCTTAGCCACCCTGCACATGTCATAGGGGCAAATCCATTACTATACTTTCCTAACTCTCGACACTGAATCTTGCTGCCACGACGGTGGTCCCTTTTCTTCCCTTCCCTGACCCTAAATCTGCCGGCGGCGGAGGACCTTTTTTCTCCCTCCCCCAACACTGAATCCGACGGCGGCAGCCCAACATGTCTTGCAAGGCGAAGGTTGTAGCTACGTCGCCGACTGATTCAGGTCCGTCGGGGCCCAAGTCTGAGGCTCAACGCGTAGCATCGGCGAGGTCTTCAGCCCCAGTTAGTGAGGAGGCCAGCAAGGATTCTGCTCCCAAGGTACCTACGAGCAGCGGGTTGAAGAGAAAAGCAAGGCCGACGGCGGATTGTTCGGCTCCGGTGGGCGGATGCAGCACCCAAATCTCAAAGAAAAAACCCAGGAGAAGAGCGAGAGTAGAAGCATCCGCCAATAGATGCTGATCTAGATAAGTTCAGTATACGCATAGAGGTGGATTCATACATGGCAAAACTTGATGAGGGAGTTAATAAGCCAGTTTCGTCATGTACTGTGGAGATCACTGTCGATTCCCAAAACATAACTCTTGATGAAATGAGAGAGATGATCAGTAAGGAAATCAGTATTGGCCCTAAGCATATGGCAAACATCCGGTGGTGGCATCATAAGAAGCAGCTATTCATAGCTGTTTTGGATACTGAAGATGTTATGCAGATTATGAGGCGAAAGAAGCGAACCAGGAAGGTGTTCTTCCTTGGTACCATTTATGATGTTGTTGAATAGGTTATAGTGGATGTAGATGCCCCTATAGTGGCTGAACAGAATGAGGTGGTCGACGTTGATGAGATCTGATGAGAGCTGCTACCTTGGGCTTGTCATATGGACCGCGGGGTTCCCCTGCCTGTATTTGTAATATTGACTGCTATTGCATTTAGAGTGTGTTTCTGTGATTATGATTGTTGAGAGATTGCGATATAATGTTGTGCGAGCTGTTGAGATTTTCGGACATGTCACTCACTGAAACCATCGTTGTTGTAATAAGACATAAGTACATTGTAGTTGACATGATTATGTTTCTTAAGATGACATACCATACTTGTTTCTGTTATTATGTTTGTTGGGACATAGTAATGTAATGTTTTGTGAAACCATGACTGGACTAGTGATGCATAAATACATTGTAGTTGTCATGATTATGTTTCTTGAGATGATGTACTGTACTTGTTTCTGTTATTTTGTTTGTTGAGAGACTGTAATGTAATGTTTTGCGAAACCATGATAGGACATGATTTTGTTTCTTGAGTCGAGATGATTTTGTTTCCTGAGAGACAAGTGATGTGTAAGTACCTTGTAGTCGACATGATTTTGTTTCTTGAGTTGATGTAATATACTTATTTCTGTGATTACGTTTGTTGAGAGATTGTAATGTGATGTTCTGTGAAACCATGTTGTGATTATGTTTGTTGAGAGATTGTAATGTAATGTTTTGTGAAACCATGACTGAAGAAGTGATGCATAAGTACCTTGTAGTTGACATGATTTTGTTTCTTCAGATGATGTAATATACTGGTATGTTTTCGTTAGGCAATGCAATTGGGATGGAGGGAGTGCAGGTTTAATATTTGAAATGAGAATGTGTGAAGAGAATCCATATTAGGCAGGAGACAGTAATCCAGGGAAAGGGCATGGTATCAATTAAACTATTCTAACATGCCAATTTAGTCATTGTTGCAGTAGTAGAAGGGCTGCTCTCTCTCTCACCTGCGGCGACGCATTCGCCATGCTGTCCTTGAACGGCGAGGACGACCAGTCGAGCAACGATAGCCTTCTCTCTGACATCGAGTATTCCTTCCATGATGTGAGTTCCTCTGTTTTCTCGAGCTAGGGTTACGCAATGGTAAATCTCTTGATCTGAGCTCCATATGTGCATGCAATCATGTTCAATTTCAGCTTTGCGTTTACCTATAGGTACCACGGACGATCTACGACTCCGAATGGGAGGGCCTAGATCTCGATGGAGAAATGCCATGTGACCATGGGCTAAAACTGAGGAGATATGTTGCATTCGAAGGTAGTAACACTGGGAGAAGGTTTTTGGGCTGTACAAATCAGGTTTGTTTACATTATGTGCCACTATGACATGAAGTAAAATGTATCGTGCATGTTCATAACACTGTAGTTTGTGTGTTTTTAGGTTGGCCCGGTGTGTAAAGTAGTAGAGTGGGTGGATCTTGAGTGGCTAGATGCACTTAAGAAATGTTTGGCACAGTTATGGGAGATGTATGAGTTGGAAAGGTCAGGGAGATTTACTGATGTAAGTGATGCAGCTGAAAAAATAAGGAGCTGGAACAAGAAATCGAGAATTTGTAGTCAGAGCTAACGGACGAAATCAATGGGAGCTTGGTTGTTGGAACTGCAAAGAAGCTTCAGGATAGTCACAGGTTGTTGATTCATAATGCAGAAAAGGAGAGGGATCAGCTCAGGGAAGACAAGAAGAAGCTAGAGTACTGCATTGTGGATCTGTTGAAGGAACTGAAGAAGGTGCGCGAGGGTGAACAAGGACAGACTATAGAGGATAAAGGAAATTCGAGATGAATAATTTATGTTGTGCCAATGCCTGAAACTAGTTTATTGTAAGACTTGCAGTTGTGCTTTCTGAACTAAGCCAAACTCAATCCTCGAGCAAACTAATTTCAGACGACCACACATATCGTGCATAGAGTTAAGTTCACGCTTACAAAATCACCACTGCACAAGATAAACCAGGCAGTTCAGTACTAAATAGACATATGTTGTGTTCAAGCGAGCATGCCCCGGAGCTGCCTGTTTTCCTCCCTAAGATTGGCCAGCTCCTTCAGTACTATGTCGTGCTTTAGCTGTAGGTTCCAGCGCTCTGTCACGGATTGGAGAATTTTGTCCGTAGCTATGCGATTTTCCTTCAAGATCCCTTTCATGATCTCCGTCTGCTTCCTAGCCAAGGCGCGACCTTCACTGTGTAGCTTCGCCCAGTCGGCGTTTAACTCCTTCAGTTGCTGGCACTTGTCAAAAAGGACCGCGATTTCAACGCGTAGTTGGTCAAAGGCCAGTTTCTAGGAATTCTACTTCTCCCTTTGGATTGCTATCTTGTCATTTAGCCAGGTCACCAGGTCCTGGTTGATCTTTTGCCTCTTTCCCTGCAACAAAAATACATAGTATGGTTTGTTCAGTTCACCAGGACAAGCTGGTTAGTTTCCATAAATAACTGAATCGACTAGTGGTACTGTCATAATTTCAAGGAAGACGCAATCTAGGACTAATCAACATTTTATGAATCGCCTAGTGGCACTGTCATAATTTCAATTTCAAAGACAAATAAGATTTATCTACAGTTTAGTGTGTTGTGGGTTTTTCCCAATACCACCAAATAGTAGTGGGAGAGTGGCAAACTCATAATGCAGAAACCCATGTCCAGATACATAATGGAAAGAGCACATGGTGTACATTCATGGACATGAACACCAACACATTTCCAGATATATAAGGAGTTACCCAAGGATTCTTATTGCACCCTATAATGGGAAGCAGACTTGGGCATTGCTCCCTGAACCCTAAACATTACAAAAGGAGTGGAGGACAAACTGATATTCGTGTCCCTGCTAACAAGAATCAGACTTGGGCATTGCTCCGATACGCCTCCAGACATGCATGTAGCTCCTCGTTGTCTTTCCGAACACCCTCGAGTACGGTGATCCCTCTGCTCATGTCCGCCTTCATCTCCGTGACTGCATCCAGGCAACGGTTCCTATCATGGTAGGCTCGAATGGTAGCCTTGGTTTCCTTGACGCGTCCTCTGAGTGCCTCGGTGACTTTGTCCTGCAGGAGAATGCACCTTTCCACGAGATTCTTCTTCTCCTCCGTGAGCTTGTTGATTATCTTGATGGCCTGTTCTTGCCTGTTCAAGTTATGGTCGAGCAGTTTCTGCAGCCTAACGACGTCACGTGCAAAATCTAGCGAGATCTCCTTCTGCATAGATAATTGCTTGTGTAGGATCTCATTAGCTTGGGTGAGGGAGCATGCAAGCTCATGTAGGTTGGCAATCTTGGAACTGATCACGGCCACCTTGTCACGGTACTCGGCCTTCGATCGTTGCATCGTTCATGTTAATTGAAATAGGAATTCTATAATTACACTCTAGGTCCCAGGTGAATACTAATACAGATCAAAAAAAATCCCCGTTGAATCTATTGGCCGCAGTGTGAAAAAATGGACCTAGAGATCTATTCATGACCACGATAAAGTAATCCTAATCACAAAAAATCCATAGTGAATCTATGAATAGCGGTATTAAGGAAAGACCAAGAGATCCAGTCATATTCATGAAACCTAATACAACTCGCAAAAGAACAAGAAAAACCAATGCGGGGCGGACATCATCTAAGAAATCCACATCATAACTCGGACAAATAACAGCGCGGAGATTTGCTACCTCGCTGAGACATGGAACGGGGCCGAACGGGTCCTGCAATGCCTCCATCGTGGTGGATTCGGGCTCCACGGCCAGCCTGTAATACGTAGAAGAGGAAGAGCCAGAAGAAGAAGAAAAACAAGAAGAAGCTGATTAAGATCATGATGGAGAGGGAGATGGAGAAGAAGTAGAACAAGAAGACCGTACTGGGAGGAGCCCTCGCCTGCTAGAGCATTCGGCGCCATTGTCGGGGGAGATTGGGCCTCGATGAGAGGGTGGGCTTGGGCGGCTGGTAGAGCAAGAAGTGCCTCGTGGCGATTTCTCTCCCTTTTCTCCGCGAGGATCGTCGACCGGCCTCTCCCCCTCCTCAGTGGAGCCATGGCTTGCAGGTTGAGTGTGGCGGAGACAGGAGGAAGGAGATAGTGATTAGTATGGGAGAAGAGTCAAAGAATATAGGCCGTGGTCCAATAGTACTAGTACTATTATACAAGACCACCGTGTACGGTCTACCTTCTCAAAGAAGCCAGGGAGGCAAGGGTAGGGAATCGATGGGACTTGTCTTTATTACGATGGACACTTCAATGGTCTTCGGCACATCGAACTCCGTCGAACTCCACATGACAGGCACGCACGGGATATTTACGAGTCTAGAATACGCTGTGCCACTTTTGTTGTGACCAAATTATGTTCACTACGCGAGATATTACTTTTTTTTGATAATCGACAAATGCATGCGTGGACACGACGCATGAAACCGCTGCTCGTCCTTGATCAGATCGGCACCCCACTCTGTGTATCCGCCATCGACCATTCAGAGCAACTACCTCGAGCACGATGCCCCCTCGCTATGGCAATGGTAGGTCCAAGCCGTCCACTAACCGTCCTACGTCCCCGGCTCTTCTCTGCATCATCCGCGCTCGTGAGTCGCCTGCTGAGACAGCACGTCGTGTCTGACCGCGCCAGGATCCATCGACATTGGGACTCGAGGACACCGTGACGTCGAAGCTCGTACCGGCCGCGCAGGAGGAGCGCAAAGGAGCAGCCAGGACGGGGGCGCGTGTTGCACCGGCGAGTACGGACAAGAAGAGGAACGAGAAGAAGACCAGGAAGAAGAGAGGAGATAGCTATTTGGATGAGTCCAACTCGGCCAACGAGGAGGCGTTCATCGATCAGTTGGAGGCAGAAGCGGAGGAGAGTGACGTGGACCCATGCGACTACGAAGAGGAGGAGGAGGAGGACTCCGACGAGGAGATAGCGCGCTTATTCGAGGAAGAGGCGGTGTCTAGTCATCAGAGGAGGACACCGACGGCGGCGATGGCAGGGACCATGGCGTAGACAAAGACGAGGACGAACCGGAAGACGAAGACAATGGCTTCTTCGAAATATGATCATTTATTTTACTCATTTTAGTTAGATAGATGGATTTTCACTAGTTTATGGAGGTAAAGTATCGGTGGCACGGATAGAGAGGTGGCACGGATTGACCATGAATAGAAAAGTGTAGAAGGGAGGGGTAATCCTGCCCGTTGGATCACATGGGATCAATGGTTGGTGGAGACGATCCGCGTGACATCTGTGTTAGCCAATCAGTGCATAGCACCCAGAGTGAGCACATGTTTGGGATCTCCACACGTTTGGGCTTTTGTGAGATTTTTGACCGAGAGAGAGGGAAAATCTCTTTTCCCAATCTGCCTATGGATCAACCAGTATCATTGAAATGTGTCCTCTTTTTACTAACAACCAGAGTCATTGCATGTGTGTTCTCTTTAGAGACCACACATGGATCCACCAATGTCATTGCATGTGTGTTCTTTTTACTAACAAAAACCAGAGCCATTGAAATGATGGGTTCGTAGCATGGAAAACAAAAAATTTCTACCGCAAGAACGAACAAAACCCAGATCTCATCTAGATAAAAGCCAAGATCTAATCTATTAGACATGAGCAACGCGATAGATAGGAACTAACCCTCGTAGATCCGAAAGCGTTAACGAGATTAGATCTCGTGGTTGATGTAGTCGATCACTTGCCGATCTCAAGATCGTGTGGATGATCCTTCCGGCGTCGCGTTCCGGCAGCGCTTCCGCAGTCGGTCACACGTGCGGAGTCGAAGCAGACCTTCCTCTCCCCGTTCCAGCGAGCAGCGGAGGTAGTAGATCTTCTCCACGGAATCCTAGCAGCACGACGGCGTGGTGGTAGTGGTGGAGTAGAGAATTCTGCAGGGCTTCGCCTATGCCTGTGCAGAAGAAAGGTGGAGGAGAGAGGTGGCAGAGATTGGGAGTTATGGGAGCTGGCTTGGAGGGGGCGCCCCTGCCCTTCTATTTAAGGGGGGAGGCGCGCCTGGGGAGGGGGAGTCCTAGGGCCGGCGGTGGGAAGGGGGGAGGAGTCCTCCTCCCCCACGAATCCGTGTCTTTCCCCACTAGGTTTCCTTTGACCCTTTCTTGGTTTTCAAGCAAACTCCAAGAAATCCTCTAGAACCTTCCAGAACATTCCGAAACCTTCTAGAATCTCCATACAAACACTCCGGAACATTTCCTAACTTAGAAAATGATCCCCAATATATGAATCTTATTCTCCGAACCATTCCGGATCTCCTCGTGATGTCCCGGATCCATTCCGAGACTCCGAACAACATCCGGTCTCCAACGCACATTCCATATCTACTTAAAACAACTTCGAACCTTAAGTGTGTCACCCTACGGTTCGTGAATATGCAGACATGACAGAGACACCTCTCCTATCAATAACCATCAGCGGGACCTGGAGATCCATAATGGCTCCCACATACTCAACGATGACTTCGCGATCGATTGAACCATTTACATACGAAACCAATTCCCTTTGTCACGCGATACTATACTTATCCGAGGTTTGATCATCGGCATCTCCATACCTAGTTCTACCTTGTTACTGATAAGTACTCTTTACTCGTTCCGTGATATGTCATCCCTTGTGACCCAGTCACATGCTTGCAAGCTAACTAGATGACATTCCACCGAGAGGGCCCAGAGCATATCTATCCGTCATATGGATGGACAAATCCCAATCTTGGTCCATGCACTTCAACACATACTTTCAGAATACCCAATGACACCTTTATAACCACCCAGTTACGAAGCGGCGTTTGATGTCATCAAAGTATCCATCCGGTGATGGTGATTAACATAACCTCATGGTCCAAGGAATAGGTTACTATGTATTTGAAAGCTTACAGCAATACGAACTTAATGGCTTGATCTTATGCTATGCTTACTATGGGTGTGTGTCCATCACATCATTCTCCTAATGATATAACCTTGTTATTAATCACATCCAATGTCCATGATCAGGAAACCATGATCATCAATTAATCAACAAGATAGTTCAACAAGACGCTTACAAGGGACTCTTTTATGTTTACAAAAAAACACAAGTATTAATGTTTCCGGTTAATACAATTATAGCATGGGATGTAAACATTTATCATAAACATAAAGATATAATAATAACCACTTTATTGTTGCCTCTTGGGAATATCTCCAACAGTCTCCCACTTGCACTAGAGTCAATAATCTAGTTAAAAACTTGTGCATTCAACACCTGTGGCTTTCTGGTGTTGTATATACACTATTGCTAGTGGTAAACATAATCTTCGGATCTGACAGTTCTAGGTCCGTGTGTATTTGCATGTCCTTGCGTCCCTACGCATTACTCATTCTCCAATGAGATGGCATTGTATAAATTTGGTCCTTTGGTGAGACCTTTAGTTCCTTCGGCTCAAAATATGTTGATATTATTCTCACACAATATATCTTCATAGTATTAGCCCACTTTGAACCACACCTAGTTTGATAACAAACTTCTTAACACAAATGCCCTCCTTTGCTGCTACTATAGCAGTTATATACTTGGCCTTTTGTTGTAGTATCTGTCACAATGTTTTAACTTTCGTACTCAACCAAATCCGTTATGGAACTTCCTTTCCATTACATTGTGCCACCCATAGTTTAAATTGAGATAAATTTAATTTGTATCTTGTGACAAAATTAGTATCAATGTAACGCTTTACAATGAACTACCTTTAACTATTTGTCACTTATACATGATATATTCTTAGTTCTTCCAAAGCTCATAAGAATATCTTTACTATTGTCCAATGATCATCTTATGAATCATTCTGGTGTATGATCATAACATTTAGAGCATAGGACATATCTGGATGTGTACATCTCAAAGAATGATTGATCAAAATATTCTTGTGATTTCACCAAGTGTAAAAACACTTGAATCTCGTGTCAACACACTTGAATCTTGATTTAGTCCTTTCCGCGCGTCAAGAACCTTTCTTGTTGTTTCCATATTGAACTCATTCAACATCTTATCTATGTACATTTGGCAAAATCATATTAGCGCCTCAATCTATCCATATAGACATTGATGCCTAATTCTTGAGTTATGCCTAAGTCTTTCATCGAAATGAAATTCTTAACCTGTGTCAATAAAAGATACATTATTTCTAATCAACAATATGTCCTCTACATAATGTATTAGAAATATGCCTTAGCGCTCCCACTTAATTTCTTGCAAATGCAAGCATCTTCATCATCTCTGATGAATTTAAACTCTTTTAACAGTTTCATCATGGTGAAGATTCCAAGTCCGCGATGCTCACTTCAACCATTGAAGTTTTGCATACTCTTTTAGCATCCTTTGAATTAACAAAACTCTTTGGATCGTGTCATGTACACGTCCTAGGTAACCATTCTATTAGAAGAACTTTTTTTGTTTGTTCAACTACCATATACGAAAATATATGTAGTGGTTGCTACATTAATCCGTCCAGACTAAATATCGCTATGAAAGATCAAATCTTATCATAGTCAATTCCTTGAACATTGTCGTAAACTCTCTCCGACATGTCGAATATTTCATAGATTTGAAACATCCATGTCTATTTCTTTATAGATCCAAACACGACCGATAGGCTTCACGCCTTTCCGGAGGGTCTTCAAAGTTCAGAAACTTGATTTCTCGTGGATGGATACTATCACGGATTCTATGACCTCTAGTCATTTTATGGAGTCAGGGCCCATCATCGCTTCTTTGCATGTAGTCGGTTCATCATTGTCAAAACAATAACGACTTGCTTATCAAATCTTACTATTTGATTCTTACCGACCCACACGGTTCTATAGGAACTCTAATCTCCGAGATCACACCTTTTGTAATCACGAGAGCCATGAGCATTGTGGCCGCCACCGGGACACTTTCCGGCGCTGCGCTACTTAGCACATATAGCTAAGGTTCAACAACCTTATCAAAGTTCTATTGTCCTCCCACTTAACTTTTCATGAAAAATTCCTTCTCAAGAAACTTGACGTTTCAAGTAACAGACTCTTTTGTCCTCGGTGTTATGGAGAAATTCCCAACAAATTCTTTGGGATAACCTACAAAGACTTGTTTATCCGACTTTGGTTGTAAACATTTTACTTACGCATAGCATACCAAAATTTTAAGAAAAGACAATTCGGCTTTTATCCCAAACCATAACTCATATGGTGTCATTTCAACGGATCACGATGGAGCTCTTTTCAGTGTAAAAGCGGTAGTCACTAAAGCTTTAATCTTTAAAATATAATGGCAGTTTTATAAATGACACCTTTGATCTTACCATGTAAAACAAGGTTTCATTACATATCTCGAACACTCCATACTCCTATGGTGTTTTGGGAAATGCAAATCCATGGAAAGATTCCTCAAATCTTAGGTGTTTTGCTAAACTTGTAACTCAAACATCTTTCTTGTTACAATGATTTTCCACTTCATCTTGAAAGTCTTTGAATATTTTTCAAATGTTTCATACTTCTTCCTTATTGAGTAAGTATATACATATACTCACTCAAATCTTCGGACAAAGCATATGAAGTTGAAATTCATCGCCCACGACTACACATAATGGACTATATACATCAATATGTACAAATTCCAATCAGTTAGTCGTCCGTTCCTCTTTTGGCCTACGAACGGAGTTTTAATTATCTCCAGGAAAGTATCACAAGCGTCATTTTGATCCAAATCAAAGACTCCAAAAATCCATCAACATGGAGTTTCTTCATGTATCCCTTTCAATATAATTTAAACGGCGATGTCACTTCGCAAGTGATCTTTCAATCATTTGTCTTGCGACATTTTAGCATTAGTTTTATGGTCGTTATTTCTCCAACCAGACTTGTATATCATCCATCTATTATGAAATACGGTAATTATTTGAACAACCTTTTGTCGTCATAATACCTGATCAAAATAACAATTATTGAAACAAATCTTGAAGGCAAGCTTTGATGTTAACGAGCAACACAACAACCCTTTTTTTGTTTTCGATGAACATCATCACATATTCTCTTGCTAGTTACTTAGGCCATTGCAGTTCATGAATTGTGTTGTCCTGTATAACACTTCATACCAACCAATTCGGTATCTAATACCGCAGAACCACATTGTTTAACAACCAAGGAATACAGCCATAACATGTATATCTTCTATATGCCTAAGTTGGACATCTCCAACCTTTTATTTTCTGCCAAATATTTTATAGATTCTCTTTCAGCAATTCCTTTTCTTTTAAAAGAATCTATCAACATCAATAGTGATGTCATTCACATGACACATAGTACAAAGTGTGTATAGTCAAATACCAACACCTTTGGACTTGCACTTTGAAGTGGATCACCTTCATCAAATGTTTGGTGTTCTTTCAAAAATCCATTCTTTAGTAATCTTTTAGTGTAGTAAACATTTTACTTACATCTTCTATTCATCCTTATCATGACAACTTTCATGATCAAGCTGCTATAGCTTATAAAGGTGAATTGTGAGTATAATGTTTCTTTTTCAAAACCTTTTGGAGGATTAGGACGACTAGCGTCTCCAACCTTCACAAATTCTCATCAAATATGAGGACGTATACTCTATCATGTTGTAACCAACACATTGTTTTAGATATCACAATACCTTTCACATATGATGGTTTCTGAAACATTGCTTTCAGCTCTTAGATAAACTTGATATTAAAAGCAATCTTTTGAGTATCAAGAATCATGGAGGCAAACATGATACATTAGATACTAACACTGGAATTGTTACTCTTGATTTAATACTATTTATTAAACTTCATGGAGTAAATAGAGTTTGCTGAAAGTTTGCAATAGGACTTATAAACTTTAAATTGACATTCAAAACAATACGATACCAGTTCGTAAAGTAAATATCCAGAATTTCTATAGTTCCACTATCTCAACTATAACTAAGCGTAAGGTGGTGAACGGATGCCAATGACTACAACAAACTATGCAAATTCACTTTGATTGTGTTTATGATAAATTGAGTTCGACTAATCCAAATTACAAATGAACTCCCACTCAAAACAACATCCCTCGAGTTGTTTTAGTGATTACACGAACCAAATCCACTACACCAAGTCCGATCATCACATGAGATGATGTAGCTTTAAAGGCGAACAATCAACATGTTCATCATATCATCCATATGACTCATGCTTTACCTTTCGGTATTCCGTGTTCCGAGACCATGTCTGTACATGCTAGGCTCGTCAAGGTTAACCTTAGTTTCCGCATGTGCAAATCTGGCTTGCACCCGTTGTATGCACACGTAGAGTCTATCACACCCGATCATCACGAGATGCTTCGAAACGACGAGTCTTAGAAACGGTGCCAACTAAGGACGAACACTTTATTACTTGATATTTAGTGAGAGGGATCATCTTATAATGCTACCGTCGTGATCTAAGCAATACAAGATGCATAAAGGATTAACATCACATGCAATTCATAATATGTGATATGATATGGACTTTCTTCTTGTGCCTTTGATCTCCATCTTCAAAGCATGGACATGAACTCCATCATCACCAGCGTGGCATCAAGGTCCGTGGCGCCGCTTCATGGTTGTCCATCACCAACAGCAACTATTACAACTACTTGGAATAAAGCTATTACATGATGAATAGACACGCAGGTCTTAAAAAAAATTTAAAGACAACCATTAGGCTCCTGCCGGTTTCCATATTACAATAAGGATCATTGCATACATCAAATATAATCACTATCACATAATGGCCATATGACATCACAAAACCCCTGCAAAAACAAGTTAGACGCCTCTAATTTTCTTTGCATGTTTTACGTGGTTTGGGGATTTCGCATAAGACCGATCTTACCTACGAACAAGGACCACAACATTGATACAAGTGTTGTCAGAAGCTCATTGTAAATTGAATCTTAACTATGGTGGGAGAGACAGACACCCGCAAAGCCACTTGTGCAAAGCAAGTTGCACATCAAGCGTGGAGCAAGTCTGATGTACGATGACATGTAATGTTAGCCCGAGCCGCTTCATCCCACCATGCCGCAAGATGCACAGTACACGCTAAGTCACCGACAACAAAAGCATCAACGCTCACAAAAACATTGTGTTCTACTCGTGCAACAGATCTACGCATAGATACGGCTCTGATTCCACAGATGGGTTCGTAGCATGGAAAACAAAAAAATTCTACCGCAAGAACGAACAAAACCCAGATCTAATCTAGATAAAAGCCAAGATCTAATCTATTAGACATGAGCAACGAGATAGATAGGAACTAACCCTCGTAGATCCGAAAGCGTTAACTAGATTAGATCTCGTGGTTGATGTAGTCGATCACTTGCCGATCGTGTGGACGATCCTTCCGGTGTCGCGTTTCGGCAGCGCTTCCGCAGTCAGTCAAGTGGACGATCCTTCCGGCGCCGCGTTTCGGCAGCGCTTACGCAGTCGGTCACACGTGCGGAGTCGAAGCAGACCTTCCTCTCCCCGTTCCAGCGAGCAGCGGAGGTAGTAGATCTTCTCCACAGAATCCCAGCAGCACGACGGCGTGGTGGTGGTGGTGGAGTAGAGAATTCTGCAGGGCTTCGCCTATGCCTGTGCAGAAGAAAGGTGGAGGAGAGAGGCGGCAGAGATTGGGAGTTATGGGAGCAGGCTTGGAGGGGGCGCCCCTGCCCTTCTATTTAAGGGGGGAGGCGCGCCTGGGGAGGGGGAGTCCTAGTAGGACTCCCCTCCTATGGCCGGCGGTGGGAAGGGGGGAGTAGTCCTCCTCCCCCACGAATCCGTGTCTTGCCCCACTAGGTTTCCTTTGACCCTTTCTTGGTTTTCAAGCAAACTCCAAGAAATCCTCTAGAACCTTCCAAAACATTCTGAAACCTTCTAGAATCTCCATACAAACACTCCGGAACATTTCCTAACTTAGAAAATGATCCCCAATATATGAATCTTATTCTCCGAACCATTTCGGATCTCCTCGTGATGTCCCGGATCCATTCCGAGACTCCGAACAACATTCGGTCTACAATGCACATTCCATATCTACTTAAAACAACTTCGAACCTTAAGTGTGTCACCCTACGGTTCGTGAATATGCAGACATGACAGAGACACCTCTCCTATCAATAACCATCAGCGGGACCTGGAGATCCATAATGGCTCCCACATACTCAACGATGACTTCGCGATCGATTGAACCATTTACATACGAAACCAATTCCCTTTGTCACGCGATACTATACTTATCCGAGGTTTGATCATCGGCATCTCCATACCTAGTTCTACCTTGTTACTGATAAGTACTCTTTACTCGTTCCGTGATATGTCATCCCTTGTGACCCAGTCACATGCTTGCAAGCTAACTAGATGACATTCCACCGAGAGGGCCCAGAGCATATCTATCCGTCATATGGATGGACAAATCCCAATCTTGGTCCATGCGCTTCAACACATACTTTCAGACTACCCAATGACGCATTTATAACCACCCAGTTACGAAGCGGCGTTTGATGTCATCAAAGTATCCATCCGGTGATGGTGATTAACATAACCTCATGGTCGAAGGAATAGGTTACTATGTATTTCAAAGCTTACAGCAATACGAACTTAATGACTTGATCTTATGCTACGCTTACTATGGGTGTGTGTCCATCACATCATTCTCCTAATGATATAACCTTGTTATTAATCACATCCAATGTCCATGATCAGGAAACCATGATCATCAATTAATCAACAAGCTAGTTCAACAAGAGGCTTACTAGGGACTCTTTTATGTTTACAAAACACACAAGTATTAATGTTTCCGGTAAATACAATTATAGCATGGGATGTAAACATTTATCATAAACATAAAGATATAATAATAACCACTTTATTATTGCCTCTTGGGCATATCTCCAACGTGAAATGTGTGTTCTCTTTAGAGACAACACATGGATCCACCAGTGTTATTGCAGGTGTGTTCTTGTTACTAACAACAAGAAGAGACATTGCATGTGTGTTCTTTTCACATACCACATATGGATCCACCAGTGTCATTGCATGTGGGTTCTTTTCACAATCCACCTATGGATCCACCAGTCTCATTGCATGTGTGTTCTTTTTACTAACAACAACTGGAGTCATTTCATGACTATTCTTTTCACATACCACATATGGATCCACTAGTGTCATTGATATGTGTGTTCTCTTCAGAGAGCACACATGGATCCAGTAGTGTCATTGCATATATGTTCTTTTTACTAACAACAACTGGAGTCATTGCATGTC